>JAVJGJ010000047.1:6096467-6110942 GCA_035590215.1 Microhierax caerulescens | reverse complement strand
AGAAAATACTTCACTTACTATGTGTGTCAGAGTATTTTACTGGAAAACTCTTGTGAAAGTAAGATTTATTCTTTCTTATTTCAAAAAATGTATTTAATGTATATTTTTTCAAAACAGGGCACAGATGGCTGTCTTGCATCAAGTAGGTGCTGACAGGATCTTTCATTTTGCTAACAAACCCTGTTCCTTATATAGATTAAATAATAAAAAAAAAAACAACTGGATCTGAAACCCTCAGTTATACTAGTGTCTCTCTGCTTGTGAAGGAGTAGGTTTGATTATAGATGCCTTCAGTATTGATACATAGCTGGTTTGGTGGGGTTTTTTTATATATATATTTTTGGGGGGGGGGGTTAATAGTCTGGTTCTTGCATTTGCTGAACAATGATGATTACGTTTCTTCACATCCCGTGTGCTGGTCCGTTAATGCTGTGTTCGTGCTGAGCTGTCAATTGCTCAACAGGAGTTTAGCTGTTTCCTTGTGGGCCTGTTGGCCGATGACTGTGGCCTTCACTGAACTCCAATAGTCTTCCTGATGACTTGGGGATGCCGATTGCCAAATATCCAGAGCAGATTTGTCTGTCAGGAAATCATGTGAGCTTTCTCATTAGGTTTACTTGTGTTCCTCTATATCAGACAGGAGCCAACACGGTTTCTGTTTGACAAGTTTATCTAAGAAGCAGAATCCCCGGGGCAAGAGCGTCTTAATACAGACCTAAATTCTTTCAGGTTAAGAGCTAAAATGCATCCACTTCTGCTTTGATCTGAATGCAGTGGGCCGTCAGCACTTGAACATGTCATTTCCCATTCTCTCCGCTGAAAAGGAGACTCCAGCATTCCCAGTTACCTAGTTCCTTCAAACCTAGCACAGGAGTTAGGGAAGGATAGGTGAAACCAGGGGTCAGTAGACAGCACTTGTGTCCTGCCGAGAAAAAAGTGCATTGGGGAACTGCAGAAGATACAACTGGAAGCAATATTACAACTTTGGAGGTAGCTTGGCCTTGACTCTGCCCAGTGAAAGCAGCATCTCCTGTTGTGCAAGTCTAGTGAAGCTGTTCCGCCATGGGACTCCTCACCTTTGCAACAGCAGAAGAGAAATTTCATGAGGGGACATTGCCAGGTATTTTTTTCCTGGTAGATTTTTTTTTTTTTTCTACAGGCCTTTTTGAAGAAACGTGTGATTTGGATCAAAGGATTTATAGGTCTGTCTGTTAATCCCCACAGCGCTTGTATTAGGTGCTTAGACTTCTTTTCCTTCCTCTGGTTTCCTTAGAGCCTTACGGTGAGGGAATCTGCAATCAATTTATACCTCTCAGCTCATCCATAATTGCAGAGTAGCTATTCTGTTGGCAAAACTTGCTTTATTGCATATACACTTGAGAATATCTTAAATATGGAAAGATCTCTGGAATCTTAAGTCTGCCCGTTTATTTGGTCTCATTTTAATAGAGGTTGGACTTTTTCTCCGGGGCACCAGGGTGTGTCCGTATCACTCAGGTTTGCTTGCCCTGTGATCTCAGCTGTGATTGCTGACTGCCCTGGCTGAGCCATCGCAGCCTCAGTGCAGGTTCACCAGAATTGCACATCTGGGGGACAGTCAGTTTCAGTGAAGGGTGAGTTTCAATGCATTTGTGCAACATGCTGTTTTCACTGCTGTCATTGCATCTGACATGCATGCTTTTGAATGTAAATACCTCATATTGCTATCCTAGGTAAGCACTTTTGGGCAAAGTCTATGTTTATTTTATCTAAAGGTAGAACAAATTTCATTGGGAGTGGATGATAATGCTCTGTTTCAGTCTACACTGTTTTTTTCAGCAAGCCTTTCCACATTGCTCTGTTACTTAATAAGTTAGTGGATCTGCACCACCAACATCTTGCACCACAGACACTCCGTGTGTCCATTGAAGGGACTATGGGGGATTGCCCATGAGTGACAGCTGGAATGCTGAAGCTGCCATTTAGGTGAGGAAGCTGATGAATTACTGTCGTAAGGCCAAGAGCAGGTGGGAGAAAGAGCAGCAATACACGTATAGAGATAGACGTGGAGTGCAGCAGGAGCAGTGCACAGCAATGAGAACTGCCAGGCTATGTGATGTTGCTCGTCCTTGTTGCACCACGTTTGTCAGAGAGGTGCTGCCAGCCCCATTACTCTCGCTTCATCCTCATGAACTCCAGCTCCTCTCCAAAACTTTTGCAATACAACCCACATACCTGTCGTCTGAAGGCTGGGGCAGGGAGAGAAGCAGAGCTCTGGACTGTTGCTGTATTCTGTTTTCTGTTTCAGTTTAATTTGCAAGCTTGCCTATTTCTAGCAGTGCCACTAAGGTTTTCAAGGCAATCCCAGAGTTTTATTGCAATATCTGTACTAGTATCTGTCAGATTGGTTTTCAGACCTATTTAGGGTATTGCAATTTGGAATTAATGTTGCTTTCCTTTTCCAGTGGGTGGCAGTTGAAGCAAAGAGAAATGTGTATTTGCTTGGAAGTTTATATAGATATGTATTTAAGGAATGAGAAGAGATGCCAAAACAGGCCAGCCCTTTACTGTCTCTCCTTATGTTTAATTCTTTTAGATTTTATCTCCTAGCTGGAGGAAAGGACAAACCAAAAGACCTATTGTGACCAAAATCCATTTTAAGTTTCAATCTCCTACTTTTTGTGTGTTGTTCTGTTGCTTGTTTCCTTGTTCTCTTACTAGTTAATAATGAGCCCAGTCTTTCCATGGTTAGAGCTTTGCATTGTGTGAACCTAATTTCAAAACTTTGAGGCAGGGAGCTGCTAACTTCTTGCAGCAATGTGTTCAACTTCTCAGATCTCTATTTTGATTTTGAATGCAACAGGTAGCATTCCTTTCTCCTTTAAAAAAAAAAAAATCTTGACAAGAAGTCTTAGAAATTTAATGTATATCCTAACCCTAATATCTGTTTCCTTGAAGGGCCAAATTCTGACTGAAAAGCACTCTCATGCACATTTCTTGCGTGGAGTTAGTGTGTATCTTATTCACAGTTGAGTTTCAAGCATATATTAAAATAGCATACTAGATCCCAAGTACTGCTTAACTAAGTACACATTAGTGCATTTGGTGAATATATAAGTAAAACATAAATGAAATATTTATTTATGGGAGCATAAAGGTATTTTTAATGTATAAATTACTGCATTTCTAAATGTACTAGAGATTAGGTTAAATCTATTTTTAAAACTTTTAAGAAGTATGAATATCAGTGCTGAAACCTAAAGTCAGGTTGAGACTTGTTCTTGGATCATGGAGCATAATTTTATGTACTCTAAGAAGAACTAAATTTTGCTCTTTTTTTTGTGGTCTTTCCAGGCTGTTAAAACAGTGATAGGGCTTTCCCAGCACTTTCCAACGCTTTATGCTGTGGGTAAATATTTAATGCTGCATAAAAAGCTGGAGAACTCTTTATTTTAATGGTACTTCTTTTCATAGGGATGAGCTAGCAGCTCATCTTCTATAACATGTCATTATAGCTAACTCACCAATCAATCACCATCTTCTCCCTGAAGAAAATGAGGTCTGACACGAGCATTTAATGTAGCCAAAAAATATTTAGTGAAATTGGGTAACGTTATTATAGATGCAGTTCACCAGTTTTGCTTTGTCCAAATTGAATCAGTTTATCATAGCTAAGCCTTGTCTAAGCATTTGCAGCCTTCCACTTTAAGTCTGTTCTCACATTGATGTAGTTAAATACAGAAGCTTATGCAAACACAGTCATTCAAAACACTTATAAACTGATTTGCCACTTGTGCAGATACAAGTTCTGCTGCTGCTGTTAGAGCAAAGTTCAACTTGATTGATAGGTGAAACTTGTGAAATGATTTAGGACTCTTAAATGGAAAGATACCCAGGAAGAAAGCTTTCTACCCCTTCCGGCCACATGAAATAAAATGAGAAATTAATTACCAGAGCAGCAAGGAGTTGAGCTTTATCTGGTTGATAACAAAACTGATTTTACTGATCAGCAGTACTCTTCGGCTGTAATGCCCTAAAATGGAAATCTTTTCTTAAGCTAAAAATACGCCAAAAGCCATGACATAGCATGTATTCGGTTTTGTCAAAGGGACACGCAGTCAAACAGAAAATTACTCTTTTTTTCTTCTTTTTTTTTTTTTTTTTTTTTTTTTTTTTTGTTACAAGACTTTATAATAACATTTGTGATGATTGTAATGTAAGTCGGTCAGTAGGAAAAAAATTTTAACTGTCAATTACTGGATTGACATTTGCTGGAAAAATGCTGTACACTTCTATAGGTGATGAGGAAAAGGCTCTGAATTATTTAAAAATATTTTTATACACACACATACACATAATGATGGTATGCTTGAATTCTTGAGGGTTTTTTACATTCGTGAAGACTTTATCCCATTGACAAACAAGTCTTATTTTGGGGGAATTTCAGCATTATTTCTAGAGTAGATAAAAAATTACCTACTTGTATTATGGTTTTGGTTCATCTGTCAGCCCGGCCTGCCCCCTCCCCCTTCTGAAATCTGATTTTTTTTTTTTGCTACCACTTCATGCAGGTTTCCAGTGAGTAAGCTGAACCTCATACTAAAAAAAATTTTGAGTGATTCTCAACAGAGGGATGTTTTCTTTGTTTGCTTTACACAAACCGGGAGAGTTATAAAGCTCTGTTTTGAATTAACAGCTCTCCAAGCTAGGGTGAACATTTAACGCTTCTCAAACACTGTGCTGAGGCAGTAGTGTGAGCATTCAAATACTTCACAGCAAAGACAGCCATATCTAGTGTTTTATCTCAAAAGCACAAAAAAAGGATGCCAGACTCATGTAATTGAAAATGTTTGCTGTAGGCAAGGTGTCCCAGGCAGACCGAGGTGGAAGAACGTATCCTTGTTCTGCTGGATTTAGTTTTATTTCAGTTACTACGAGCACCCTGCTACCTAGTGAGAGTGAAAAGCAACTTAAAAACATGTTTGTGTCTCTGTGCTTTTGGTGTTATTCCTGTGGTCTTTTAGCTCTTATTTGGAATTCTGGTGGCTGAAGTTGCAATAAGTAAATGATGACAAGTATACTTACGATCTTCTGATCAGGGTCTGACTTTCCAAAGTCTGCTTAATACTCCTACTGAATTGCTTAGCCATTAAATCTCCCAAAGGAATTTGTTAGAACATCTGCAAAGCTACAAAAGAGATACACTTTGCAGTACATCAGTTTCTGTACTTTGTAAGTCTTTTAAAGCCTGTGTGTAAATGCCATAGCATAGCTCTATCGACCATCTGTGCTCAAAGCATGAAGCAATGGAGGGAAGCAGAGGGGGGAACGGTTGGAGCTGGATGTGGGACTCTGGAGAGGTATGACAGCAAAAGTGCTTCAGTACTGGATGGCAGAATTGTTCTGCTTCTGCTTGCCTCCTAATGTGTTGTGTAGTTTGGGTGAATAGCTTCCTTGCTGCCTGTCCAGAAGAACATGGGTAACACATCATGTTTCCTTCAGTGTTTTCCTTGTTTTTCCTATTGCAATAGCCTGTGCGTGGATGCATGGTTGGGGGACCCCACTGTGGGCTGTCATCTTACATGGCTTGCTGCCAGTCCCATCTCAGCAAGTGCTGAGCCATCTGGTGGGGTTACATCCCATAGCTCTCCTCCGGGAGACTGACAGTAGGATCTGACCATGCTGAGCTCAGCCGTGTGCTGCAAAGCAACAGCCACTTCTAGCAGTACACAGCCTGAACCCTTCTCTGTTGGAAACTGGAGAAATTTCCATGTAATTGACAGTGTACGATATTGCATCAAGGCTGGAACAAAGATGAGGTAAGCGTTCCTGCCAAGATCTCAGGGAAAAGCAAATAGTCTTGAGACTTTCTAAGTTTTCTTTTACATTCTTTGGGACTTTATGATGTATTATAAAGTTAGAGAGGTTTCTTTTTGTTGAAGTTAGGTTCTGCATAAAGAATTCACGTCTTTTGTGCCCACACAGGTGTGTTAATAAGATGGGGAGAAAAGAGTAACAGAGAGGGTTTTGTCATCTTGGAAAAGAAGCTGGAAAGTTTCTTTTTGGTTCAATTAATCTTTCCACAGATTCCAGTTAGACTCTTGCTCGGTGCCACTTGGAGCCATGTTGTGATACTGGCTGCTTCTCTGTGGAAGCAATTGCAGAAAACCAGAATAGCAACATTTTGTCATCCTGGTGTTTATTTGAGACTATAGTTGGCTGAGCTTGCAAATCTTCACACTCAGCTAAACAGAAATTCTCTTTTTGAATCTCCTGAAAGCCTGATCTGATAAACTGTAAGAAAGGCATATTCTGGTTCTCAGTGAGCAGCACCCTTTCCTGTTGGAGAAAGAACACGGTAGCAGGGAAGGCAAGAAGCTATGGGAAGCCCCTGTTGTGTGTTTGGTGCAGCCACAAGTTGGAGTCACAAGTTGTAGATCAAAGAATGGGAGATGCAAGCCTGTCCTCTTGGCCTCTGAGTCTGTATGTGCAATGCAGTGACTGCAGCTGTTGCAGCATTTTTCGTAAACTTGTCTCAATATTCCCATGCTATATAGAATTAACACTTGTCATTTTTGTTCAACTTGAGTTGGATAGCTGGAGCTGGAGGGGGTTGATTAAAGAACCTTTGCACCATGTGTCCATTAGTTGCATCTCCCCACAAACTCAAACAGTACAATTGCTTTTTTTCTTTGCAAATTTATACTGCCACATGACATCAGGTGCATATGGCATTCGTAAATAACCTGTGGTGAAAATGTTTCTTCTTACAGCTGAGTGATAATAAGAGCTACAAGAAAGTAAAAATGTTGCTAGCAGGCAAGGTATTAAGAGGGAGTAGACCGATTGCTTCTGTTCCTTTAATGTGGATCCTGGAATCCAGAGGCTGGTTGTCTCTGACTGTGCATTTGATACATGTATTTCTAAGCTGGTTCCCACATCATTTAGGTGTTGAAGCTGTCACTTGGCCTTTTGAAGCACAGCACTAATGCTCTGGACAGGCTCTGAGTTTTCATGTGTTGCTATATATGTAATACTAAAAAAATAATGTAAGCTTTGACTTTGAAACTGTTTTTAAGATGTTTGGTTGTGTGTTTCAACTGTGCAAATCAAAACATTGCATTCTTAATAGGTCAGTAGGAAGGGTCGAACTGGTAGCAGTGATGTGGCTGGCATGTTACTTAAGGTGTCTTAAAGCAGCATAAGGGGCTTGCAGCTGCACTTATGAGAGAAGTCAGGGGGCCTGAGAAAGGGATTGCAGATGAACTTTATCCTGTTAGTTACATCCAGTGCTAACAGTACTAGAAGTCACCCAGCAGGCAAAGCAAAATGCTGTTTCACTTCATAGCCCAGCTAAAAGCCAGAAACCTCTGTTCGTCACTGTGCCTGGAGCCTTTTCCTGGTGCAAAGACAATCAAGGTTTATCTGTTGCTGTTAGACTTTGGTTTGCCCACACACACTCGAATACTCTACAGCCCATCATAGCAGGAAGGAATTAGTGACTTGAGTTACTTGGGCTCACTAGACTTCAAACAATATTTGAGTAAAAAAAGATTTAAGAGCAGTTTAAACAATTTTTCTATTGCTGTAGATGTACTCATGAAGATCTCAGTATGATTGTAATTTAGGTGGCACAGTAGCACTATCATTGACATAGAAATAAGTAAACTCTCACGTTGATGCTTCATGCTGCAAGCTTGTGTTTCAAGAATGGAATTTCCCTGACTTCAGCCAGACAGCCCATTTGATTTAAATGTTAATGAAGGCATAATTTTTTCCTTCTGCTACAACTGTTTTAACCAGTACCATTGACCCTGTTAAGGGATGTGTGTCATGCCCACCCACCCTGCCAAAACTCTGAAAAAAAACCAAACAAACCCTTTGTTGTTAAAGGCTGAAAATAGCAAAACATAATTTTGATGTTGCTTTAAGCAAGAGAGAAATTAATTTGACACCTTAAATTCTGTACTGTAAAACACATTTACACATGGCATATTCTGGTGACATCAGTCTTAATCAAACATTTTGCAGAATTGTTTCAAACTAAGCTTTCACTTTTCTACTTTGTATTCCTGTGCTCTGCTTTCTTGTCCTGTGCCTTTTATTTCTGTGCTTTGCTGAGAAGCCAGCTGCAGTTCAATACTTTGGTCTTTCAAATGCATTTTATGCAAAAAAATGTCTGCAGTGAAACCTTTTAAATGACAAAGCTCAAAAAAGCTTTGTTTTTCTGTTGCCCAGCTCACTCTTCCTTCACACTTGGCTTCTGTCATGTCAGGATATATGAATAGCAAACAGTCAAAAATTGATTTTAACAAACTTTACTGGGTTACTTTGATTCTCTTTATTCCTTCCAGGGACTGATGGGAATTCGCTTGTGTTCCTAGGAAAAAATGTTTCCACAGAGAGTCCATTATTAAAACAAATAATCAATTTCAATGGTAATACTAGCAGGAGGCAGCCTACAGATATTTAATGGGATTTCTGAGATCAGTTGTTAAGTCATATTTCTGTATCCTTAATTTGTTGTATGAAAAACTGCTGGTTTTACAGGTGTCCCAGTTTTGGAGAAAAAAACAAACTGATGGTCTCTGAAAATGTGTACTACTTTAGTATCTGGTTTATTTAGAAATGGATGGTAAAAAAATCCAGAGAAAAAATGTAATGAGGTAAAGTGTATTTTGTCCAAAATTGAGTCTCTGTCATTCTGAAGGAATGGGAATGTGTGCTTTTTCACCCCACTTCTTTTCTTCTGAACAAATATTTCCAGGATCTGTGACAATAATTAATTTGCTTGTCTGAATCTCTTCCAAGAAGCAACTTAAAAGATTTTTCTTTTAATTGCTGAAGTTTTGTATTAACCTTCTCAACAGGTGTTTGTTCAGTAGCTTGCAATATAGGAGGTAGTACAGTGAGCTGACATTCAGACATCGTGTATAGCTGGAGGTTTTCCCCCCTTTCAAAATGTCTTGTGAAGTCAACAGAGCTGTGGATATTCAGTGTAAAATTCAGAGCAATTGTACTGTGATCAAATGATTCTGCAAGTATGTACAGTTCTTTATTTTGAATCTGTCACAGTTAATGCTTGCTTTATTTAGTGAAATACTTTAAAAGGACTGATATGACTTACTGTCAAGTGTAAGGGTATACAAATAAAGTCATGTATTCCTGTAAAACCCCACCTTTGGAAATGTCTTAGGGTATAGAAACGTTGGTTCTTTCACAGAGCTGTTTTATCCTTCTTAGATTTTCCCGTATTTGAAGGGTCTTTGTTACACTCTTTGGCTCTTCTTGTCATTAAGATACAGGGCTGAGGTTTTCCTGTTCAGGGAAAAATTGGCTAGACTCACCATCGTTTTTCTAATAAAGTTCATTGAGCAGAGTGTTGTCTTGGAAAATTTAACAGATTGGGGTTTATTCAGCTGGTATATTTTGGAGCTTTACCGTGTTCTCATTTATCTCTCACTCACACAAACACTCTAAAATGGCAACCATTTAATCTTTTTTAGATTATAAAGCCTTTGTTATAGCTCTGGAGTTTGATAGCTGAGGCTTTACTGTATGCTTTGATCTACTTTTTTGGGTTGAGTTTTTTGTTGGGGTTTGGGTTTGTTTTTTTTTTCTTTTTTTCCCCTCAGCGCCTGTGGAAACATTTAATGTCCTGATTATTCTCAGGGGCTAATACAACTTTTCATAGAATCAAATTGAAAAAGGTCTCTTAGGTTAGTGCAAGCAAACACATGCTTTACTTCATTTTGCAAGGTTGTATTTATTGCTAAATCCTAACTCTTCTCTATAAAAGCACAACTTTAATAATTTTGCTTTCTGCCTCTGAGCTGGCTCTTTGTGAACAAGGAATAGATTCCTGGTGATGCTTTGTATGAACATAAAGCTTGCTCTTTTGTCTGCTCTCTGACTTGTTTTCTGTCGTTCATATTCTTGTTATTGTCAGAGTACGAGTTATTTAGGTGCGGTAAAATTGCAGCAGTTGCAAGAAGCTTGTGCCTCTTTGTCAAGAGCCACATGTACTGTTTCAAATAATTATTCTTGACTTCAGCGTGAGTGATCGAGAGAATGAGGATCATGCAGTTCAGTTTGATTGCTGTTCAATTTAGAATGTGGAAAGCTTGTCTCCTGTGGCTTTGCCCAGTTTATCTGGGAAAGCAGGAAAAGTTTTCAAGCTACAAGGCTCATTTAGATGGATTGTTCTGAGTTTCGCTCATTTGTCAGCTATTATTTCCTGGCAGGTGCAAGCGCTGCGTCTACCCCCTGAAGGACTGTCACCGTGACTTAGATTTGCCATAGCTTGGTTCTTAAAAGTTGTAGGCTATCTAAAGGAAAACTTGTATGTCTGGGCAGATACTACTGAAGAAAAATCAGAAAAAGAGGTAAACAGTGTGTCTGTAAAATAGAGTTAATAGAGTTTAACTCATTAGAGATAATTTTTTGTGGTTAGGCCATACTAGAAACAGGTAGGAAGCATAGATTGTTACGCTGGGCTTCCTGAGAAAGACAAACCTGGTGACTTGTTGGGTTAGCACATTATTCATCTACTAATTTGTGTCTTCAAGGAAAAATTCCATATTCTCTTTTGACGATGTGACTGTTTCTGTCTTGCCTAAGCATAGTTAATGTGGCCCATATCCAAGTGTTTTAGAAGATAGAATGAAATCCTTGCCAGGTATGAAAGACGGGTATGACAGGTGAGTACTCGTGGCAGACAATTTCATTTATTATGCAGCTATTTGAAGTGGCAAACTTCCAAATTTCCACTTAGAAAGGAAGATAATGGCTTAACAAGGTCACTGGGAACAAGGAGTACAGTGGGATAGAAATGATGTCCTTCTGTCCTTTGGTAGAACAGGTCCTTTTATTTCATGACATGCTGCAAGGACCCACTGAGCCAGAATTATGCTAGTTCCAGACATAGTGTGTATATCATGTGTCCCATTGCCTGCCAAATAAGTGAGTTTATGAAATGTTGGAAAATGCCCAAATGAAGATTAATATGTGAACTACAACTGGGCCAGCCTGTAGTTACATGGTAGCTTCCTTAAATATGTAAAGGCTGGAGGAAGGTGGGGGTTTTTTGTTGTTACTGTCCTTTAATTCTGGGGGAATTTCATCTTATTTTAATTTTCTTTCTTTCTTTGCTTGAAGTGCTCTGAAGATAGTGTCAGTAATTTTCTTCTCCTTTGTATTGTGTTTGTAATTAGAGTAACTCCATTTTTTTCCCAAGTAATTTTCACAGTGTCATTGAGATGAAATTATCCTCATTTTAAAGAAGAGAAATTGTTACAGGAAAAATAGAAGATTCTAATCTGTTTAAGATGTTAGTCTCACATTTTGTTTTTAACTATACCTATGTCTCCAGAGTACATTCCAGGTGATTTCTAGCCATGTCCTAATGAAGAGCTGAAATTTTTTGGATGAAACTTAAAAACTCCTCTGTCCCTCTGAGGCAGAAAACCTGCAAAGTCAGTGGAACTTTGGTGTGGTAATTAAAATTAGGCATAGTTGTAAGTAACTGAAAACACATCTACTAATCAGAGATGTTAAGCAACTTCAATGGAGTTTGCTAGCAGTCGTGCCTGTAGTGCATGTCAGAGGCTATTACTGACATTTTGAATTAATCATTTGGGTAACAGATGTCATAACTTAATTTGTAATCCTATACATAAGTACACAGAACATGGGAACCACCTATTGACTACTTCTGCATTATATCTTTTTACTGTGTCATCATTCAGAAATGTATTTTCAAAGGAAGAGGAGCAATCTGAAAGAAGCATGTGCTTATAGAGGTTAAACAACAGGTATCCAGATAGATCTTTATCTTTTTGATGCCATACTGCAATATTTGTGTGATATTCAGATAATGCCTGTGGAATAAACACAACCAAGTGTCAGTCAGCTTTCTGAAAAGTTGCTCAGTGTTTTCTCAAAAGGCACCATCCTTCACCTTCCTGGCAAAAGAGGAACTATTGTTTGGGAATGAGCCAGTGATTCATCTAATTGAATTCCGTAACTCAAATAATGACGGGCACCTGGTAGAAGATTAAAAAATACTGTAAATATCTGGGTTGCTACTCTTAGTTTTTTGTTACTTCTGGAAAAAAGCCCCCAGCTGCCCTCACAAAAAGATGGAAGAGGAGACTGGGGAAAATGGCCTTGACTAATGGAGCTTTTTTTTAAATGGTCTTGAAATGGAGCACTTGTGGAAGAAGAAGATCAGCTGAAAGACCTCCTGCTGAAGTTCACTTGTCCATTCAGAATTCTCGCATGAGCAACAGACTGAGAATGACCATAGTGTTTGTTGTTCATGATATTCCAGACATCCACCACAAAACCCTCAATGTTACTGAGTTTTATTGTCACCATTCCCCCCCTAGAAATATGTTCCCGTTGGCAAAGCATTGTGAGACAAGAAAAAGCTGGGCTCTGAAAAATCTAAACTTGACCTTGTCTCAGCAAGTGGCACGCTCCTCCATGGGAGTACAGTGGACCTTTAAATTTAAGCTTTTCTTCTAAAAATCTGATCCTACGGGTTGCATATAAAGTATGTTCAGCAGAAAGACAGGATCAACTAAGTTACTCAAACTAGCTTCAAGCTCCAGAAGTGATAAGTTGTTGTAGAAGTCTTTGGGCCACAGCAAAAGTGATCTGCTGGCTTGATGGTTTTTTAATTATTATTATTTCAATTTATCTTTTTAAATCTTAGTTTATTTTACCCTACTTAAAAATGCTTCTAGAAGCCACAGCTTGGGTTTTGGAGCTCAGGAAAGAGCTCAGACAGTGAGGCCGGACAGGGCGAAGTCCCATGAATAATAGCCTTTTGCAGCCAGGAACATGAGTGATGAAACCTGAAGATAAACTTCTCCGCTCATTCCTTTGAACAAAGAGGAAGAAAGCAAAACCAAAGCACCTCCTCTGTTTCTGCAGCTGCTGGGACTGGGATTTGTATAGGGCTTGAAGGCTGCAAGACATTGTCCTTGGTGAAGTTAGTAGCTGCCTGGAGCAGCAGACTGCTAGGGGTATTGATACAGGCGTGGTTTGGTGCGAGCTGTGCATGTGTCGGAGCACTGTAAGGTTGGCCTGGCTGGTACCAGGAAGGTCGTACTGGTGTCATAACAGCCCAGCTCTTGGGAGCTATCCCTGTCTTTGCAGCCCAGGACCAATCCTTCCCTTCATCTCCCTTAGTGCAGCAGGAATGGCCCGTTACTCCAGTCTCCAAGCTTGCAGGTTACAGTTTGATTTTGCTGAACCTGCTGAGGAGCTGGGATTCTAGTCAGAGCTGGTTTATCCATCATATCCATTCTTGGCATGTGTTTTGGCATATACCTCCTCCTAAGAAGACATGTACTTATTTAGGAGCTCAACTGAAGCGGCTAGTCATGGTCCCTGGAATGCATCCTGACAGGGATGCTGCAACCTCAAGGGAGCATGAAAAATGAAGTTGGTGATGTCTTGTGGTCCAAACACTTACACATGAGCTATTTATTCCCTTAAATTTTGGAGTGCTTGATTCCCAAGTTGTAGCACAACTAATTTTTGTTCCAAACTACTTAATTCCTAGGTTTTGAAACTAGGAATTGTCTGGTAAAAATTTTCAGTATAATTTTAGTCCGCTCATGGTGTTGTTGCTTCTTGCTCTTTACTATGTTTTTTTAATAAACTGTGTGTTCCCATGAACTCCCACAGCTTGCTTGAGCAGGAATATTTATGTCCAGTGCCAAAAGGAGTGGTTAAACCAACTCCAGAAGTGATAGGAGCTAACTGAGGTGTGCTGAAAGTAATTCTTCTAAATATATTTAATTAGAGCTTGTTACGTGAAAAAGATAATCAAGACCAAAATCTCTTGATAATCCAGAACTCCGTATCTACAATATGCTAGTTTGCTGGAGATGGAAAACACTTACACGTGCTGTCTGTATCCTGAAATCCAGGCCATCAAAGTTTGTCCCCTGGATGATTAATACCTAGGTGAAAGCTAGCAGCAAAAGGAGTAATTTTGAAGTTCCTCTCCATCTTTGTCTCCTACCTGTTGCCTTCCCCACCCCTGTCCTTTGCTAGATACTGTTGTCATGCAGTCACTTGCGTGAGTTGTCACTCTCTCAATGCTTTTGGCTTCCGAACATGTTTGAGTCCTTTGTTGTGCATCTACATCTCCCCTCTTTGCTCTGTGGGTTGGCTGTTACTGACTTCACTCTGAACACACGTGGTCCAAAACATGTACTTCACCTACTAGATGGCAATAAAAAAACAATGGAGTTCTTCAGGAGCTCTGGTTCTCTCTGTTAGGTGATCCTAAGTCATGTTTTGTGTTGCATATACTGTTGGCCCTCAATGTGATGTTTGAGCATCTCTCTCCTGTTAGATACTTAAACATAATTTATGGAGTGTTTGTAAACTTACAGGCGGAGTTTCTGGGAACATTTGGTGGGTTCCCATAGAGCTGAACTGTATTTTGACAGCTGGTTAATGCTGCAAACCCCCCCC
>JAVJGJ010000047.1:6080360-6096367 GCA_035590215.1 Microhierax caerulescens | reverse complement strand
GATAATGCGGCCAACCCCCCCCCCCCATGGCTACTGCTCTCTAGCTGCGATTCCTTCACCAGTTAGATGACTTGTGATAGTTGTTCTGCAGACATGGCTGTGACTGACAAGCTGGATTTTTAAAATGCAGGCTCTTCCATGTAGCTGTTATTTGTGGGATTGATTCAGTCCTGGTAATTTTGCTTTCGTCTCTTAAGTATGAGCCATAAATTCAGCTCCTCATTCCAAATTGAGCTGAGAGTTGGTGTTAACAAATTCTGGTTTTAATATTACAGTTTGTGTTGCTAGTCTTTATAATTAAAGCACTCTACAAGTATGTGTATATATATGTATATTGTTTTATTAGAGCAAACTAAGAAACAGAGACATTAAAGGATTTCTCAAGGTCATGATGCATTCAAGGTCAAACTCAAAGGAAAACAGTACAATTCAACTTGAGACCTTCTCTACTTTATGGATGCTAACCCTCCGCTTTGTAGTAGCAGAAGTCACTGATTGCTCCTCTGTAATCTAATCTCTCCCTGTTCTTGTTTATCTTTGGACATGAAAATGAGGTTTCAGTCATTGTTTGTAACAAGTCCAAGGAATGTTGAAACCTGAAAGAATGCTGCTCTTGTTTCTTACTTGAGAGATGCCTGCTGAACCTAAGGCAAACTAGGCATTTGTACCAGGATGGAAGGCAAAGAGCCTTAGCTGTACTGTCCCTCGAGATAAAGGATCTGGATGAGGTGTTGTGAAACTTCTGTCAAAAGAATTCCTCCCTTGTATGTAAGGAAATGGATAAGGAATGACCATGTTTTAAGCCTGGTCTTGCCATTTGTCTGTTCTGAATTATGACTGTCTTTGGACACCTTCTAGCCAGGTAGTTGAGTAGATAACGTAAGAAACTCTCCTAAAATGTGCTTTGCCTAATGCTGGTAATACACCAGGAAGAAAATATAATAAAATACATTTTTATTTTAAGTTCTCTTTTTCCACTTCCCTGGGTATTTCCACACTCTATCATTCTTTATATTTAGGTGGTTTTACTTAGTATTATTTATTGAGAAGGTACTGGGAGGGGAAGCTTGGGGTTTTGTGGGGTGGCAGTTTTGTAGGATAATTAGGTTTTACTTAATGCTGTGTAAGATATAAATGGAGAATTTGTCAATTTTAGTGCTATTAACATCTCATCAAGCTTGGCCTACAGTCTTTGCATGCAAAACTAACATGTAGTTACGTGCATCTGCCCTTCAGTTCTTCAAAAGTTTGTCCTTTTGGTTGGTTCCAACATCCAGCCCCCCATTGAGCCCACGTGCAGCTCCTTACCTTCAGAACATTGTTCGTGATCTTTTGTAGGAAGCGTTTAGAGCCACAGTAGTTCCCAACAGCATTATTACAAAGTGCTTGTAATTGCATTTAAAATCTGTGAAAGAAATTGAAGCGGACCTAGTATGTGCATTTGGTATGATACCATATTAAAAATGATCTTACAGTAATTTGTGCTATATTTTGCTGACTGCTATAGAGTTTTAGATAATCCTTACAGTATGAAACATACCGAGCCCTAAATAGCTTGAACAGCTCTTGGCTTTGTAAGGAGGATTTTTTAACTTGTGCCATAATCATAAAATCACTTTTTGGTTTTGGGCCATTTGGAACAAACTTAGTGCAAGGCCCTGGAGAGGAACAGCTTTTGAAAAAAACCCATGTATATTATTCTTGCTAATAATTTTAGAAATAACTATCTCCAAGGTGAGTAGACAGTCTACAAGCTTCTTGAGATGCCCCTTGGAACTTGTTTGCTTCTTTTGTTTCAGATTTGAAAAAGTGCTTTGAAAGAGAACTTTGGAACTTTTTAATAAGTATTTGTAATGACAGATTACCTGTCCCTGCAATTCTGAGCTATATACTTACTCAGCGCTCTTGGTCCTTGGTTTATGAGTAAGTGAGGAAGTTGGGAGTTTCTGCACGAATGACTCATATCAAGGAGGACTCCTAATACTCTTCTCCATCTGATTGTGGATCATGGAATTAACCTGCATGTGTAATGCATCTTCCCAAGATTACAGAAAGAATTGGTTCCGCTTGCTGTAGGAGACAGGATGAGTTAATGCGTGTAAATTCAGTGATGCGTTGCCTCAGAAAGCAAGTAGGATTGCTGCTGGGAACCTCTAACTGGCCATCCTGACGCCTTGCTTAAAGTGTAATATTGACTATTCCTGTCGATTGATTTTTGAAGGAGATTGTAAAAGTCTGACTGGTAAGACTTGGACGTGATGATATCTTGCTGCTACTAGACAAGCCTTTCACTATCCATTTGGTCAGCTTCATTTCGGGTAGGTGTATGGTGATAGTAAACAGGAATGGAGGCGTGGAGGTCAGCAGTAAATGGATTATAAGTCTGAACCTTGTTCTTTTGACTCTCGTGCCAAGATCATAAATGTTAATACTGTGTTCCACTGAGCTCTGAGTCTGCGTAAGTGTCTGGAATAACTGTTTCTTTGTGTAGCTGTTGTAACTTCACTAGGTGATGCTGGAAGAATTTTAACTTTATCTTTTAAACTTGCTACTGCAGATTGGTTAGAGAATCTCACAATTTTCTGTTGGGAGAGCAGAAATAAAATGTTTCCATTGCATAGCTACTGCAGGTTTATTTAGTATTATGCAAGAGCCCCAAAACACAAGAAGAAACAAACCGAAGAGTGTGTTCTCTTCCGTAGGCAGAGTTTATTGTACTTGCTTGTCCTAAATTTCAGCCTGGAGTTGGAAGTTATAAGCAGTGACTGTGGGAACTGCTCTACCCTAGTACTGGTCTGCCCTAAACAGCATTTGTTTTCTGCAACATTACAGATTAATGCTTAGAATGTTTCTACTTGCAGTTTTTTGTTCAAATACTCAAAGTAAAACTCTAGAACTGCTCAGATGTACTTTCAAGGTGTGTGAAGAATCTATTTCTTAGGCAGGACCGACACTATGCGTCTTTGCCCCAGAATAGTACTAAATACTTGGAGTTTTTTAAACTTGTTGTATCTGACTCTTTCAGAGGTAACGACCTTGGGAGATTTTAAGAGTCTGGAATAACTAGGGATGTAAACTTTTCTAACTCCTAATGCTGCAATTTATACAAGTCTACTAATGTTTATCTACACTGCACTGAGCCTTTTGGTTAACATTAAGCATTTTAAGAAAGGTCAGTATATAAATCCAGTTTGCTGTGTGGTTAATACAGTGCTTTAATGCAGGTTGATAAGAATTAGCACCATTTTCTTGAAAGGAACTATTTCACGTTCTCTAATTTGTTTATGCTAGTTGGGTGTCTTGCGCTGTCTATCTGCCATTGTAAATGAATGGTATTGCTAGAAAAATGTGTTAAGATGATTTGTGGTGGCAGGAAAGAATCAGTATTAACCAATTTTTCCTGTTTCTTCCTTGTGAAGCACTTGGGTTTTTTATTTTGTAAGTACCCTTTTGACCTATAAAGAATGGTAAGGCAGATGCAGACATTGTTCTAGAAGTTTAGGCGTAGTTTTTGCGGGTAATGCCTGAAGTCAGCAACAGAGTGTTTATTCTCCATTTTCCTTTTTCACTGTTCTTGGGAAGAGGAAATGAAAGCAGCTTGAAGAGTCTGTATCATTTGCTTGAGATGTGTAAGTTGTTACTGCGTGTGTTTTTTTTTAATACCCAGCTATAATCCATAATCCTAACAAAATAAGGGAAATATTTCTATAAAACCACTGAGCAAATACTGCATGTTTCATCAGTAATATTGGAGACATTTTCCTCAATTTCACTTACACAAGTACATACAGTTTTGCCTTTTGTCCAGGGAGATGCTATACTTATTTATATATGTTTGGTAGTCAAGATTGTATCACATTTCTAATATATTCAATGAATATATGTTGAATATCATGATTGCTTTATGTAAATATTTTTCTCTTATCTTTAAAGCTGAAAAAACCCTGGACCTTCAGTGGAACAAAATGCTAGTGAGGGGAGATAATTATGAAAATAATTCTTCTTCCTTGGGATACCTGATCTTTATGCATGTGAAATGTATTTGCATATTTCACCAATAACCATTGTTTCTCAGCACACATCTTAGATGAGCAGAGGGCACTGACAGCTGCAAGAGAATAACGTGAGGTTCCTTTCTCCCTTCACATTTCCTCAGATGAATTTTAAGTGATGGGTTTTATAATTCTGACATTTTCTGTCAGAAATAGGTTTCATAGCTTTATTTTTAGACATGATTTTTAGAGATATTTTAGAGATGGATTAGTTTTAGAACAGTTAAGAAAACCCTGTGCTCTAATTTGAAAACTGCATATTGGACAAGGAGATATATTACAGGAGCATAAAAATTATATTTGCAAAACTGCTTTTTAATTAAGGTTTTTCACAATACAAGCAAATACATTTTTCAATACAGTTGTGTATTAGTAAATATATATTTTTTAATAGTCCTACGGAGGTAGAACGTGTTTGTCTGTTAAAGGGTGGAAATGTAGCTGTCTGCAGCTTTCCCACAGAGTTAAAATTAATTGGGCCAAAGCTGAATTAACTTTTGTTTACTAAATACAGGGGACTCTCAAATTATCCATGATGTGGACTAACTTTTTGTAAGAAGTGGGTTGCAGGCATCTGCTTACCTCTTTTTAGGATTTTTAGCAATTCTTCAGCCTCTCAGTCCTGGTCATATAACATATTTGTGGGTTCGGCAGTAATTGGTAACGTGGAAAAAGCAGTATTAGAAGAGGATTTTTGCACTTAAAGTGCTGTGGTGGAAGCAACCATCCAGACCTGTGGGGAAAAGCCAACATCCTGTGCCCTGTGGAGTGCGGAGCACTGTAAACTGTAAGGCAGAAATGTTTTGGGCTACCTTGTGCTAGGGATGTGGCTTAACAGGAGAGCTCCTTGCCAGCACCCACTGCTCGCTCGTTGGAGCTGTGTTGATGTGTGAGACGCAGGATACGGCCACTGCTGCGTGGAAGTGGAAGGTATTTCAGATACACAGAACTCTAGGGTAATCCAGTAAGCCGTGATTAAGCAAGCTGCATAGTAAAAAGTATGAAAGAGCAGCTTGGCATTCAAAGAGGGAAAGAAATCAAGGCAGTGTGGATGGAGCTAATACACAGAGGAAAGATTCGGAGGCAGGACTGGGCAGAACATTAAGGGTAGATCTACTCAAACAAATTACACCATGTGGAAAGAGAATTTCCCACTCGGCTGCCTGGGGACATGCAGTCTTTCCATGCGGAGAGTTAAGAAAGGGATCTTCTCTGATTGCAAGTGGGAACGTTTGCATTTGGAACTACTAGGAGCATTTTGGTTCCCATGGGTTCCTGCTGTACTTCAGTCCATTATCTGCCTGTCCCTTTTAAAAGTACGGCTGTGCTGTGAAGATTGGGAAGAACATTGTACACACAGTGTATGCTGGTGCCTTAGGAGTGGTGTGGTTTACAGCTGTTCGGTTTTTCTCTTGAGTTTTTCTGTGCCAGTTAGCAGCCGTACACCATCTTCATGATATAGTGCCACTTAATGATATAACAGAAGTAACATGTCCTAATGGTATGCTTCCCAACCATGACGTGATACTGCAGGTACTATTCAGTGACAGCAGTTTGTGATTTTTCTGTCAAAAGATTGCTATAAAAATTATCGTAAAGAAGCATCTTTACGGGAAAAGAAATGTACAGCAAAAAGTCAGAAATAATTGGAAGGTGCAGGGAAGTAACCAAGACCATTTACCAGCCATTTACCCATTTAGTGATGGAGGAAATAATAGGCTGTAATGAGCCAGGAGAGCTTCTCTGCAGGAAAATCACCGAATACTCCATTGCTTCTGTGGGCTAACTGCTGGGATATGAGAGTACCACTGTAATCAAAGAGTTTGTGTTCAGTTACTTTTTGGGGTAATCTACAGGTACCCCTTCAAGTCAGTTGCATATGGTTTCTCTTCCTGAATATATTTTTTAGGTAAGTAATAAACTTTGAGTCTTCTTTATCTTCTTTATCTTGCACTTTTATTTATTAGTGCAATGACCCAGTGAAGTAACAAAACAGATGCTGACCTGCAGTGTAGTTACGCGATGGTTTGGGTATATATGCAAACCAAACATCTCATTTTTAAATGATTCTCCAGTTTTTAGTAGGATGGCCGCTGAAGTGGAAGCTGGAAAAAGCCATGACAGACAATGTGCATCTAGTGATTTGATCTGCACTCCTCCTGCTGAAATCTGAGCCTTTCAGGTAGTAGGAAGAGCATTTCTGGAAGGTGACCAGGGGGTGTTCTTGACAGCACCCAGTCCACAGGACTTCTTATTCTCTCAAAACCTAAAATAGTTGAGCATGTCCTGCCATGAATACGTCTACAAACGAGATTCTGGCTCATCTAAAGCTCAATGCTCAAAGGTTTTGCTCCCTAAGAAAGGTACTAAAATGGTACGGTTTTATTAATTTAGTGGGAAAATTAAGTGGCTATTAGCAGACACGTATCTGAGTGTTTAGGTAAAGACGGCAGCCATGTCATCACAGTGTGTAGAGTTTATATGTTTAAATCACAGAATTCAGGACAAGGTGAAAAAATAAAGGTTTGATGTTAATTTCTTATCTGGAAGATTTAAAAGGAAGGAATTAAAAATCATATTAAATAGTATATCTCACGCTGTGTTTATGTACAACTTGTACTGTAGAATTTGTGCTACCTTTAAATAACCCAAATCTCTCTTAAGATCCCTTTATTCTTTAATTCAAGTTGCTGTTAATGAGCCACGTCTGTTTCAGTTATTAAATCACAGAAAAAGTCTTGATTAATTTGACTTTTATTGGTTATTTGTATTTCTTCTGTGGTTTTGGGCCTTCACATTCTAGGTATTTAAAAAAACAAAACCAAACCAACCAACCAAACAAAAACCCACAAAAAAAGCAAACAAAACCAGGATAAAAGGATGATTCCTGCCTATTGTGAGCAGCATTTGAGTACCAGGAAATAGCAAGGAGGAGGAGCATCATCCTCAGCAAGGTAGATTCAGCCCGTTTTGCTGTCTAATGTCTGACTGAAGCGACTAAGTATGTTTGTGGCCCTCGGGGAGGGTAAAAAGGGCTTCTCAAAAAAGTCACACAAAACAACCCCAGTAATGTCAGATGCAGTCAGGAGGGAGGATTGGATCTATTCCTACAACTCAGTACACAGTTAATGAGCAAAACTTTTGATTTGCAACTCTTGTGTCCTTTTACTTTAAAAGCCTTGAACAAAATCACGCATCCATGAGCTGAACTGTGTTGCCTCTGAGGAGGTTATCTGAGCAGCAGATTTCCAGCATATATGAATGATGATACAGTTCTCTCAGCTAATGAATATTGTAGCTTTCCAGATACTTCGAGGATTAAGTCATAGTGCTGGCAGTAGTATAAATTTCTGGCTTGGAGGCTTGTGCTCTTTGAGAGGCACTTAGCTTGCATAATCTGCTGATGTGTTCAAAAGTGCAATGTAAAATTATTCTCTAATGGCGAATGTTTTAGGAGGCATTTCTTGATTTCTGTTGAATGCCAAGTTTCTCCATTTCCTTTTTTGCTTCTTCATCATTCATATAGAGACGTTAACACAGTACATTTGAAATAAGACAAATTTCCAATTTCCTTTTTTTATTAAACTGTAATTGACATACTCTCTTTACCGCATTTGGCTGTTAACAGTGTTAAAGGGGAAGAACTTTTCCTCTTCAGTGGAAAGTAAAAACAAAACCAAAAACTCCAGTCTTTTGAGGAGGAAGAATATATATTATGTTGTAAAAGTTTAGCTGAAGTATTATGTTGTTTTCTGTTTGGTTGGAAACTATGTTGTTGGCATTTTGTGCTGTTCTCTTTGGGAAATACGTCTCAATTTCCAGGAAACGTATAATCACGCAGAGAATAAGCAGCTTTGTGTGTGTGATCATATGTCAGAAAGAAAATCTCAAATGTTATTTGGAATCCTAGAGGAAAGTACCCAGCAGGAGTGAGGTGAATTGTGAGCTTGCTTGGTATCTAACTCCTTGGTATGCTAATGGAGTATGCCTGAATGTGGATCCCTGCCCGCTTGGTTATGGTCATACCTAAATAGATAGTGTACAAAATACTGGATTTTCTTTGGCAGTTTTCCTCTGGTTTGATACTTCTGAAAGCTGTGTGAGTAGCTTAGCTTTCCTAGTATACTGGTTGTTCCAAAAATGTCTGTGAACTCTCTTGCAGAATCTTGTGCCTCCTTTGGAGAACTTGTATTCACATGATAAACTTGAAGTACAGTTTTGCAATTTTGTCATGTTGACTAAATACTGGCAAATTCCTTGAATGTCGTTGAGGAAGCGGGAGCTGAGGGCTAGTCGGGGGCTCAGACATGCAGAAGGCATCATCCAGAGCCCTGTTTAGTGACACAGAGCCAGAACTGCTGTATGGCTTGGCTCCAGGGTATATTACCATAGGCAAGAAGAGGTGCAGTTTCATCCCTTTCACCTAATAGTTTTTTCCTCTCACATAGAGGGGATTGTGTTATTCAGTTGCGGAGAGGGGGGGCAGGGACCCCTACTTACTCCCCCATGTCAACAACAACAACAAGAAGCAAGATTCCTAATTAGTCTTAAAGCATGCATGCATAGAGTAAAAACATGGTTTGCCTCCTATCTAATAATTCAGACATGCTCCCATTTCATAATGTGATTTGATATTTAATGAATTATTTACTCACCTAGAGCTTCATAAGGATCTGGCTAGCCAGCCCCATTTATTAATCCTTCCATGTTGTTGCAGTTGCTACTTAGCAAATTATATCAGCTTATGCTATTAGAAATAATGAACAAAGCCTCGGGGCTTCAGGCAGTGATTCTTCTCTTGCATGTTTTTAAAGTGTGATGTTTGGGTTTGACATTAATGAAAAGGATTAATCTGTGCTTTTGTTGCAAACGTGATTTTGCTAATGGTGAAAAACAGTGTGCCTACAGTGCTTTCATCTACTCTTTTTAGTCCTGTGCAGTCAAAGAGGAAGGAGAACTCAGGAGCTTAAAAAAAAAAAAAGTATTTAAATAGCTATTTCTTATGCACTTCTAAAGAAAAAGCAGCTGACAGTACTTCCCCCCCATCCCTCCCCAAGTAGTAGTGGAATATCAAAAAAAGCCAACTTTGTTGCTCCAAATGTTCTTTTTCCCTTTCCAAAAAAAGGACATTCAGTGTAATTTTTTTTATCGTGCGGCATATGCTGCGTAACAGCCTGTCTATTTCAGAGTCCAAAATTTCCTCAACTTACTAATCTTTTAGCGTAAAACCCAGATTTGTCTTCTGCGACGCTCTTGAAACAACTTTTAAGAATAGTCAACTGTTGTTATTGAGCTAATCATATGTTATTATATCCTCAAATAAATTGGGCTTTCTGAAAAACCCATAAAATCAAGTCTGCTTGAGTTCTTGCTTGCCTGCTATCTGCATTCCCCTCAAGCTTCTCAGGAGTTTGCACTGCCAAGATTGAAAGAGATGGCCTGTTCAGAAAAAGGTCTCTGATGCTTGTATTTTGAAAAGTTTCTCATCATAGTGATAGAAAGCATCAGTAATTTTGGGGGGCTTGAGAGTGATG
Organism: Microhierax caerulescens; assembly: GCA_035590215.1. Taxonomy (NCBI): domain Eukaryota; kingdom Metazoa; phylum Chordata; class Aves; order Falconiformes; family Falconidae; genus Microhierax; species Microhierax caerulescens. The sequence continues at coordinate 6,086,781 of JAVJGJ010000047.1, read as the reverse complement.
GGGAAATGTCAACTAAACAGCAGCCATAAATTCAGGCAGTTTTGAGACTGCCGAGCGTGTAAAAAAGACATGGAAACTCGGAATTATCTGTGCTTCTGGCTGAGTGGGATGAAACCAAGGAACATCTCTTGCTACATGGCTTATCTAGATGGATTTTCTCCAGACTATTGCAACACAAACAGCAACAGATCTTATTATGTCACTGTTTCTGTTTCTAGCCTTGTCCTAGCCCAACAAAAGCAGAAGTATCTGAAAGAAAATACCGGGTAGGGAAAGAAGGAAATGATAACTACATTTTTTCCAAGTTAGGTTTGTAGGGCTCTGTGAACCGCTCTACATGTACTATTTAAAAAAAGACAAAGTAAACCCCTAAACTCACAATCGTTTATACTAGAATTTAGTGTATAGAATTGTCATTTTGAAATCATGAACCAGAAAAAAAATTCATTTGACAATAAATTTTAACAGCAAGTAAGTTGAATTGGGGTGCTAAATTTCTTGTCTTGTCATCTTTTCTCACTTTTCATAGTCCTGTTGTGCAATTATTTAAAAATAATTTATGAAGATTTCACTGGTTTAGAAAATTTACTGCAGAAGTTGCAGGTGATTGGGCTATTGGACTGTTTTAAAGATGCTCTTTTCACGCTTGATTTCTTGAAAATAACTTTTTGTTAAGTATTACCTAATGAATATATTTTGCTTTCATAAGCGTATAGTCCTGCAGTTGTAATATTAAGGTTTATTTTTACTTTGTTTTTGAAATCTTCTCCATAAAATAGTGTATGTTGCTGAGAAGCTTCATGTTTTTAATTACCATTCTTGGATTCCATACACAGATGTATCAAATTAATAACTGGAGTAAATTAAATTATTCTTTGGAAATAGTTGCACTTTAATGGCTAAACCTAAAAGACAAATGGCTAAACCTAAATAAAAGTGAGAGTGATGCTGAAGCAGGAGCAGTACTTTCGGAGAATTCTCCTTTTCCTGCAGGGACCTACATGCAATGCATGAGTCTAGCCCTTTTTTTTTTTTTTTTTTGCGAACACTTTTGAAACCCTCTGTGGATTATAAGCTTTCCAGGCAGCACCTGCAGATAATGTTTCTTGCCATCTCTGGCAGCTGTGAGCATTCAGTGTCCTGATGTGTAGTGATGTGCTGTTGGGTTTAAGTACATTTTTCAGGGTTTAGCTGGGTAGCAGTAGTGCAATAGTCAGTAGTGCCTAGGGAAGTCCAGCTGATAAAAAATACTGCAGTGTATGTTCTTGATAAGGTTGATAACAGAAAATTATCATAAGCCTCTTCTGAACTTGACTACATTTTTAGACTGACTTCTTTCCACAGAACATCAAATAGAGGCCAGGGATTGCAACAGAACCTGCTAAAATTCTCTGTAGAATTGCAGGTGGGCAGTGTTAGACAGTAGTTAGCATCATTACTACTGCGGTCCAGTAAAATGTCCTAAAGAGTAGGTATTGTTTCTTCTTTCTTGCAGATGGGATAATTTTGATCATCAGCTGAAAGAATACCTGTAAAGGGAGTTCTTCAAGCACCATAGCCAACCCGTCCACTTTGTGTGAGTTTTTCTGTAACATAAGCATGGAGCAACATACATGGGAACAATAAAAACACAACGTGCACATGAACAATGCGCACAGAAGGACGCTAATCACACTTCCAGTATTTCTACTTGCAGGATTTCTTGTATTATCACCATGAAAGTAGCATAATCACCTTTGTAGGCCATATACAAAGAGGAAGATGTCCTCATTAATGTCTGTGAAAGTGCTGTGGGGGCAATAAGTTGGGCAATAGTTTGTTGCTGCCGTTCTTGAATGCCTTGTCCGTTGCCAGAATGGAAGACAGGAGACCCTTGTGTAAAAAAAAAAAGATACCTGCAAGTTGGAAATAATCTATATTTTTGCATCTTAACAAAGAAAAAAAAGTTACTGCTGCATCTTTTAGGCAAGAACATCAATTGGTCAGCTGTGTGTGGTGCTGGCTACCAGTGCTGGTGTCCCCCAAAGCATCTGCGTGGCCCTGGGAGCAGCTGCAGCCAGGAGCTAAGCAGAAAGCAGGCGCTTTGTGCCAACCAGGGCATTTCTGTGAGACAGCGTGGAAACGCCGTGAGCGGCGTGTGCAGCTTTATGTCTATTTGCAAAATGTTTTACAGGCTACTACAAGGAAGTCAGAGACTCAAATCAGCAGGGGAGTTTTCTCATTTGTATTTCTCTTGGATTTATCGTCCTGTATCAGTGACGGAACAGCCTGTTTGGGCCTGTTAGTTTTTCAGTCTCTTCAGAGCTCTGTTGTTGGCCAGCGTCAGTGTTTCCTCCAGATGATCCACTGCTTTGATGTTACTTCCCGCTTTGTGTAAAAGTCACAACTGAGTCTTTGTTTCTGGGTTGTGTTAGGGGTGACTTGCCCTCACTGTTTGTAACAAGGCAGAATTTCAGCTACAAAGGAACCCTGACAAGGAGCACCTTTGGTTGCAGCGTGAGCCCCCGACAGCTGCTGTGCACTGTCAGGAGAGAAACTACAGGATTTACTCTTTGTCCTTGTATCTGTGTGAAGATTTTTAATCTAATTGAATTTTGTGCTAGCAAATCTTGACAAAGTTCTCTTAGGAATATTTAAGATTTTAATTTATTTTGAAGATTTCTTTCAAACTGCCTGTTACAAACACGTCCATATGACAACTAATATTTGTTCATCCAGCAGACGTTGACAACGATGATGTGAATGAAGATGTTTCAGTTTTCCCCCGCCTCTCACTCCATGTGTATTATAGTTGAAGATATTTCAATTTTCCCCCACCTCTCACTCCATGTGTATTATAGTTGATAGTAACACGGTTGATTTTCTTTCCCTATTAAATAGTCAAAACCTCTAAATTGTAAAGCTTCATGGAAATTACTGTGGATTTTGCAGAATCTATCCCAGATAGCATAGAACATGGGTTTCTCTTGCAACAGGGCAGATAGGGGATCCTTGACAAAAGAAACGTTGTGCTGGACAGCATCTGATGGTCAACTCTGAATCAGTGTGGCCATTACCATGTACTTCATATAGAATAATGTTACTAGAAGATTTTTCCCCCTAGCTTTTTTTCAGATAACACATAACTTTCAAACTGTTTGAAATGCTGAACCTGTAATTCAGACTTCCAGGATTTTTGGAGTTCGTTTCTCAGTTTTTCCACTATTTGGTTTGGATAAAATCACACCCTTTAGGGAAAGCAGTTTGGCTTTAGTACTTCATAGCAGCAATACAGATTGTATGAGTAGATTTTAAAATCTCCTGCAATTCTTAGCTGTTGCTTTATAGCAGTTTTAGTTCTTGACAGATACCGCTTTTAAAACTAGAGTCAACAACTTGTTCTGTCACTGCTGAAATAGTCGTGGACACTATTTCTGTTATCAAATAGAGAGGGACAAGTCTAAAGTGCAACAAGAAAAATATATGTGCTGCTTTCAGTGTTTTTACTTTTCAAATGTGACAAAACTTTGGATGGATGTATTCAGCAGGGGTTTTGATTTGTTGAATTAAAATTAATCACTTTCAACAAGTTTCCCTGCCAAAACCAGTTTTAGTGGGGTATGATTTTATTTACAATAGTACAGCTGATTCTTGTCAACTACCTCACTGCACCTCATAGCACAGACAAAGACTGGAAAATGTATCTGAGGAGCAAATCCAAACTCTCCTTCCTCAATTAACCTCCCTGCATGACAGAACAGTCTATAATGTATAGTGAGATTTTGCATGAAGCCATTTAAAATCTCTACTTCTGTGAAAAAAACATAATGTAATAAGGGTAGAGAAACTTGGCAAGAACAGGTAGTTTGTTCTGTGAAAGTAAGTTGTTGAGTTTGTTGTGGCCTTTTTTTAAGCTATTAAATGGAAAGGCAAAAAGGTATCTTCTGATTTTCACAGTGACCTTGGACTAAGCATATATGAACACCATCAGAAATTCTGGGATAATGGCGTTTTCTCCTAACTGCTTAATTGCTTCTGTGTAGCATTTCTGAGTGAGTGTTTGAGATTGCACTGAAGCCAAGTACAATGAAACTAAAACAAATAACCATATTCAAAACTAAGAAACAGAGTTGAAAATGGGGCCTTCAAATATATTTGGCCATCAGAAATGAGGAAGATTGTGGGATTATTCAAAATGCATATGCAGCGTACCTGTGTCTATTACATCTGTTAATTTGGAGTTAAAGTAGTAAATGTCAAAGCCTTGTATTCTGTTTCAGGACTAACGTTGGCTTGAGTCAGATGCTGTGAGTGAAATCAGTGCAATTGTTAGTTTAGCTTTGTGCTTTCCAATTTTCTGTTAGTGTAGTCCCAGACTTACTGGAAATTGTGACTCCTAGCTTGGGCTGTTCCTTCCAGCCAGCATCATCCTGCAATCCTGTGATTCTGTCAAATAGACTTTCCAGTGGGAGCTGCAAGCGGAGTGACCCAGCTTGTTTCCACCTGTGGCCTAATTGGGTCTTAAAGCTGTTTCCCCAGAGGTGAATGATGATGCAATCTGGTTTCTTTTACATCCATATTGAGTACGAATGGTATGTGATCTGGTGTTGGCAATTCATGTAGCTGGTCACTTGGCGGTAGTTCTGAACGTAGTGAGCAAAAGGTCTCTTTGGCAGCTAAAATACGTTCCTTATTAAAACTCTTGATGAATGTTGTGTTTATGTTGCATTTGTGAAAGTGAAGTATCAGATGGTATTTGTTAATTCTTACAAAAGCTGTCTCTTTTTCTGTCTTTGGGAGGTCATCCTAATCTCCAGCCTCATCAAACAGTGCCCCAAGCTGCAATAACCAGTGGATTAATGGGGGAGGGTTGTTACTTTATTGTGAGCCTGGGTGACCATCTGTGTGAATGCGAATTCTAGTTGTGGCTTTCAGTTCTTCACTGGGATAGGCAGTGGTGCCAAGTAATCCTAAACTTGCTTTCTAACTTTGTCTTACTGTACAGAAAAGAGGGTAAGGGAACAATCAGTTAATAAAAACTAGCTCAATAAATGTTAGAGTCATAAAATTTTTCCATTTATTGAGAATGGTCTCCATGTAGGGAGATGTCAAGAGCTATGTGCTGTCTTGCTGCAAAGACTGATTTCACAGACTTTTATCCAAACGGCTGCTCTGGGCCTTAAGAGATATAACAGGCACGTTAATTGCTTCTCAGGTCGATGTCTTTACAGTAAAAAAATGCAAGCATGTGCAGGATTGCTTGAAGTGTTCTTCCTAGTGCTGCTTGACTGAGCTGGTTAACAATCCACAGTCAAAATGCCAGCTCAGCCCCGTTTCAATTCTATATTGTTTTTCATTATCTCCTCCTGTTACTTTGTTAACTCTTCTCCTGCTTCCTCCTTCCCTGCATCCCTCATTCAGTGACTGCACTAGCATTCCCTTGCGGTCAAATGAGTGTTTTCTCTTACCCTTCAAATAAGTAATTTTTTCTTCACAAAACAATATTGACATACAAGCTACGGGACTGACTAACTCCATTGCTGAAGGTGCTGCGAACTGTAAACAGAAATCTGCTCTAAGTCCAGGAGCTCTTAAGGACGAGGGAAGAATGTAGTAAAACATCACTTTGCTTACTTAGAAATTACAGGTGTGTTGGATTCTTGCAATTCCTGGTGGTTTAGACCAGGTGACACAGTAGTGCTGGAGTTTTTTCTACCTCTCCCTCTTCCCTTTGCCTGGTATGTGCAGGTGTGGAGGCTCACAGTTTGAACCACTAGTTCTGCGGTGCTTCCTAGGATTAGTACACTGCCACCTGAAAGCAGTGCTCAAGTAGAAGTCATGTGTTGTCACACTTGTTGCAGTTTGGTGGTGGGATTTGGAAAGCCCATTGTTTTCCATGTTAAGTATGAAAAATAAAATGCACGTTTATCCAGTGAATTCTCTAGATTTCAGAAAATTCTGTAAGTGTGCATTTATCTCAGTGAGGAATTAAGTGTAAACTCATGTGTGTGGACCAATTACTCAGGTTGTTAATGTTGATCCAAGTGCTCATATGCAGATCAATCAATTACTTGAACATGCTTAAGGGTCGGTTATTCTTACTGTACATCTGGTAGTGGGTTTTGCTGCGGTGTCCAGAAATGGTACGTTGGTTCAGTAGTTTCTCAGATAATATTTTAAAATAAAACTAACCAAAATTGTTCCTTTTATCATTTGATTACTTATTAGGCACCTAGAATTCTGTCTGGGATTTTTTAGGCTGAGAAGCAATTAAAGAGGAAAATAATATATACCCAAAGAGCAACAGAATAATGTGAGCTTTAAATGATGAATTTTGCTTCTAGTTCTCCCTCCTTGCATTGCAAGAAATACTGGGAAAGGAACATGTGGAACAGACAACACTTTTCTTCCTCCCTTTTTTCCCCCGACTCACCCTTCATTT
>JAVJGJ010000047.1:6061952-6080260 GCA_035590215.1 Microhierax caerulescens | reverse complement strand
TTCCCCAGACTCACCCTTCATTTCAGGTGTGAGGTGAAAAAATGTTTTAAAAAATCCCCAAGTAATCTCTCCATTAGTTTGTGGACTACTTATTTGATAAGAATATCTGTATACTTCTGTGTTAATGAATAGGGCCTCTGTGTTTCAAAATTGAGCAAGATGGAAGTTAAAGGCATCACTGCTACTTACTTTTAAGAGGATATGGTTGAAAGGGTGTCTTAGATTCAGCCTTTGATTGCATGTGTCACCTTTTTTGTTTCAGTACGTGCCAGTTTTACATCAGGCTTGTGGTCTCAAAGCCACATTCAAGACTTGCAAACTTTAGAGGATGGGTTCTGTCAGCTATGATGGCTGCTGAGATGTGTATCGCTTTCTTACAAGTCCCAGACCAGGTCTTCTATTGTGTGATTTTTATTTACTTCTTTCCACTTAGGTCGTGTACCATTGGGAGCAATGGCCCCCTTCTTACGGATATCTTTCAACTCATTTGAGCTGGGACCTATGCAGAATCAAGGGGAACAACTGCAGCCTTTCTGTGCTATCAAGATGAAGGAAGCGTTGACTACAGGTGAGGTTACGAATGGTGATGCTTTTCTGAATATGAGTAAGCTTTGGGGAAGTACTGCAGTCCTTAGTCTGTGAACAGTAGTGGGTCCTGCTGCTTCTGCCATGCCAAGCACTTCAGTGGGAACTTTTCTTTTAGAATGGGAAAAATAATAGTGACTGGCTCTACCCCCACCTTAAAACACGACTTCTTTATCAGCGCTTTCTTGTCTTGTGGCCAGAGCACTCAGCACTTGATAGGGTGAAGTCTAAGCTTTCTGGTTTCTCGCTTCATCACCACCACAAAGCTATTCATGAAATGTGGGTGAAACAGCTGAAATGTCACTTTTTCATGGGTGAAGGCGAGTTGTGAATTCTGCCTGACAAAGGTTGGCAAATGTTAGAGCAATCTGAACTGCAGCAGGTTTGAGGGAACCATCCTCAAGCACAGATCTTTACGAGGACAGGTAATAATGAGAAGTGTAGTTTGTTGTTGTCATAGTAACTGAGGCATTTTGGCAGAATTATTTGCTTGGAATGACTGCACCCAAGGTCTTGTTAGCACCTCCCTGTTCAGCAGGCCCTCAGCCGTCAAAGACAGCTTCTTTACAGAAAATGGCCCGAAGGTTTGTAACAATTTGTGACATTTAACTGGAATATACCACTGTAGCTGAACTGGATGAGAGGGAGTTGCTGTGCTGGGTTAGACTGAAGCCGTCTAATCCTGCATTATGGCTCAATACTTCACAAAACATCAAAAAATGCAAGAAAGGGTGAATTTTCTTCTTCCTCACAACATGATTGGGCTTTCCCCTTATCACTGAACTAAAAGCTGCATTTAGACTTTAAACAACAGGATGCAGTGCCCCTTCCAGAAAATGTTGTCATTAAGCAGATGTGTTAAACTCCAAAGAAGTAGTTTCCTAGTCTGTTGGGAGAACCTCTGAAGAAACGGTGTTGAAAGTGCTGCAGCTGCCAGAATATGTGGAGAGGTGGAAGTGGTCTAAATAAATCCACATTTTGGGGTTTTTTTTTGCCCTCAGTTGTCTGCTTTTGAAAACTAGAACTGTACATTGCACCAACATTTCTCCTCTTTGCTTGCATGTGTCTTTGAAGTACTAAAAAATGGGGGAGGAGCGTGCAGTGAACCTTGGAGCAGTGATGGATTGGGGTAATCAGGAAAACAAATTGATGCTTCTGTTATCAGTTTGACAAGATCTGGAATAACTTTTTGTTAGATTTGCATGCTGAAACATGGTGAAGGAGAAGCTTATTGTACAGGGAGCAATTTGCTTAATGATAAGGCATTAAGCCAATTTGCAAACATCAAATGTTTTGAAGGCAGTAGTGGGGAAACAAAGGAGGCCCAATCCAGGAGGGGTAAGAACTGTGCTCCTGCCTAAAGTCTGTTCTTTGCTGATGCTTGAGTATTCATGTGCAGGCAGGCAGTGTGATCCATGACAAATCTTGATTAGTGTGGTTTTAATTACAAAAGCAGCATGGCAAGCTGGAAGTTGTTGCCAGACTTCTTTATATTTTACATGGGGTAAAAATGTATATAGTAACTGATCAAAGAATATGTTAATTGGGACATCGGAATAGGGAGAGTCCTGCAAACAGACTGAAATAGTTCTCTCCCCCTCTAAGAATCCTACAAAGGGTATTACCAACTCTCTATAAACTGCTGTTGTTTCTGCAAACCCTGAATTATTTTCAAAAGTTCTGCAGATAGGGGTAATTTCTCGTAGTCCCAAGGATGCCTCCTGCAGCATGTCTTTTTGTGCAAGGGGTCTGGCTTTAGCAACCCAAAAAATAGGCTAGTATAAAAGCCGTGCTGTGCAGACAGCCTGCTTTTAATCCCCCTGTGCCTTTGCCTGTCCTAATAACCTCTAAATTCTGTTTCCTTTGAGCTTTCCCAATGTATTTTCACCAGGGTATTTCCAATTTTTTTCATAGTTAAGTATATCAAGTACAGGGCTCTGAGAGTAGGTTTGCACTAAGAACTTGTGTTTTCCTGTCTGCAGAATTTCCCAAATTCAAGATAAAAGCTTTTGATTCAGTAGAGGAGGAACGTGCATGTTTGCTTTGAAATGGAGGAGGTCCTCAGGTGGCTGTTTCTGAGCATTTCAGGATGCCTTTTGGCAAACAGGCTTAGGTCGGCTTGTCAAAGTTGTGATTTGTAATGCTGCTGTTGGCAGGCATTCCCTAATAAAGAAGTGCAAGGACACTGTTTGCTACTCTTGTTTGGATAGCTCAGCACAACTCAGTGGAGTGCATCAAGTAAGTTATTAATGAATGGACGTAAACTTTGCCTTGAGTTTCCAGGAAGATTTTTAAATACTAAGTATTTAATTCTTCCGTTGTTGAAGTGAATGCCAATTCCGGTGCTAATTTTTGGAGACAGACCACACTGCAGCTTCCTGGGGAAGGGTCCAAATATTTAATCTGCTTTGCTACTGCTTTGATATTATAAGAACATACTACACACTTAGGGGAAAAATGGATCGTTCAGAGCTGGAGAGGCACTTAGAAAGCACTTTTGTTGCATCACGTGATCTTGATAAATAGCAGAAATTGTGCAGAATATAGAAAATTACATTCAGCTGCCTGAGCACAAATAGGAAATAATTGGCTCAGCAGCAAATCACAGAGGAAAACGTGAGGAGGAGGGATAGTGTGCCAGAGTCACTCTGAAGAGCTGAGTGTGATTGCTTAGGAGGCAGTATCATTCTGGATGTGTTGATGAGACTACTAAAAGACCCAGATCTGGAAATATGCAAGAGCTTGTTATAGATTGTGCAATCACCGGCTGTTTTCTGTGCCTCAGGTAAGGGCAGGAAGAAATTAGCTTAACTGGTAACACCAGAGATGGAAGCTGTGTGTTAGAATCATAGACTATCAGGTTGCAAGGGACCTTAAGGATCATCTGGCCCAACCTTTCTTGGCAAGAAGGAAAAAAACCCATCTAATAAGAATTGTGAAGTACTGTAAAACTCCTAAGAAAGCAGTCTGAAGAGACGCTTTTATGGGAGGCTGGGTAAATGTTACAAAAAAAAAATAAAATTGTTTTTGAGGTCCTGTCAGCCTTTTCCTTATTCTTTAACTACACAAGGTCTGCATGTGCTAGAGAGGACAGATAAGGCCTTGTAATATCTTTTAAAAAGTAGCACTCATGGCAGAGACAGAGTACAATGCCAAGGAGAGTGACTTATGAATAGAAGTGATACGTTGGAGTAACTTGGAAGCAGATTAATGAAATGTGGAGCCTTTAATCTCCCAGCCACTGGTTTCAATTTAAAATGGGTCAGTGTAAGACTTACCTTATTTTATCTTACAGTAGTAGGTATTCACTCTGATCAGCCAACACATCATGGAGATTTACACCAGAAAGGAGCCATGCATATATTTATTCCCTGTCAAAGTGTGACTGACTAAACCAGCTTCTGGATTCCAGAGTGGGATTTGTTCCTCCTGGTCTCTCTGGCTGCATTTTAACACTTTCACTGCTTTTGCATGCCCTGTTTGTCAGGGTGAGCTTTGTCTTCAAAGTCGTGAATGTTTGAACTGAATATTTAAACTTTGTCCTGACCACAGTGCAGGAAGTACTAAGTCTGCTTTTGGTTTCAGTAGAGGGAATCTCTCTCATTACATTTTTTTAAGTTTAAATTCTAGATCTACATTATTTGATTTTACAGCTTCTGTCCTGTTTTTATGGCTTTCAGAGAGAGGAAAAACTCTGGTTCAGAAGAAACCTACCATGTATCCAGAATGGAAATCAACTTTTGACGCCCACATCTACGAAGGACGGGTGATTCAGATTGTTCTCATGAAAGCAGCAGAAGAGCCATTATCTGAAGTGACTGTAGGTGTGTCTGTCCTGGCAGAGCGGTGCAAGAAAGGCAATGGCAAAGCAGAATTCTGGGTAAGGAAGAAGATTAATTCCTTAAACTTGCTGACCTAGTTACATTTCTTTCAAGCTGAATGGATGCCTCGTGCCTTTTAGACTGAGTGTTCGATCCCTTTAGCATGTGTGGCAGCACTTGTAAGACAATTATTTTAGCAGGATTTTTAAAGCAGATAGTGTACAATCAAAGTTCAGGAAATTGACAATAAAAATCCATGCATTAGTTTTGAAACAATGGCACATATCACATTGAGTGCCTATTTTATAAAGCCTAGCAGTGGTTATGGCAAATAGCAGGTGTTTAATCTGGATCTGATCATTGTAATTCATCCAGACAAAGAGAAAGGTGAACCTTATTCTAAGGTATTTAAACTTGGAATTTTATTTTATTATTTATTTTTACAATGAATTTTAGTTGGCTTATTCTGCTATAATGGGGATCCTTTAATCCCCATTTTCGTTATCCTGGTATCTTTTCTTGCTCCTGTGTCCCAAACAATTGTTCATACACAAAGTCAAGGTGTATGGCATCTTGTAGAGTGATACTCACAATTGTACTCAGTGTGAATCAGGAGTAAATGACAATCTCAGAAATGTAACAGGGGAGGTAAAGTTAGGGCTTAATGTAGCTTTAAATTTAGAAATATACATTTCATATAAATACCAATAGTTATTATTAGTTTTTGAACTATGTAAACCCATACAACAGCTTTTAAATAATTATGTGTCAATGAATTTCAGTTAGCACTATAAACCTCAAATAAATAGAAAATTTAAAATATAGAATATTTTTTATTTTGTACATCTAGAGAGAGGAGAAAGTACAGAAGCAGGGAGGATCAAAATCCTGAGCCCAGCAATCTGAAATGCCAAATGTTGTTTCATTCATTTAGTGATGTGTTGTGAAGAGCTTTTAATGAATTAAGGGTTTAGTGATGTCATCTTTACAAAATCCTATTCTCTAGCTTTCAATTTTCAGACCCAACCAAAGTTGCTAAGATCCTGGCCCAACAAAAAGGGTTGTGAGAATATGATGAGGCATTATTGTCTTGGAGCTCTCTAAAATCCCGAAGCAGCTCTAGTGTCTTGATATTCAACATCTCTGCATATGCAGAAATAAGATTCAGGGAAAAATATCAGGATATCCTGTAATTTGGGTGAGAGCTGTCTAGCTAGGTGCACAGATGCTATAAATATCACCTTGCCCATCATCCAGTTGTATGTAAAGCTGTACTCTAGATAGCTTATCCAGAAATGACATGTATTTGCTAATACAGGAACTGCCCGTCACTGTTTTTGGAGTATAGTTAGTGCTTCTTAAGGAAGTATGTGCTAAACATGAGCAGGTTTCCTTAAGATCTCACACATAGTCTTGTATTCAAAGCCTTCTGGACTGGAGTGTTGTTGAACATGCCCAGAACATGAACCTTACAGGAGAAAACATTGTCACTGGGAGGGCTAAAGCAAGGTGAGCGGGTACTAACAGAGTTCCTGGTTACGTCCAGTTTGATGAGCATCTTGTTTCTCACATGGTTGGTAGTGCTGGTTCTTCCTTGGTGGGGGATGCATACATGAACTCTCATTGGGATATATGAATGCTTTTCTTGTATGCTGGATATGAATAGGAGAACAGGAGGGAGTACCCAGTTGTCGCTTAGTATGGAAATACTTTGTAAAAGCATCCTCCTATTCTCTCTCAAGTCCTTTTTTTGCTGGAAATGGCAGGATTTTGCTCTGAGTATGTGCAAATCTATTTCACCAAGCAGATCTCGGAAAACACCTTTCTTAAAAGGGTGCTTGATATTGAAGAGGCTTACAGATTTTGTTAGGTCAGTAGGATCTCACTGGTTGGTATTCACCTGTTACGTTCTGAAGTCATAGGCTTTTTATTCTACACCTTAACTTGAATTCTGAGACAAGAGCAATAGTTCAGAAGAGTAGTTAAAACTAATACTGATCCGTTCTAGTTTTAGTGATCAAATTTAGCCAATTCAGTCGTCTGAATTCCTCTGCTTATTATCTGTAGAACAGGAACCACATAGACATCCATCACCGTTAATCTCCCTCTGTACAACCTCAGTCATGACTTGGACAGCCAGACCATCGTGCCCAGCAAAGAGATGTTAGTTTGCTTACTATAGCCCATAAGGGTTTTTTGGGGTTTTTTTTGGTTTTGTTTTTTTTTGGGCGGGGGGGGGAACAGCCCATCAGTAGTAGCTGTAACTGGGGTCTTTGCCTTCTGTAAGCATTGTTGGACAAATGTTTTGAGTGTCAGACATTGCCTTAAAAATGAAAACTTAGTCATAAACCCAGTAGGATAATGGGATTTGTGGGGGTATGTGCATGGGTGTATCTACTGTAATTGTGATTGGTTTGGGTTTCTTTTTCTCTCAAGTTGTATTTACTGTTAACCCAGGGATACTTTGCACCGTGCTGAAGTGAAGACTGAATCAGACTCCTTCATGCTTAATAGCTTCTGGCTTTTTATTAAGACAGCATTTTAAGAATTAGCGACTACTTTCTGAGCACAGGGGCTGACCTCAGCTGTTGGCTTAAAAGGCGTTTGTTTTTGCTGGTCTGTAGAATTTGCCACAGAAACCATATGTAATGGTTCGAGGGAGAAAGTAAAATAAACGTTGATGATTACCACTGTTTTTGTGATTACAGGCAACAGTATTTGATATCTCTAGGTTTGTACTTTCAATAAACACATAAAGGACTGTATAGACTTTTTTAAAAAAAAAAAACTGGGTTCCTGTGCAAGTTGAGTCTACTAATAGTAAAAACAGAAGCCAACAAACTTCTTTGCAGAAATGGGAAAGGGACATGCAAAAACAATATGAACTTTGACGGCACTGAACTTTTCGGTACATATCAAAGCAATGCAGCCAGCACATTAGTAAAAACAATAAAATAAAAGCCCCTGAATCAGCTGCAGCAGTGAGATATGGAAGAGGTTTGTAATCAAATAGTTATTGAATGTTGTACTTTGATTCCCTAGAAGGAGCTATTTAAATTCCTGAGAGTTTCAGTCAAACGCGTACTTCACTGTTTGTATCTTTCTTTCCATAGCTTGACCTACAGCCTCAGGGGAAGGTGCTGATGGCTGTGCAGTATTTTTTGGAAGACACAGGTAATACCAACTGTTATATGAAAATAAAACTTCTTTTCACATTACTTTTGTAGAACACAGGATGTAGCTCACAAAAAATCACCTGGTGTACTGAGTGAAATTTTCTAATCTTATTAGCTTGTTTTGTAGGTACTTTAGTTATGTGGAGTTGTAGCTGGATTTGCTCATTTCTAAATGCCTTTGTGCCTTGTATTGCTGTTGTATTTAGCCACTTTTGCGTTTGTAATGTGTCTGTCCCAATGTTTTGATGTGATAGAAAAGATACTGGGTTCCTTTTTAGCTGCAAAGAAGTAAAACCTCTTCTTCTAGCTTATGTGGGAAACTTTTTGTGGATTGGAGAACTGGGTCTGAGTTTCCTGGGATTCAGCTGTCATACTCACTAATCATGGAAACCGATAGTAGCAATGAGTGAATAGTTAATGTTCTGCCATATCAGTTTAAAAAGTGAACAACCTGTATGTTCGAAATCTACATACACTATTTGCAAAAGAAACCAGGAGGTAAGAGAAGGTAGTTAGTTATGAGGGGGAAAGCTTTAATTCCAGTAACAGAAACAAATATTTTGGCCGGGATTTGGAATCCTTTCCTAAAGGAAATTATGTAAACCTCACAACTTGCTTAGCTAGTGGTTAAAACTTTCCCATACTAGAAGTCATAAAACCATTATTTCTTGGGAATTGAACTGGTCTGCTGGTTTAGCCTGGTGGTCTTAGATGGTTAGTACTGTGTGTTTGTAAACAGTAAGTGGAAAGCATAAGCAGTGAATTTTAAAGCATTGGTGGAATATTTTTGCCCACAGGTAGATACAAGGAACATAGTTCTGCTCTCATAGAACAAATTAATCGTGAAGGTACCATACATTTTTGTACCATATGTACAGTCTGTGTAGCAGTTACTAGAAAAGCTACTAAAGATAGGATGTGATAGGCAGTAGGTGACATTTCAAAGTTGACATTTTATCTTTGCAATGGCAAAAAAAACCCAGCCTATATGCTTAGTATTTTGGTCTCCTTTACGAAAAGTTAAATTTTAAAGCAAAATCTCAAAAGATTGTGTGACCCTGAAGAGCCTGTAAGTAAGAGCATTTCTCCAAGGATTAACTGCTCACTGTTCATGCACCAGTAATCCTCTGGTTTGCATTCGAACTGCTGTGAGCCATTCTATTACAAAACCTTTGTTTTGGTCTTTGTCACAGTTTTCCTGTGCAAGGCAGTTTCCTGGAGCAGTGGTACTGTGACAATCTTACCTGTTTAATGAGACATACACCAATTCGTTTGTCCAGGAAATGTAAAAGTTTCTCACCCAAAACTGTACAAACCCAATGTCAATATTCTGTTACTTATTTGATGAGGCTGAAGCATATTTCCTCCTCTCCACACAGACATGAGGAACAATAGAGACAGCATAAGTGAAAACCTTCCATAATTTGCTATTAGCTGTTAATAGGAGGTCATGTGTTGGAAGTGTGTTGGAAGTACTGAAATAATTGTACCTAGTTATTGATCGAAAGATAGCTACAATGTTCTTGCAATTCTTTTCATTGCCTTTTTTAGGGAATGCAGATGGTAGTGAATGAAGCCTCAATACCAAACAGATCATTAAGTCTTGCAATGATAATTGATGAGTTAGGATTGACACGTTAATGCACTTGTTAGACCTACTTTGCAACAGCTTCTTCCTATTTACCTTCTACTGTATAGAAAAGTAGTCGCCTGTACCTTTTTGGTAACTAAACCACAGAGGCAGTGGAAACTCTCTTTCAAGACATTTATACATCTACATTTTGTAAAGGAAAGTAATTCAATCTGATATTTGCAGTATTCACATCAAACATCAATACATTATATCATGTCCTCCTCAAAATTATAGGCCTTGCTCATGTCCCTATCTGTTACAGTGCTAAACAGGCAAACATGGCAGGATTTTTGGCTTATCATTGCACTGCTGTAAATGTTTTCTTTAGTTAAATTAGGAGTTACCAGTCATAGAGCAGAAAATTTTGTTAGTGAGTTACAAGGATGCTTGTATTAACTTCAATTCTTCACATTGCTAAAACCCTTAATTAATAGTTGAAAGCTCAGAGACAGTTCACATTCCTTCCTATGCATGTGCCATTTTGTTTTTTGTCTGACACGTCTTTCCATACAGAGCTGTATGGTAGCTGTGTTTCTGAAATACTAAAAAAGGCTTGTTCTGAAACTGGTATTTCAGTCATTCCCTAGTTTATTTGAAGGTATTGCTAATGCTGTTAGTATCTTTGAGTTATAAGTGCTACCTTGTGTTTGAAAACCTCCAAGCACTTTGCAGAGGTGACTAATTCTTTCTTTGGCCTGTTTTGCAAACTAAAGCTGTTGTTTTTCAAACCTTCCTTCCAAGTAGCAAACATTTTGCCCTCTTCAGAGGAAACTGCTTTCCTCTGCCTCAATGGTAGGCAGCAGTATGGAGAAGTAAATGTGTTACTGCTCCATTATCAGATTTATTATTAGAGAAATATTTTCACAGAATAATCTGGTATTAAAATGTGCTCCATGATAGGCTACACTGAGACCTTTTTGGTTTTTTTTTTTTTTTTTCTGGGGCCTGGGCGGTTAATTTAGGGCTATATATGAAAAGTCTTCCCAGTCTTAGAGGTTTTTCTTTTTCCTTTCTAGACCTTGTAAAACAGGGACTGCAGAGCCCTGACTTAGAGCTGTCAAAGAACTTTTTTGTCTTCTGTCCTGTGATTAGAAAATAAGTTTGTGCTGGAAATTTAAAAGTTTTTCATCTGATGTGTGAAATGTGAGAACAGGGTATTGACCTCCATTTTCATTTCAGAATATTTTCTTTCGCCCCTCCTTCTCTTACTGCAGTATTGAAACTAGGTTATAATTCTTTAAAGCAGCTTTAGTTTTAATAGGTGGGAGTTGCAATACGTTTAATGCTTTGCTTGATCTTTGTTTATTCAAATGTCCTTAATGACCTTAGCGAGTAAGAAAACCCAGGATCACAGAGGTGGCTTGCTGTACTGCTGAGTGTCCTGTGCAGGGTTAGCAGCTTTGGAGGCTTTTGGAAGTACGTTTGTGTCTTGGGTTTGAATTCGGAATTGCTGTTTTGCTGGCTTCAGCTTCCCAGCAAAAGGGTTAGTGAATGCTTTCTTTAAAATGCTATTAGACGTATCAGGAGGTGAGTAATTTGCACGTAAACTTCTGATAGCTCAGGTGTCTGACTTCTGGGAGAGGAACGCTAACCAGAGCACTGCATATATTTTGAGTATGTTTTTCTCTTTGTGTGTTGAGATTAGTGTTGGGGAAGCATGGGACTTTACTTTTTTTTTTCTGAGGCATCTGTGAAAAATAATAAGGTAAATAACAGATTTGCTATCACAGTGTGCATAGTGTATGGGTCTAAATTAAGATTTGAAGAAAGTTTTTCTATGGATGAGGTGCGTTGTGGAAGGGTTGTCACATTATTAGTAAATAATAATGATGAGGGCTGAAAAGCCCAAGCTGGCCCTTCTAATTATAAGTGGAGAATTTGATGTGATTTAATCATTTAACTGAGAAAATACCATTTCTAGAAATTTGGCAGATGTGATAGTTAATCAGTGACACCTAGCATCTGCTTTAATCTGCATCTAGGTGTGATTGCATGACTTTAATAAAAACATGTTCCAGCGTAATTTTCTTAAAAACAAATCAAAGATTTGCAGATGTTCTAATTTCATAAACACAAAGCTGGCAGTGTATTTGGTTGGTAAGGTAGTTAACGTGTTGTGTAGAGCAGAGAGAGTTTGATTTAGTTTATCACAAGCAATTTGACTTAGATGCTGTATTCTTAAAGGTCGGGTTTACTGTCTTTGTGATTTAGAAAAGAGAAACTGTTTTCCGGTTTATTCTCTGTTTTACCACAACAAATGATACCAGGTATCGCAGAAGTGTTAACCAGAACACTGAAATTTAACATAAAAAGCGCTCTGTATGGCTGAGCACGGACTGTGCTGGCACAGCAGCTTTGCAGATGGTGGAAGTGCTACAAAGACTGCAGTGTGAACATGCGTTTTTTCTCTCCTGGATTGAAAGGCAGGGCTTGTTAAAACTCTGGTGTTTTGTTTTAGCACTTTTCTAAAAGACCATTGATTTCCTTAATGCCTATGAAAGACTAGTTCAGTAGAGTCGTGCTAAAAGTAGCTGCAGAGCAGTCCACCTCGGTGCTCTGCTATATGTTAGTCAAAACAGTGGTAGATGCTGGCTCAGTGGCCAAGGCACAACTTCATTCAATTATTTAGAGGATCAGGCAAGGAGCCTGTATCCCGTGGGTGTCCCAGTCTCTGTGCAGAACAGAGTGTAACATGCTTGTAGTTTTTCATACAGTAGGAATGCGTACGCTAAGTTTGTAGCACCGTTTCTGATCGCTGGTGCTAAAGCCTGTAGTATAACTGCTTGGGGCCAAGTAGGTAAGTTTAGACTGTGCCAGCTTTCAGAGCAAGTAGTGTTGGCTTCTACAACAGCAAATTATTGGTATTGCTACTTAAACGCCAGCAGTGTAAAATCTGCAAGTACTGAGAACAGAGGAAATGGTTTAAAGAAAAAAAAGAGTGAGAAGTACATAGCAATATGAATACTCTGCCTGTAGATGAAACGTTGTGATGATTACAAACACAAAAATTATTTAACGTAGCAAGTTCATGACACAGAAACATAGATTTTCAGGAAAATTGTATTTCTGGAAATAGTTTATTGGTGGGGTTTTGGTTGGAGGTTTTTTTGTTTGTTTTGGGTTTGTTTGGGTTTTTGTATGGATGATCTGTAAGCAATCCCCTCCAGGACCAGGTTAAAGAGCAATTTTCCCTTGAGACAGTTCATACCAGGAAAGCATCCTTTGTGAGAAATAAGCTTTCCTTTTTAATGATTGCTCTGTGAGATTAATATTTTTCTTGACCTGAAGGTGCACTTAACTTTCAAACAAAGCCAAGCGCAAGGCTGTTGAATGGCAGAAGGAGACACTGAACAGAAATGTTAGTGGGTTTTGTAATTTATTATAAAATTTCAGGCAAATCTCAACTTGAGCAGCTCAAAATACTTTGCCTGTCCCAGTTCTCGGTTTCTGACAGGAGCACTGTTATCTTTCCTCTGTTCACAAACAGAACTGTGAAATGAGCAAGTTAAAATGAAAAATGAACTCTAAAGATGGTAAATATTTTTTTCTGTTCTTCCTTTTAAAAAAATCTAGTAGCGTTATTCTGGAGGCTGTTTCCTTTTGTCCTTGAACTTTGGAGGTTCAGTTGAGACAATTTGACATCTCACCTTGAGGTTTATTACATTTCAGCACAGTCCTAGCAATATTGGTTTAGCAAATGTTTTCCAGGCTATGGATTGCATGTTATGGTAAGTGGCTATAAGGACTGTGAAATATTCTGAGGGCCTGGTGCTGCAGTTAAATAGTGTATACACTGGTGTTTACAGCACTTCTGGAGAACCACACTGCCAATTCACAGGCATGCTTAACGGTTTCTTAATGAATATATGGCACAGAGGAGTTCTGGGTGCTTTTGTCAGGTCAGCTGCAAGTTTTGGGAAAGGACCTTGAAATACGTGAACAGTGTCAGTGATAAATATTAATCACAGTTCTCAACAGAGGAAATGTTTTGTGGTGTGTGCTGGGTCCAAAATGATTACTTTCAGGTCCGGGCTGCAGAGGTTGCCTGGATTCTAGTTGCTAATTCAGCTGGTTTGTACATGACTCTTTCTCATCGTGTGCTGGCCCGGAACAAGTGTTTGATCTGTGGAAATCCTGGCTTGCTTGGAAGGGGAAGCAAAGGCTTTCACTTTGTGTTTCTTCCTTCACGCCCCATCTCCACACTGCATCCATACAGTTGTTGGGAAAGTTACTTCTTTGCAACTGTTAATTCTCTCTGCATCTTGGAATTAAAGCCTTTATTCCTCAGTTGAGTCCATGGTTGGCTGAACTTCTTAAAACTTTTCTGGAGCAATACACATTTAAAGGTAATTTACACGTTAACTTGTTAAACATGCCCATAGTAAATTGAAAGGAACTATACTACTGTTTCAGAGCCATCTCTGCTTCAGATGCACTTGACTTACAGCTGCTGTCCAAACCTCTCAGCTTCTTCTGAAGCATACAAAAATATCTTTAGCTAAACTTTGATGTATTGGTTGGTTTTGGCAAAGGTATTAAATAAGGCAGATGGCTGTGAAGACACTGTGTTCTCACAGGCAGGTTTTTAAGTTTTGCTGTGCTCAAGGATTCTTCACAGTTGAAGTACATTTAAAGAGAGTGGTGTTTTCCCTTTTTCTTTGCGCAAACTGATTGATTAGTTTATTAACTGTCCTCTCAAAAAAATAGGTGCTAGTCTCACATATATCTATTTTGATATCTGTGTTCCAGACAGGGAGGAAACCCCAGTTTCCCATATTGTGATCAAGTTTTGTCAGACTTTTGCACACAATATCAGTGACACTAAATTGCTACAAGTATTTCAGCATGAGGAGAAGCCACGTCCTGTTCACCTGGTGAATCCTGTTAGTTCCTCACTGAACACTCGCTTTGCTTGTGTTACAGACTTTGGGTAGGCTTTCGTCCCTTAATCTGCTCCATCACAGGTTATGTCCTCAGTATACATGCTATAAAGCAACACGCCTTTCTCTGCTTTGCTGTTGTTACTGATTAAATCACCCTTATGAACACGTCCTTTTCATGCAGCAAGCACTATGAAGTATTACTGACTCTCAACAGCCTTGTTTTCCTTGCACACACATCTCAGTGTGTGGTTTCCCTGAAGCATTTAAGGACCAGTGGGTGAGGTCTGTGTATTTGCTCAGCAGGATTAAACAAAGAGATAGTACTATTTGCAGACTGACAGGCTGAAGTGCAGCAGCTGATGGGAGTTTTTGTTGGGTGAACTCAGTGGCCTGTTTGACCAGCAGAAATGAATCCTGTTCCTGGAGGGGAAAAGGTGACTCAGTGGCATACGTAGTGCCAGGGTTTGGGGAGGCAGGATGGGTTTTTCTCTGAACCAGATGGCCAGTTTCTCAAAAAAGGGCATTAATACCTCGTGGTAAAACCCAGAGACCTTTTTTGATCTTTCTTCTCACTAATATGCTTAGTCTTTCCTTAATATCTGAGCTAACGTTGTCCTTTCTTTTCAAAGACAGTACATGCTGCTGTTGGCTGTGACTGATAAATCAGTTCAGGATACTCAAAATGGTATCTAACGATAGATTGTGTTCCAGGTTCAGTGGTCTGTTGGAATAGCAGTGACAACAGCCAGCTAATAAAATGACAAAACCCAAGCGCAGTTAGCGACAAGAAAACCAGAGCTCCCGGGTAGCTTTGTAGTAAGCTCAGGCCTTGAGGTTAGTGTGACTTGGCAAAGGAAATAAATCTGTTTGTATCAGGATAAAAAGCAAAGCTCCCACTGACATTGATAAAAGGCAGCAATGCAATACAGCAACTAAAACCTGATTGTACTGACAATGGGAAAAGTGCCCCTCTGCCTTTTTCCTTACTCCATTGTTGTGGAAACTCCCACCCTGCAAACAGCAATCTCCTGTTACCCTAAACCTTGCAGCACTTCCAACCTGTGAACCATGTCCTTGTTTCTTCTGTGTCATCGTTCCAGACTGGGACTGACAAGCTGCTGGCCAGAGCTGGTACGCGCAGCAGTTGATCAGCTCCTTGTTGCTGATTCAAGGTTTTATCTTTTCCTGCTGGATGGGATTGTCCCTCAGCAGCTCCTCTCTGTTGACAAGAAATGTTTCCTTGGGTTTAATTACCAGTTACCTAGTCTCTCTTGATATGCCTTCATGGGGTTACCTCTGTTACAAACTCCTATTATTTTCAAAATGTGAAAGTAAGACTATGTAGTCTGAGTTGGGGCTGAAAGATGGAGACACAAAATACTAATTTTTGTAAGAGAAACTCTGAAGCTTCCTTGGAAATGAGTGGAAATTGCTGTAACTTCTAATGAAGGACCTGTATTGAGCCAGCTGGACTCAGAGCCTGAGAATATATTTTGTTATTTCTTGGCTAATACTATATGTAATTTCTATGTAGATGCTACAGTGTATACTATAGTATGTACTACTATTACTGTAATATTATACAGTACTATATGCTGTAACCCCATGGAGGCTAGGAGGGGAGAGGAATGAGACTGAGACATGTCTGAGATAGACCATCAACATGTTGAGATAGCTTAATGGAAAAGTCTAGTTGAAAATCTCATTTGTCCTCAATGCTTAATGATCCTGGAGGCTTGAAGACACACATCTTAGTGGTGTGGTCCTGTGGTGACTCAGGAGGTCCTGCAGCACTTCACCTGCCTCTCTGCTGTGGCCCTGGTTCAGGAGGGCACACGAGGTAGCAGCATGAAAAGGCTCCTGTGGAAGCAGACCCTCCTGCTTCCGACAAAATGTTTATTTCTCTTGCACATAAATCACTTGATGTATAGGAGCTTATATTTTTTCCAGAAACAACTGTGGTTGTCATTTCTTCAGCAAGACTGTACTCCATTCCTGCTTCTTCCTCCCAGCTCACTTGCTGAAGGCTTCTTCTGCAGGAGCAGGGGAGGGTGGCGCATGCAGACCAGGACAAGGGGACACCTTCGGAAGCTGTGCATGCCTGTGTTCCACCCTTGCTGGACTGAAAGTCTGCAGAGTGCAAATCTAAAATAAATAGCAAGACAAGTCTGAAACAGGAAAACAAACTGAACTTCTTGGAGAAGCAAATAGTAATCTTTGTAATAAAGTATTAAAAGTGTGTCGTCTTGTCTCCCCCCTAGACTGCAAACAGTCAATGAGGGAAGAGGAAGGGACAGTAACTATCAACAGGAGAGGAGCTATCAAGCAAGCCAAAATCCACTACATCAAAAATCATGAGTTTATTGCTACCTTCTTCGGACAACCTACCTTTTGCTCCGTCTGCAAAGACTTTGTGTGGTAAGAAGGAAATATTAAGCTTCCCCGTGCTCTGCCAGGAGCCAAATAATTGCAAAATTCACTTCCTGTAAATTCATCTGTGTTGGGAAATTGAAATTATGTATTTACTAAGAATATTGTCATACTTAAGAAATATTGTTGTCTCTTTCACTTTAAAAAATAAAACTTGAACATTCTTGCCACTGAAATTATGGGCAAAAATTCCATTAGCATCAAGTGAGGTCTGACCCGTAATCAACAGCAGCTCTTTTTACAAGAGAATGAGATTGGTGGATCTGAGAAAATAATACTCAAACTTTGAGATGTGAAGCAGCTGATAGTAAAGTCCCATAGAGAGCAAGAAGCTGTATCCCTCTCATAGTAAGTCAGATCAGGAGGATTTCCCATGTGATTTAGACCCTGTCTTTGCTGCATTTCCCTCCTAATATGCTGGTCTATCAAAACACACTACCTTATCTCTTAAACCTTGCTTTCCTAAGACAGAGGATTCTGAATAGCAGAATTTAGACCAGTTGATTAATTGGAAAAAATATTCCCATAGACAAAGGATTAATTGGTTGACATTGTAAAAATAAATAATAAAAAAACCCCACACACCTTTTATTCTAGCAAACATACATTTTTAATTTCCATCGTTATAATTTGTTTTTCAGGGGACTCAACAAGCAGGGATACAAATGTAGACGTAAGTTGATTCTTACCTTTTTCTTGTACTACTTTTCATGTGAAACTGTAGATCTAATAGTTACTGTTGAAAAATCTTCTGTAAATATGTTTGGCACAGTGCATCGTCACCACAGGTAGTAGTAGATGTTAAACATCAATTTTGCATGATAACCTAAGGCTGTCTGATTATGATTCCTAGCTGAGTTTTCAGTATCAAGATCTAGACTTTGCTGTTCTCTTAAGTGTGTAATGCTGTTGAAAAGTGGCACTCATTTATGGCAGCAGTTTTTGTGAAACCTTTTCTAAAATGTATTGCAACTATTAAGGGGTTTTAGCTGAATTGAAAATCACTTTTGAGTTAGCACAGGTCTCTGCATTACTCCTAACAGTAGGGGAGATATCAAAGGCTAAAACTCAAAAGCATAATATTGTCCTTCTGTTATCAAATGCTGGTAGCCTTACCTAATAGGGGCAGATTTAGTTTAGAAACAGAGTTTATGATAAAAGAAAATGTGGAGACAATCAGCTTAAAAAAGATAATCATCTCGATAGAAAAGAAAGGTTTTGGTATACATAGTATAATAGAAAGGAGTGTGGCTTTCACATTATACTATGAAATGCCTCATGCTATGAACACCTCATCCTGTGTATTTATTATCTGAAAGAAATATTTTCTTTTTTTCCTTTTTTTTTTTTTTTTTTTTTGTGTGCATGTCTTGAAGAATGCAATGCTGCTATTCATAAGAAATGTATTGATAAAATCATTGGAAGGTGTACTGGTACTGCAGCCAACAGCAGGGACACAATGGTAAGAGCTGGCACAACATCTTTAGAGTGTAATTATACAATGAAACACTCCTGAACTAACAAAACCTTGTAGAGAAATAGCCAAGTCCATTTGGGAGGTACTTGGCTATACAACCCACGGTAGTGTCTTCTCTTGAAGACTGCATGTAACGTGGTGGATGAAACTTTCAAGCCAGAGTAGCAGTTAAAAGCCCTGCAAGGGGGTCATTTTTGATGGGCAGATTCCTCCCCTGCTGGGTGAGGGATGTTAAGACTGGGGTATTCAAGATGAAATTGTCGTAGCTTTGTAACACCTAAGCAGTTTTCGGTAAGGAGCTGG
>JAVJGJ010000047.1:6038630-6050821 GCA_035590215.1 Microhierax caerulescens | reverse complement strand
CCCCCCCCCCCCCCCATTAGATTCTCTTCTCTCTTAAAATCCCTCCTCTTTTTTTTGGTATACATTGCTGTCTTTTACTAATTACTTGTATTTCTTCCTTCTGTGGAACAAGATCCTGCAAGGTTTGCGGTACACGTTCTCTGTGGACTGGTGGTCATTTGGGGTCCTGCTGTACGAGATGCTTATTGGACAATCCCCTTTCCATGGGGATGATGAAGATGAATTGTTTGAGTCAATCCGAGTGGACACCCCTCACTACCCACGCTGGATTACCAAGGAATCAAAAGATGTATTAGAAAAGGTAGGACTGATCAGCCAGTGGGTCATGGCACTGTGTTTGTCCAGGCAGGGACAAATCTGGGCTTCTAAAAGGAGCTGGATTTTAGCAAGTAAATTGCTTTTACAAAGGAAAAGCCAGATCAGATGAATTACTAATGGTCCATTCACCATTAGCAACTTTTGTTCTTTCAGCAGTACATCCCTCATTCTTCCACTGCCACCTACCTTCTGAGCAGGTGTAAGGCCTTACCGGGTATCTTCTCTTGCAGCTGTTTGAAAGGGATCCAACAAGACGACTTGGGGTCACTGGGAATATCAGAGACCACCCTTTCTTCAAAACCATCAACTGGACGGCGCTAGAGAAGAGGGAGGTGGACCCTCCTTTCAAGCCAAAAGTGGTACGTGGGTTATTCCTTGCTCTGTAGCAGTATCGCAGATGTCGGCCTAGGGGCCAGGGGTGATTTCTCCCAACTTCCTCAAACTACCCTACTGTAATTTTCTCCTCACATTTTATCAATGTGAAACGTAACTATCTCAAACCCCTTTGTTCTTGGATGGTTCATGGTTAGGTTATAAAAAGGTGCACTGTATTCCTCCAGCTGCTCTGAAGTCTTCCTATTAAGATTGTGTTCCTGTAGTCTCTCAAGGAGCTTCTTTGCTAATACAATCTTCAGGAAAATCAGTTCTGATACTCGTTCTCCTCAACATTACAAATATTGATAGTTTCTTGTGTTTTTCCTCTTCTGTAATGCCACAGGGGAGAAGGACTTTGAGGCTGCTCAGTTGGTAACTGCCTGTAGGCTTTCTGTACAAGCATTAAATCTGAGCGGTTTCAAACTCATCCGAGAGTCTCCAAGTAGGCAAAGAGATACAATCTCTACGCTACTGACCTTACTATTTATAATGTACATGCCTAATGTCACCTGAAAAAACACCTGAAGAACAGACCGTGTGTTACTCAGACCGTGTGTTAAGCTGCTGCTTAATCTCACCTTGTTAAAAATCCAAACCGGTTTTCCTCCACCCTGTTACTAGTGCAAGTAAAATGAGCGGGAGGCAACACAGCCTCTTTAAAAAGGTACTTTTGTACTTGATGGAGGAGAGCTGGCCCATTCAAGAACAGAAGGCTTCATGTTCCCATAGAAATGGGAACTCTGCAAATGTAGTGATCCTACAGACAGTAACCTTTGGAGGTTCAGAGTGTAAAATACGGTCTTTAGTAACATGAAGTTTTATGAAACATGCACAAATATTTTATCCAGACATAAAGCAGCTGCAATAGAGCATCACTTCTTTCTCTGAACAAGAACAGACCAGAAAATGCTTTCAGGAATTAGAAATCCTTGGTTAACAGCAAGAAACGTTGGGCTTACATGTAACTGCTGCATTGCTTCTGTCACTAGACAGTCTTTGGGTAATTCTTTGAAACATGACCTGGTGCTATTTGTTTTCAACTAACAACAAGCAATTCTCCAGTTCTCCTCTTAGAGTGGTGTTAAAATAGACAAAACCTTTATCATTCTCTAAGGGGGGAGGACAGCGGGAGTTCAAGAAGTAACTTTTGTGTCTAGCAACTTGTTCTAGAAGAAATTAGAAAGTTTGTCTCAAACTATCTTCCCTCTGTTTAACACAGAAGTCAGCAAGTGACTACAACAACTTTGACAGAGAATTCCTGAGTGAGAAGCCAAAATTGTCTTACAGTGACAAAAACCTGATCGAGTCCATGGATCAGTCTGCATTTGATGGATTTTCTTTTATTAACCCAAAATTTGAACAGATCTTAGACAAATGAGCCTCTGAACAGAGTCAGACTTCAAAGCAGGGTTAAATGTTATACACCGAAAACTTCCAAGTGCTATGTGTTCTGCATTGCAACTACGTCGATACTTCAGAATACTACACCGTAGTGTGATTAATTACGTCCAACTGCTGACTGATTGGCAGCGTTCCTTTCTGCATGGTTGGGTTTAAGGTATGTGAATCCTGTGCATTATTTTCTCTATTTGGGAAAAATGTAAATTCTGTCTGGTACTTGAATTGTAGTTATGTTTATATATATATGCTGTATATTTTGCTTGAGAGAAGGCATTGGGGAACAGATGATGTCTTTTTAAAAAAGTGTTTGAGCCCTTGGTTCTTTTATTTGTCTTCAATTAAAAGAAAGTTATGTTAAACTTTCATTTGTGGGTTTATGATTTTTTTTTCTAGTAACATACAATTAAACTCCAGTTGTCTTTAAACTACAGTAAAAAAAATCCTGTAAGCCTTGATCACTTACAAAAATAACACAAATATTTTAGGAGGATTAAACAAAATGAAGAATTAGGCAGAAGCAGAGATTCATAGTGTAACAGTAGCTGTTGTGGGGAACCGCTCAATGCTTTTCTTACTGTTTTCCTTTTATAAAGCCTGTCTCTCTCTCAGCCGTCAGGCTGCTCTGCTCACACTACACCTGCGTTCTGAAGTAGTATAAGCATAAGGCAGACTGACCTGCAGCAGCCGCAGAAATATGCAGCATGATCACAGCAGCTTACCAGGAGAAAACCATCAGGTACCGACCGCGTGGAACACTCGTGCCACCTGCCTGGCCTGCCCCAGAGGAAGCATGCTTAACTGCCCCGCACAAAATCTTCCTTCTGGTTTTGTTTTTTAATACAGCACCAGTGGCAGCTTCTGCTTGCTGTAAAAAGGGCTCAAAACTAGATCCCACTTTGTTGCAATACATACTTCTGAATTTTGATTTTTAACCACTAATGAGAAAGAAAAACCAATGTAATTACTGCAAGGCTCCTATAATGGAGAGTAAGGCAAGGCCCCTTGCTTCTCAAAAGCTTTCTACATCTTGTAACACTATTACAAAGTATTTCATTTTCTTAACCACAGAGCAGTAAAAAAAAAAACCAACCTACTGGTGAGTGTCAGTTTGTCCGACTGTCACACAACGCCGCAGAACTCCCACCCCCCTGTAGCTTCTGGGCAGTTTCAGACTTAATCCTGCTGAAAGAGTAGGAGAAAGCTGTCACACACCAGCCACCTACCCCCAGTAAGATGTCATAGACAAAAAAAAAAAAATACAGTGCTGCCTTTGTAATTCTTCTAGGGAACAGCTCTAGCTTGTTGCGTTATTGTAACTTGTAGCTCAAGCAATGCCATCTAAGCGTGCAGCAGCTTAAGGCTGGAATAGTCAGAACACAGATGGGGTTTGCTTAGTTACCACCACACGCTCTTACACAAGCCCCCATCAGAGGGGGACCAGACAGTTCCCTGCCAGGGAGAGCAGCAAACGTGTCTGTTCTCCCCTTCAGGTAACCTGCTAAGTCATTCCTGGTTTGCCTTTTCTCACCAGAAGGTTATGCTGCTCTCAAAGGCCAGTGTGGGATGCTCATACCCAAGCAGAAATGCTGTTCTGTAGAAGTTGTTACAAACGTGGTTGCCAGCAGCACTGACTGGGTATTTGGACAGCAAGAAGCTGTCGTAATTACAGAAAGTAGTAATTGTTGCTCACAGGAGCGTTTGCTCACTGCACATGGCTGCTTTGCTGCAGAGTAACAGGTGCCAAACCTGCTCGAGAGGGACCTTGGGCTTCACACAGCCGCTCTTTCAGCTGGCTCGTGACTGACCTACCTGGAGCATCTCCTGCTGCCACAAGCACACACCGTCCACCAGCCCCGCTGCGCTCACCGCACCGGCGCGGAGATACTGGATCGCTCCTCCTCAGCGGCACCGGTCTCTTTGGCCATGGGCGTTACGTTAACTGCACCACCCGGACAGGGAGCTGCCCCGCCAGGGATATTACCTCGTTAGAGCAAGGCAGCGAAAGCTCCGCGGGTCATACAGCTCTGTGGCACTCCCTCACCGTGCTGGCAGACAGGCTCGCTCAAGCATTGCAGCCTGGGCCATCCTGGTACTACTGGGAGATGGAAGTATGGCGGACTTCTGTCCAGAAAGCAGTCTGAAAGCTCCAAACCAGATCACCTCTCCCACAAACATGAATGCACAGCAGAGTCAAAAAAAAAAACCCGTTGCTTGCGCCCAGCAGATACAAGTGGTTACCAGTGGAGGGTACACAGCGATCAGGCAGACATGAAAATGCGAGTACACAGTTCTAAACCACAAAGTGGTAAATAATTGTGTCCTTATTCTTCAGAAGGACAAGTACGCCTGCAAACGTACTGGCCCCTACCCAACTGACACAGGCAGATTGGTACTAGAGGGCAGCATTTGGCTGTTTTGTTTCCAGTTTTTTCAAGAAAGCAGCAGCATTTGAAAGACAACATAAGAACAGCAGAGCTTTGAGAGTGTGGACCAGATCTTAAAATACCAATTACCAGATTAAATTAATAAAGTCTTACCTTTCCCCACTGTTGTGTGCAAACCTTGACCTGTATTTATTTCATCAGTTCTTCCAACCTCTTCCTCAGTCACAGAGTTTGTTACTTAAATTATAATTATTTGTCGAAGTCAAACAACCACTGGGGTAAATTAACTTGATTCTTACGCTTATGTATAAGGTCTCTTAAGCAAGCTACGATTCCCGCGCTGCTAGAAGCTGCTGACCTGCCAAACACTCACCTGGCCCTTCAGCTGCTGTAAATGGACACCTAAAGAAATGCACATCAGCACAGGTAGCACTTCATCTTTATTTCTTGGATCAAAGGTCAAACGATTACATTTGAAAGATCACGACAGAGGCCAACAATGTAAGAAAAGGCAGTTTAATCCCATTTGAGAGACTGCATCTGAGCTAGCAAGTGTATTACCAGTCAGAAGGCAGTAAAATCAAAATGGGTACAAATACACGAGGCCAGGATGAGGGTTTCCAGTTCCCCTATCCAGCAACGGTTCTGTCAGGAGCTGGGGGGTGTACGCAGGCTTTAGACAGCGACAGCCATCGGCAGTTCCTAACAGCACCTTTCCAGAAAGGTTGTTACACCCCAGGGAGAACCCATCACTCGCTTCAAATCTGCATTCATAGTCTGCGCTTGCTTTGGCCAGCTAGAAAGGGTTGGATGCAGTCAGTGATTTAGTACCTTCCAAAGGTAGAACTTTTTTTTCCCCTCTTCAAGTATCAGCATAACACTTTATTTTCACTTGTATGCAACTTTATACTGAACACTCAACTTAGTAAAACACTTATCACAGTATATTCAAAAGCAGGCTATAAAAATACCTACTGTACATAAAACATTTAGCCTCAAGAAATTTTACAGCACCTCTGCAAGTTGAGAGGGGTAAAACAAAGAAAAGGAGAGAGGGAAGACACTTCAAGCCGTACTTGCCAGCCAAGAGAAGCAGCACTTGGGCTCAGCTCTCTTGCGGAAACCTTTCCTTCCACTGCATCTCTTCAACCAGGTCCGATCGAAGCTCAAGAAGTACCAAAGTTGGCCAATAAAACCCTGCTTT
This sequence comes from Microhierax caerulescens, assembly GCA_035590215.1. Classification (NCBI taxonomy): domain Eukaryota; kingdom Metazoa; phylum Chordata; class Aves; order Falconiformes; family Falconidae; genus Microhierax; species Microhierax caerulescens. The sequence continues at coordinate 6,045,139 of JAVJGJ010000047.1, read as the reverse complement.
TCTAGTATCCTGGATTATATCCCAGGATTCTGTAAATGCCTTCTGTAACTACAGGTAAACTCTGACTTTCTCACTTTAAGAGCTGTTGAACAGCTCGTGGTGACGGCTGGTCAGTGGTGGGCTGGTGACCAGGGCTGCCTGCAGCACTGCCTGGCTTTCCCACACAGAACTGGTGGCAAAACCCAAGTAAACTACAGATCAATAAATTAATTTCTCTGAGCAGCGCTGTGCAGTCCCTCCTCACACCACTGCGGACAGAGCTGAATTAATAAAGATCTGAAATGAGCACTACCGGACGCACGGATCGCACACACAACGCTTTCGGCAGCAGCACTTGAAGCAAGTGTTTCTGGTCACTTTATATCCTACACACTCCTCTTCTGAAATGAACCCAGCGATATGGTATGGCTTACTTCCAGAGCTGAATATATTGCTGAAATTAGCTTATTAAAAAAAAAAAATCACAACAGCAGCACGGTATTTTATAAAACCTGCACAAAAGACAATTTAGCCCTTGCTTGCAGAACTATGTTTACGAGGGCCTCGTGTTTCACATAGGAATTGAGAAAAAGGAAAGAAAAACTCAAACAAAACCACCCCAACAATATATGTGGTAAAAGCTTGATTAATTGAAGAGAAATTCTTAGAGGAAACAGTCCAAAGAATAGTTCTCCTCGTTTCAGAACTGTGAGCCAGCAGCAGCGCCAGCAGCTCGCTTCGGTTGTCTGTTAGCACACATACAAAATACACATTGATTTAGTACAGTTAAAAGGTGGTGGCCTCAACAGACAAAAAAAATTCCATTTTTAGTACTGGAGTTTCACAAGGGATAAAAGAATAGCAAAGAATTAGGATGGTGGAAGGTGCTTAAAAATAATACAAAAAACACCCAGGCAGGTGTACCATGTTAAAAATAATTTCAGAATTTACCAGGTTTTTTTATTGCATGAGCAAGAAAAGCTTTTTTTCTTGCATGTTAGAATGGTTAAACTCCACAGAACGTTTCTGTAGTGTTCCCTTATGTACTTATTAAATGTGGCTATAAAAGAGAAACATACACTTTTATGTTGAAATGAATTCCAAAAATTGCCTCAAAAAAATAATTAAAAAATCACAGCACTACTAAGACAAGCAGCTTTTCCAGCCCTTGACAGTCTGAAACGTTTTCCTTTCCAGTCTCAGAAAAGCTGCTCGCCCCCTCCTCTAACTGCAGCAGAAAGGATGCACGTCTTTTGCTCTCTCTCAATGCATTAGCCAGGCTGCCAGCTGAACTCATGCTCATGTTCCCCATATTAATTAATAGACATGAATATTGTGTCTTCCACTGCCCTCCAAAATACAGCTGGCCCCTGGAAAATGTTTAAATGTTGCTAGAACAGCAGAATCTTTCAGGTAGCAAATCTAGATTTAATGCTTTTCTTTTGCAAAGGGAAAGTCTCCCCGCTCCAGAAAAATTTAAAGTTGTGGTCGGCTAAACTGAAGTTCACTTTAAACCACCGAAAAGCTATCAGAGCTGACGGGCTTTCCCGTTTAAAGTAGTTTTGCAACACAAAGCCTCCAATACTCAAAATACAGAATTTCACCTATGTTAATTAAACCATCAAAACCAAAAAAAAAAAAATCTCCAGGTAATCCTAGGCAATCATTCACAGTAAAAACAAGATGAACTCTCAGAAAAACATTTTTAAAAGAAAGTCACATCTAGTTAAAATCTAGTAAAATTGATATGGGCAATTAACACCTTGCAGTATCCACAGATGAACAATAAAAAAAGCCACTGAAACTGAACAAATTTACATACGAAAAATCTAAAACCAACTCTACTCTGCTTCCCATAAATCTTTTTACTGATACCTTTCGGCACTGGGAGTTATCCACAACTACAGGTTTTCTCCAAAGAAGCTGAATCACGTTTGAAATGTCTTAAAGTGAAGGGGGGAGGCACGTTTGTTCCAACTGGCTCGGCGCTCAGTGACACCTCCATCCTCCTGGACCTGAGCTGCTGCTACTTAACACTTGTGCTGGAGCCCCCAAAACTGGAGCTATAGCTGGTTAGGTACATACTGTCCTCAAAGTTTCTTCTCTTGATCGATCCACACCTACATTCTGCAAATTTAAAGACAAAAAAAGACTTTAAAGCAAAGGTCTCGTGGTCAGCCGCAGTTTTGCTTAACACATGACAATTACACAAGGCAAAAGATGAACAAGTTTTAATGCTCATTTCCTCAAAATGTTTTGTAGCAAAGCACAAGGAAAGGTCCCAGCCCGTGGTCAGAAGCCAGACTGAGACCTCATCGCAACCACTACGCGCTTTGCAGAGCCAACTCTCTCAGATGCCTAAAAGCGGGCTGGCCCTCTGCTGCCGCTGAAAAAGCATCTCTAAGACACATACCGCACTGGGTCTGGTATCTGCACACCATACACAGGTCACAGTGTTAGGGTTTTTAAGACTTCGTTTCCTTTAACCACTGTTTTAAACCACATTTTTCTAAGCCACTATCTCTTTATGCATATAAGAAAAAACCCCAGACCCATGCAGCAAGGGTCACAAGCCACAGAAGAGCTGATGCAATCCGGAGGGACAGCAGCCTGCCCCCTTGTTTCCAGTGCGCTCCAGGAAATAACTCCTTAACACCAAAAGCTATAAAGCTGATTCCCATCCTGTCTGTAAGCAGCTAACTTCCTAAAAAGCTAGCAACAAAGTTTAAATGCACTTCAGGATACATAGGCACGTCGGCAGATGTCACACGCATCGCATGGGTTTATAACCACATTTAGAGTTTAAAAGCAAGTCCCTTCTGTCCAACTCAAGGAAAAGGAGAGCCACACTAGCACACGGCAAGGGGACTCAGCACACACTCTCAGACAGCATACACAGGAGAAAGTCCTTTCCCAAAATTCCTACTGAGCAAACACTCTCCAAGCACAACGCTACAAGTGAGAGGCTGCTGCCAGCACGCCCCGCTCCAGTACCCCACTATCCTGGCAACATGGGACACACCAACATTCACTGTCAGCACAGTCTGTGGCAAAATTAATACCCAAGGCTACAAATTAGCCTACAAGATGGTCCACTTTGGAAAAAAAGCAAGGCAGTCAAGCACCTAGGTTTTACTCATTTTTGGGGACACCACCATCACCGGTGTCACAGAGACACCAGAGCTATTTTATCACAGTCCATGCAAGAAGTCACAATCACAAGAAGCTGCACTATATGAATGCCTCGTACAATGCCCTGTGCAAATTGCCTCCAGATGAGATTAAGGAATGCCATAAAAAGGCCATAGCTGAAGGGAGAAAGTCAACTCATATCCTGACTGCTATTAGAGAAATTTATCTAACCTACGTTGGTAAAACTGGAAAAAAAATACCGTATTACATCCCAAAAAGAAAAAGCTGTGCAACAAAATGTTCATTTAACATTGCTGACTGTACCAGAGCAATAAACCTTCCTCAGAAACTAGGACCAGACAGTATTGCTTGGGAGGCCCAGTCTTGTCACTCGTCAAACCTTCTCCATCCCTCCGTGACCACAAACCTGCTCAGTTTCTCACCTCTCTTCGCTGCAAGTCTCTCCTCGTTGCTTTTTGGGTCGCAAAGGCCAGCGCTTAGGGAGAAAGCTCCAGAATCGGCAGCGCAACCTATTGGTTTGCATAGCACAAAGGACATACCAATGCAAGGTGAGAGTCATTCCTTAGCTTTAATAATTAGCCAAAAACATTTGGCATCCTTCCACGTGAGCGGGGAAGTTGTTGCCGAGGCCAGCGGGGCTGAGCCCATGTCCTCCAGCACGCTGGCCAGCTGGCTTCTCCTGGGACAGCCGGCAAAAATTTTGTAGAGTTTTGAAAGCGAGATCGTTAGAAGTACGTTTCACCACCAGCACCTCCAACAGCAAAAAGAAGTCTGTTATCACAACGGCTTTGTCTGATTATGGGTGTAAGTTAAATATGGTGGAAATGCAAGGAGCAACAAATACTCTGATTAATTTAAATAGGCACCAGTCCTCATTTATAAAAACTTGAATTTATGCTGTACAGTGGTTCAACAACAAGCATCGACAAGTCACTTGCTATCCAACCGTTACATTGTGTTGTCACACGAGCAGCCGTTATTCCAGGTGACACAGGTGACAGCCTCAGCAACAAGCCCCTGCTGAGAGCACTCGGGTCTATGGCCGCAGGCAGCAGCTGAACCTGACGGGTGCCTGCCTGGGTGAGGCCTGCGCACAGCCCCAAGCCTGGTCCGCAGCGGGACACATCGACCGAGCAGCGCATCTCTCCAGCATTACTCTCGGCACAGCGAGACTGACATTTTTCTGCCTTTCTTCAGATAAGCCTGGGGGTTTACGATCTTTTTTTTTTTTTGAGGGGGTGGGAAGTAAAAGTAACTCCAACCACCAGTTACATCTGCAACATGTTTAGTGGGGGGGTGAGGGTGGGCAGTAACCTTTCAACAGGGGTGGCAGAAAGCTTGGCTTCCATTTCCCCACCACCCCTAACCCACCTGGCGCACTGGGGCACAGAGACACACGAAGGCTGGCGATGCAGCCCACTTTGGGGAAGAAAGCAGCTGTGCCCAGTTCTGGGACAGGTTCAGGTTCAACCAATCTTGGAAGCTATCCTCACCCAAAATCCATAATCTTCTTTAGAATTGAGGTCTACAGAATTAGCTATCAAACATCTTGAAAGGTGTTTAATAAAGCTGCTCGCTCGGGAAGAGCGGCTTTTCCTCCATGGCTCCGTCTCTTGACTAGGAGCTAGTCCCTTACTGCAAGCAGACATTGCCATTTCTGAGCTGATCCCAAATTATGTTTGTTAAAACCTTTAGCTGAGCCTCATGGTGCAAAGAGAAGATTCATTCCCTAGCCAGAAATATTAAAGAACAAATAAAACACACACCAGTTATTTTTGTACTGCCAAAGTTACTTGTCATTTTATAATACGCAATGCTCTAAATTACATACAGAAATTTCCTCCTCCTTCTAAAAGATGTAATGAAAGTTAATGTCTGAAAGCAGAATATTCATCCTCTGACTTATTTTACTGCAGTTTTAAGCTTCTATATCTTCACTGTACATTGGGGGGAGGAAGGGGGGAGCCCAATAAGTAGCTACTGAGATTGATTTCTGGAGCTATTATTTAATCTCTGGGTTTTTTTCAGCACTTAATACAACATAGCCAGTAGCAAACAGTCACGTTTTGTGTTCATTCATCTGATTACGGAGAAAAAGTCATTTCCTATTGTCACACATCCAGCAGGGGATTAGCCAGATTAGCAGGGTCTCAGCCATCAGTCTCCCCACAGCCCTCCAAGCAGCAAGGTGACAGAGTGGCCTCACCGCTGCACCCCAGCCATCATGGTGCCACCACCCCCAGCCCCTGCCAGCTCCCCTGGCCCCACAGCAAGCGCTGCTCCCGCAGAGCCAGGAGGCAGCCGGGGGCTGAGGAAGCCCTCCTCGCCATAGGCACCGAGGAGACATCGGCACAGACAAGCCAGAGGAAAAATTGCATCTATCTGGAGTCATTTATCTCTGGAGCTTTGTTTAAAAGGAACACGAGGCAGATGGGGACAGTGTAAGTTCACGGTGAGAAGCGAACAAGGTTAACAAACAAGACGACAATGCTGAACTCTGTTCTCCAGGAAGCAGGTTAATATTCTCATCTAATATGTCCCTTTAGTGATAATACACTGGAATCAATTCAAAACCATATTAGTATAAATAAGGGGTAGCTGTTACCAGAGGTCAGTTTAAATAGCAAAGCTCTCTATTAATGTGAATTCATTAGCATCCTCATCCCTGGAAGCTTATACTTAATTTGCAACTAAATTATTTGGGGACTTTTTGCCACACACAGCCCCGACCTGATTCTGCAGTGCTTTTATCCCCAGAGAACCAGGTGTGGGAGGCTGCAGACCTGGGTCTCATCTGAACCATTGCCAAGTACCATGGTACAGCAACTCCAGTACTTGACCATGTGAAACTGCCTTTAAAAGGCAATGGTTATCTGCAGAGAGAGTAAGGAGTGAGAGATCAGAGGTCCGCTGCATGGCACAGCCACAAGAAATTACACCATGTCTTTCTGTCCAAAGACAGAGAATGCCACTTACAGAAACCACAGCAAATCTGGCAGTCATCCTCCACCCATCACAACATCTGCAGCTTCCTTCTGGAGGCAGGCGAGTTGATGATCAATACTCCATAAGCATATTAAAGTGTGTCTTTTTCCTGAGCTACAAATAAAGCTGCCTGCAGGATCTGCTTCCCCAGGAGTAAATGCCAAGGAGAAATTTAGGGAAAACAAAGGGAGCTGGTTAACTGAGTGATGCTCACATCCCTCAGTAGACATGATCCTACAGAATGGGGCATGCAGTCCCAATCAGGCACTGTTCACAAACACAATGCAAATGGCATCATTTCAATATTGTCGTAACAGGTGAGCACACGTGTAGCCTGGGGAGAAAATAGCATTTTTATTGACTGACAGATTGCAATACTACATTATACCAAA
>JAVJGJ010000047.1:5987056-6007785 GCA_035590215.1 Microhierax caerulescens | reverse complement strand
AGCTCCAGAACATTAAGTTGGGTTTTTTCACTTGGAGGAATTGCATTTGTCACAAATTAATTTGATTGCTCTAAACAGATTGTCAGTGTAATTTAGGACATCATAGGAAAACAAGGCTCTCTGGAAAGCGTGTAGGCTGGCAGGGATGACCAAGACCTTGACATAGTAGACAGTGTATTTAAAAAGACAGAATGAAATTTATTATCATACATTCAAAAATAATCAGAACATGCTGTAATTTTCTGCTTAGTTGTATAGTTACAATTTAATTCAGCCCATAAAGACTAAGGCTGGAAAAGCATCCACTTGAAAAATGGGAATTTTTGATGTGTGTTTCATGGGGGTCAGGATACCTCCCTGGGGAGGAAGGATGGGGAGATGTTTTGGTTGTTTGTATTGCTGTTTCCCCTTTCTCCTCCTGGTTTTATTTCTAAAGATCTTTAGCAAATAATCAAAATAAACCAGTATTTTTAGTATTATATTATTTAAGTCTTTTCTTATGTTTATTTGGTGATTTAACAGATCTGTAATTGATAATAATGCTGTGTTCAGCAGCTCCACAGAGAAACAGAGCATGCAGGGTTTTGGTTAAGCCTATAAGGGTCTTAAGACATACACTATACATTAAAGGAGACAATACTTAAATTGCCCTATGGGCATATAGCAAACACTCAGATTATTTGATAACAGAACTTGTTATCAGCAAAAGATGCTGGTCCTCACTCTCAAAGCACAGCTTGCCCACGCTGGGCTTATCAGACACTGGGAGTTACTGTGCAGAAGATAGTTGTGTTCAACAGTATCATCAGGAGCTGAAATATCCTACAAAGTCCCAGGTTTAAAATGTTTGAAGTCATGTATTTTTGCTAAGTAATCATAAAAGAAATTTTTGATGTCTGGGCAAATGCTGGTGAGCAAGGGAGGAGCCAGAGTGAATAATGATGGAGCAGGGTGCTAGCTGAATACATCACTTGGGCTTAAGGCCAGGCTTGTCTGTACCTAGAGGCTAAAGCCAAATAATGGACAGATACACACTTTGCTAAAGTCTGGAGCTATTTGAAAGCCAACTGATCATTTCTGGGGAAAAAAATATTGGTTTAGGGGGATTGCTTTTGATGTGATCCATTATTATCTCTCAAACAACTGCTGCTTCTGATCAAGCAGAAATGGGCTCTAAATATGTGTCATACTACCCAGCTGCTTATAACTTGAACAAAACTAAGTTTAAAATTTTGGGAAGGCTTATTATTCACTTTGTTCATCCATGCTTTCCTCACTGGTATGGGAAGTGGATTTGTTCAATCTACACATGCAATTTTTGTCAGGCTACTAGCAGACAGGAATTAATGGTGTTTAAATGTTGATAACCATCTTGGCAACTGTCAAGTTTCTTACCCCCAGTTCAGGACTTCTTACTGGTTTAGGACTCCACTGCACAGTGTAGATGGCAGTGTCCAACAGCAGCCCTGCCTGTCAGGAGAACAAGGTGAAAAGCTTCTGAAATAAAATTCTGAATGACAAAATAGGAGATAAAGGGCAAAGGAATAATTAAAAAAATGTGTATTCTGATTCTAAAAAAAAAAAAAAAGCTTGGAAAATTGCCTGACTGGAAGCAATTGAGGGTCATAAAGTAGTCAAGTAAAAAGCAATTTCAGGTAATCTCTGGAGAGTCCTGCTGGGATAAACTAATTCACTGTCTCAGTTAATGCAGCAGGCGATGAACAGAGGCAGCTGAAAAGCTAGAGCGTATTCGTTTCAGCTAATACTATTACAGAAAGGCGAACAAGAGGCCTAATCTCCAGCAGGACAGCGAGGGCAGCTAGGGGAACTCATCTGCCCCTATAAACACCTCCAGAACTTCTTTGGGGCACCCCAATGGAGCAGAGGCACTCCGGACCAGAGGAAAAGCATCAGCAGCTTTGCACCACGCGTCTGTGTGCTGAGCAGGGGTCCTCTCGCGCAGATCAGGCAAGGGCTGGGGTTGGCGACACAAAATGACGTACAGCTGAGATTAGTTAGGAATGGAAGAGACACGGAGCTATGTGAACCGGGCACTTGGTGGCAGAGTACTTCCATCTGACGAATAGTTCTTCGTGTAGGTTAGGAGGACAGTACCAACATGCTTGTTGGGAGTTTCTGTGCCAACAGGCATGTGGGAAAAGGCGTGGGTCTCAGCTTAGGTACCCCCATGGAACCCTTTGCTTCCTACAGCCAGATGTGTAGAAGACCGCCAGAGACGGAGAGGCAAAATGATTTATAGGTAAGCTTAGAAATACATGCATGAAAGAGAGAGAAGTAATGCTAACTGCAGAAAGGGAGTGGTGGGATTTTGTTTTCCTCGATTCATTCTTCAAGATAAACCAAGGAAACAAGAAGAAGGTGTTTGTAACTGACAAGCCTATTTGAAAACAGAGAGCTATGCTGCATCACCTGTCTTGGGAAGTCGTAGAGACACGATAATATAACCTAAACATTTTGTAAGGTACAGACTAATCAGACCTCTGTGGACCTCATCTTCATCACATCATTTCTCTCTTCCTCTCTCTTTCTGTATGCATATATGTGCATATGTCTCTATATATGTCTATAAAAATATTGAAAACATATACCTTTTAATTTCATACCAAAGCAAGAAAATATTTCTGTTTGGGTAAGTCATCCTGCAATTTCCACTTTTTTTTTTTTTGTGAAGCATCTCTTGCTGGCAGGCACAGCAGACAGAACACTGAGACACCATGGTACTGGCACATTTGGGGACTGACACCAGCAACATAGCTGCTTATGACCTCAAGGGAAAAACCTTTATTGTAAAACAAATTAACTGATGGATGTTATAAATTTAAAAGATTAAAATGTACCTGATGCATGAACTCTTTACCCCTTAGTCAAACAACGGCCTCTTGCTTTCGAAACTTTCTCACCAGTATCAGTTTATCAGCAGATGGCTGCAAACCACAAGCTGCAGAGCCAAGCACCGACTCCTGGGGGGTCAGAGGAGGCTTTTGAAGGGGCATTTGGGCTCTGATTCAGCTCTACCCTGCAGCCATATTAATGACCTTGAGAAAGGACAAGTCCTAAACATAGGTTTTCTAGGTCATCAGTTTCTCCCAGATGGTCATTAATCCCCAGAAAATACTGCTGTGCCTCAGTTGTTAATGCCTAATTAACCCCATAATGGCAACACCTCTGCAAGAGCTACAGGTTTTCTGTTCCCCCTTAAATGTATAGAAAACCCTGATACTTCTCAATCAGTGTATATGCTTTCCAAGAGGCACGGCGGACTGTAGCCTATCAGTGACACTCCAGTTACCAGGGAAAAAGATCCCTGTGAAATACGGATATGTCAGACGATGCTTTGTGCAGCTGCAGGAAACGCATTAGCTGTTTAAAAACCTGCTGATCCCAGGACTGTGTATGCATTCCAGATTGTAATGTTTCTTGCAATATACACTTCCCCAGGACTTCCTTCAGCTGTCGTGCATCATGTGACTTTACAAGATTTGGGAGAATGGTGGCTATCACTGAACCAACCAGAGCAGCAGTGAGCAACTCTGACTAAGCAGTTAGTAATTTTTTTTTTCTTTGCAGGCGCAGTGGGTGACTCAAGTGATCCCTCCTGCATCCATTATGACTATTGAGAACTACCAAATCCTTCTGGCGAAGGCACACGGTAAAGGCACCGGTGCTTCTCAACAGCTTATTTTCATGCCTGTGGAAGGAAGGGATCTTTTGACCCCCATTTTAGAGAGAAGGAGCTAAAGCAAAGCGGGAGATTTTAATCCTCCTTCATTTTGGGTGCCCAGGTCAAATAATCTCTGACCAGACTTTTCAGAACACGTAGTGGGATGTAGGTGACCCTCCCACTGCTCCTCATATAGGGGGGACACCCCATGCACCTCTGCGAGCAAGGTCTTAAGCTTTTCACCTGGTGCCAGCTCCTGCAGACCTTCGTTAAACTTTTGTCTTAGGTAATTTCTGCAGCATCTCTTCAGCAATGCCTCGCTTATTCCTGGTCTGCAAAAACAAGTAATCAGCCTCCTTCCTACGCTTACCACTGTTGTTCATCAGAGTGGGAAGTGCTGTTTGCCTCCACAATTAATGACAGAGATGCATAAATTGTGTCTCTCCAAGCTACTTACAGTCTGGAGCAAATGTACATAGAGAAGGAGGGAGAGCTATCTTTGTGTCATTTGACTCCTACAAATGAGCTGAATGTGGTTAATTCTGGCCTGGGTTTTGGAAGCTTATCCATGCTGGCCAAATCATGTCTCTTTTTTTTTTTTTTTTACTGCCGCCTTTATTTCACTACTTTCTGGTCCTCTTGAAATCTCTCAGAGAGAGCTGCTGGGCTGACACTCCTTGCCTCATGGGCTGTCTGAAGCATGGTCCAGGAGCTGAAATGCTGGGAAAGGATGCAAAGGCTGTTTCAATCATGCTTTAAAATGATTTGTCATAGACTTTTGCTTTTCTAAACAGCCTGGAATTTTAATAATCAACTCTAAATTTGATGAGAGAGTTTGTTAAAGATAAATACACGCTATTCCTATTTCTCCCACCAGCATAGAAACAGGGGCAAACATGCTCAAAACACCCAGCAAGTTATTCCAGCCAGCATGACCCTCTTGGGCTTTCTTGGCTTGTTTTGAGGGTAGAACAAGATGCTCCTAAACTCTATGTTCAAGGCCATGGCAGCTTGCAGGACAATCTTGATACTTACCAGAGAAAGGAGGGTCAGTGATCCTCGCAGAGCTTATTCATCCTTTGCTATTGCTGTTTACCTCAAGATTAGCCCTTTTTTTCGGTTTAATGCCTAGATGGTACCAGCCCACCTGTCTGAAACATTGGTACGTTTATTTTAGCTGGTAGCAATCTGGCAGCTGGAACCGCTCAGCCCCATGCACCACATTGCCTTCTGCCTGCTCAGACCCATAAACGTGGTCCATACAGCTTGCTCAGAAGCAAGTTTCTGCATTTATAGCTTATTTCAGTTTCACCTTTGCCACCTACTCACTACTGTCCCTACCAGCACTGCAGTTCCTATGCATCTGTGCTTTTGCAAGTCGGGTGTACCTGCTATTTTAAAGGTTTGCTCCCTCAGACCTAAGGGCAGCATCGCGTGGGCCACGTGGGATGGCACCGTACAGGCAGAGCAATGAAGAGCAGCAGCTTCGCTGTGGGAGCCTGGGACCAAGGTCTCTTCACTGGGGGTGGCAGCTTGCCACCTGGAAGTTACTTTTCCTTTGCGGTAGCACTTTCTGCCTTTCACATACTGCTGGAAAGAGCAAGGGTTATCTGGAAAGGAAAGAGCAGCATTTAAAATGGCAGTGGTCAAAATGAAAGGGGGTAGCAGTGCTGGCAACTGTAACTTTGAGGGCTACACAGAAGGTGGATTTGAATAACAGAGTAAATCTGAAATCTGAAGATGTATCTCCCTTCCTGCCCTTAAACCTCTCCCCCTCCTCCCCACACACACCACCCCCCCTCACCCCCAAGCCAGGGTAACCTGAGCGTTTATGCTAGTTCATCAGATGATTCAGCTCTTTGCTTGGGAATATTCCTTGCAGAGGTCACCTTAAGTCAACTGCCAGATTCATTCTGATAAAAGGCTGTTTGGAAACCAATGGATGGAGACATTCACCCCCTTCAAGGACTGGGATTTGGGTATTTGATCTCATTCTTGGACTGGGACTTGGGTATTTGCTTTTTGGTCTGTCGGGGGGTTCTTTTGACGGTCTGGGTATAGAGGCTTGAAGCAGAAGAGGACTTGAGACATACAAACTGTACCAAGCAATAGCAAGTTAAATATTAAAGCTCACAGCTGTGACAAACAGGGAAAGAGCATCCAACTCATTCTTGTGATCTGTATTGTGTTGATGTTGACAGACTGTTTCTCTATGATCTATTGTGGCTGTTGTGTAGAAGAGATGGGAGAAACCTCTTCTCCTACAACCCTCTTTGGGTGTTTCCAAGGCAATCACACAGTTCCTTTTTTTCTCCAGAATGAGTTTTAACACTTTGAAAAAGGGTGGCTTTTTTCTCTGATGTAGGCCTCGTATACTGAGTATACTATAGCACAGAAATTTTAAGGTCATTTTTACCTAGCTTGTAGGTCATGAATTTTCCCTAATCATCTCCTTCATCTGAACTTTGAATTAGGTTTGATGGAACTGGAACTGGGAAACAATCTGGCTTAGATTTAAAACCTATCCAAGCTAATGAGACCTACCTAACCCCCACCTTAGCATTCCTAGATGACGTATCTGCGTTCCAAGGAATCACATCCATGGTGATATATGCTATCAAATAAAACTTTCCAAATTTGAATACCTAGGTAGAAACCTGAGAGCTTTTCTCCCAGATGAGCTGATCCCCACCACACTCATGCAGAAGAACTAGATACCAACTTTTTAAGGAACTTGCCATCAGATGGTGAGAAGCCCAAGGCAGCCTGTGGCCCAGACCTTGGTACAAAATAGCATCGATCCGCCAGGCTGCCCACGAGATGGAAGTGTTACCCAGCTCCTGCGTGGGGATAGACAGGCTGTCCCCTTGCAAGGACACGTGTCACAGGGACTTGACAGGCCACAGAAATCCATCCTGAAAGTCTCTCACTGTCCACCGTCCTCTGCCACCAGACAATCAGCTCTGGTTGGAGCAGAGTGCGGGGGAACCCACGCTGCACTTAGGGCACTCATTTCCCCACGATCGGCACCGTAGGGCTTTTTGTCCCGGTTATCATGTTAATAAGACCTACCCAGTGACTCAGGTAGTGCTCTGGGACTGGTGCTGGCAGGGAATGACAACCGTTGGTGAAAACCAAACAGAAAATGGTATTTTTTCAAGCTTTTCCTGCTACAGTCATCACTTGAAATCCAAGAGACCTTTTTTTGCCCTTTTGTCTGCTTCTGCCATTGTCTCCCCTATTGTTCCTTTATCCATGCCCTCTTATTTTTTCTTGTCTTTCAAAAGATCAACTACTGTACGAACGTTGTCTTCATTATTACAGCCACCTGTGGGTACTGCACAATCGCTCCTTCTGTCATAACTGCCCTGCACTCTCCTGGCATGTTCTGCGTTCCCACACTTAAATTATTTTTTTGTTTTTGATAATCCTTCCAGAAAAGCTGGGCTCTTTGAGCACTTGCTTTTACTTTTGTCTCCTTGTTAATAATCTCCACACCCTCCTTTTCTGTGCTCTTGTCTCAGGTCTGATCATGTTTATCTTCAAATGGAAATGCCCTGAGGCAAGGGAGTATGTGTAATTATGAAAGGGATGATTAAATCTCATTACTCTGAAGAAATTACAGTTCATAATGTTCTTAAGAAGCCAGGCAAATGTGTATTGAATCAATGATGCTATAAGGAGAGGGAAGAACTACTACATGACACTTTGGCCTTTACAAAATCAGTCTCAAATAAAGCTTATTTTTGTCCAAAACCTGGATAAATCTCTTATTAATCTTATGCTGTCCCTATTCTAAAAAAAAAAAAAAAAAAATTCCCTGCTTGTGGCGAGCTGCCACAATTGACACCATCACCAATGTAAGGCAGCCTTCTTATTACAGATGCTATTTCCTTAGTTACTGTCAGGACAGATGCAACTGCCTGAGAGAGAAGCATTAAGCAATAGGTCAAAAATGTCAGCAAAACACTTGGAAGGCTCACAATATACTGGTAAAAAAGGCTTGTCCTCATCCCAGTTGGTGAGGATTAACTTCAGTGACTTTGCTCTGAAATACCTTGCACCCACAATCCTTGTTTCCTTGGAGTTGTTGTTTTTGGGTTTTTTTGGTTTGGTTTTTTGTTGTGTTTTTTTTTTTTAACAACTAAACATTTGGAGGAATCATTTGACAATTGAATATATGATTAAACCCATTTATAGTGATGCAAGACGTACTGCCTTTCAACAAAGTAGGTGTGGAGGCATCTCTGTTCCAACGCAGCTGTGGCTCACTGCTCAGGTCCTCCCACTTTGCTCTGCTGAGCTCTGTCTTTTCACCTGCGTTCCCTCTGTGATGACAGGTCTTCATTGGCAGCTGCAGCTTCCCTCTCCCAGCGTGCAACCACCAGGAGTTGGCCTCTGATGTTTGCTTTCCCACCTTCCAGTACTTTAGGTTACCTGGTACCTTAAGGGAGACCTGTCCTGGCAGCTGGGGCTGGCTGGTCCCAGGGAGACTGGAACCACCATTGCCCCATGCGTACCTCCCAGTATATAGCGTAAGAAAGCCAAGACAGTGGGTGAGTGGGGTCTCGCTGGAATAACAGTGAAACAGAGAAGCTCCGCTACTGGCAACAAGAATGTTAACAACAGCAAAAGGGGTTTTGGAGCATGTGCAAGGTACCCAGTTATGAAGGGAAATAGCTGAGTTCCCACCACCACCTGCTGCATTTTGTGGATTTCCTAATTACTGCCCAAATTCTTGGGCCACCCAATTTGCACAAAACCTGTTGTCTTCTCTCTCTTTTTTTCCTCTTTTTTCCCTCTTTTTTTCCTCCTATAACAACAGCCCAATGAAAAGAGGGGACAGAGAGCGGAGTGGTAAACAGCTGCATGTCACACAGAGCTCCCAGGAGCGCAGAAGCTTTGTCCGCATGCACAAGTCCACAAGGTTTGACTGCTTGTAGCACAAGGTGGCAATTCCCCCTCGCGCTGCCCAAGCAAAGGGCTCAGGATATAACTCAACATCTCACGGTGCCGTGTGGCTGTGGTGATTCTGCAGGAAAGTGTGCTGGGGCAGGCAAGCCCGGCTGCTCCGGCTGATCCAGCGGCAGGGAGACAGAAAAACCTGTAAAAAATAAGTGTTTATATAGCCCAGGTATGGTCACAAAGCAGGGGTCATGCAGTGAGGCGTTTGAAGTGGCAATGTGAGGAATGTAAACATGCTGGAGAAAGAATTACGGCAGAAGTTGAACTATGAAAGTTCTAGTAAAGGACGTTACGGTCACATGCAAGTGTTTACAGGTGGGGCTGCGCCTTCTAAAGGTGTGCTGGACAGGTGAGCAGCATGAGGGAATGGCAGGAAAAAAAAGGGAATGGAAGAAAAATTCAGCCCCTCAAGTATAACTGCATGGGATTGAGTGTCACCAGAAACACCATCTATGACATGGAGAGGGAGGACAGGGCAACCTCAGCACCTGTGTCTGAAAACACTCTGGTTCCACTCGTTTGTAGTTTACGTAAAGCGTAAATAGTTTAGTAGAGTACAAACTCTTCAAGTAGGGAAGTGAGGAGGCCACGGTGTGAAGTCTCATTGCGATGTCTCCAAGGGTTCGTCACTAATTCCATTTTCTGATTAACTGTCTTACTTCTCACTCGCACCCCAGTTGTTCTCATTGGGAAATTACTCTGCAACCAGACCCTGCTGCAGAACTAGGCAGCAGAGGGGAAAGCCATCCCTTTCTTTTCCTGTGTATTTTATCAGTATCTGGGGTAATGTGGAAGTTTCAGTTGAATCACTGGCACAGAAAAATCTGTAACAGTGATGTGCAGACACAGCTGTCTATAGCTAGCACATATACTCTAGGGAGCTTGGAGTTGACAATGTATTTTCTTGTTTACAGAAACAGTAAAAAAAAGACTCTTCATTTCATTTGCGTGGAGTATTTTGGCACATGGTAAGTGTTTGGACCATGTAATAAGTACAGCTTATGTTCCCATTTTTCTATTTTGCATATAAATGCCATGGGGTTTATATTTTTTCCATCAGTCTGTCTCCTTCTATCTCATCCTTCATAATTTTCTTCAGAGTGACATTCGTTCCCAGGCTGAAGATGTGGATGATTCAATCTCAGCTCCTTCCTAAAGGGAATAAATACAAGAACCTCTATGCAAATTGCAACCTTCTGGTCAGTATCTTCTAACTCAGCAGAAGATCTCAAGATACCTAAGTACAGTTCCTGTATATGCTAGTTTGTTAAAAATGTGTATGAATCTTCTAAAAGCAGGAATCCTCCTGGCTTTGCATCACCTTCCAAGACTTGGGTGGGAAACCCATTCTCTTCTCTCCTTCCTACACTGCCACTGGAGTTTCCTTTCTGTTTGCTTGCATTGCAGCACCAAGGTAACAGCCACAGCTACTTGAGTAATTCAGTCAGTTATCCTGGCTTTATTCTGCTGGAAAGAAGCTGTGGAGAACAAGATATCAAAATTGTATGTGCCAGGTTCAGGGTGATGCTCTCTTTCCTGTTAGGTCAACCGGCAGTGGAGTTGGCTGACAAGAGCTGTTGAAGCAAGGTCAGTTGTGGTCCTCCAGCATGGTGTGCCTCTTCGCTGGTGGCCAGAGCTCAGATGTTGTGCAGGTTTCCTTATCTTAGGGGCCAGTTTGGGGTGGTGGGGCAGCAGGTTTCTACACAGTGCAAATAGAAGAAGAGAAGTGTGCTGCCGGAGGGTGCCTTTAACAGAGGTGTTATCACAGTCGGGCAGTGGGTGGAGAGGCCATTGCACACTAGCAATTCTGCCTAAACGGGGCAGGGGAAGCAGCAACGTGGGAGATGTTACCCAGAGAGTCTGGGAGTAGCTAAACCGAGCTCTGGGAAACCTGATCTTCCAGTGGGATGTTGCACTGTGTCCCCCAGGTGCATCCTTCCAACCTGCCTCTCGGTGACCCAGGGCTGGGCACAGGTCTGTGACCCCAGGGGAGGCTGGAGGGGCAGCCTGCACCCCAGAGACTCTGTCCATCAGTCCTCTATCCCTGCACCAGTAAGTCCCCTCCAGCCTGTCCAGGTATCTTTGTGCACAGCCGTTTGGTGTGAGTCTTTCAGGCGATATTATTCAGGGAGGAATAATCCTTCTCCGAGGGCACAGCATCTGCGTGGGTCACAGGCCAAGCTCCATGAGAAGCTGTAAAACTGATGTGTTGTCTGAGGAACTGGAGCAGCAGTTAGCCTCCATGGGTAGTGCCTGTGCTGGCCCTTTTCTCCTTCCTTTTGTACTTATAGAAGAAAATATGTTTGATTTCTGCTCCTGCTGCTGCAGTCCATTAACTGTCTTCCATTTCACAGATGGGTGCTATTTTTCTCAAGGGAAAGTGATGCAATAGAGATACTTCAAATAGTGCAAGTTCTCTACCCCATTAACAGCTTTTAGAGTTATGCCTTTGGGGAGAGATTTTCAAAGGTACTGCACCGAGGTCTGATTTCCCCCTCTACTTTTGAAATCCTTCTCTTTTACTGTACAGGCTCCAGAGGTGGCTGGGTCACCCCGTACAGATAACAGCAGGGTCTTGGCTTTGGCCGGCTTTCCCCTCAGATAACCGGGCTGTGATGCCTGAGTGGGTGAGTTGTTGGTGAGAACCACCTTGAGTTACTGCTGCTTGACTATCTACACCAGACTGAAACTGTGGTAGGTAAAAAATCTTCTTTGCTGGGGAAATGTGTTGAGCTGTAGAGAAGGGAAAGGAGGTACTTTTCCTTCTCCAGAAAGCATATAGTCATCCAACTATTAGAGAGGATATGGGGTATATTATTTGAAGGGTTCCATGAAATTAAAATCTAGTCCTGTCTCTGAAATAACTCACATGATTGGATTTTTTAATACATCTGTTGCTGAGAATATTCTAGAGCATAGAATAAGAAATTGTGATTTTCTTGGACCTCCTCCTATTTGAGTGCATTGCAGTGACCTGCCAAAAAGCCATTTGACCCTACGGTCACTGGATTTACTGTATACCTGCAGCTCCCGCTGGCTTCAGCACTACTGAACATCCAGAGCTGGAGTGGAAATTCCAAACGCAAAGCACCCAGAATCCAGAGCCATTCCCAGAAATGAATATAAGCTTCTGTGAGACAGGTGTTAAATGGTGTTAAAGTTAAATGCCATGACAAATATCAAATTAATGTGGTTTTTATCTGGTTATGTCAGACTAGGAGGCAGTGTCCCCTTTGTTACTGGACTAGCAATAGTTAAGAGGCAAAATAAAACACTTCTCCAGCCATGCTCGCTTCTGCATGATCCTGCAGACACTGAGGTAAGAAATTCTACTCATGTAGATCTTTGAAGTTATTCAAATACAGAACTGTTAGCAGAAACTGGCCTGTGGTTTGCCTAATCAGCGTTGCAGTTTGAGACATATATTTCTGGTCAAAACTCTGCTTTCTTTGGTCCTCATTTCTGACATCTTATTCATAAACACATGTTCAAAGCCCAGCTTGATGATTCCAGTTAGTTTAATTTAATTGTCCTTAATGTTTATTTCTTAGTACTGAATTATACTGTCAAACACTAGAACATGCTGCCCAGGGAAGCTGATGTCAGATGGTTGAGTCACCATCTCTGGAGATATTTAAGAGATGTGTAGACGTGGCACTTAGGCACATGGTTTAGTGGTGGACTTGGCAGTGTTAGGTTTACAGTTGGACTTGATGATCTTAAGGGTCTTTTCCAACCTAAACGATTATATGATTCTATACTTAGAATAAACTGCCATTTTAAACATGTTACATAGCAGTACATAACCAGCTGGCCAAGTAAAACATTTGGTTTTCTCTTCTCTCCATAAGAATGTCTTCAGGAAGCAATGTGACATTGGCCCTCTGCAAAAGGACCACAGCAGTAAAAGTTCAATACTCAGCACTAATAGATAAAGATGAGGCTGCTGACTGATTTAGAAATGTTGTGAGTGGCACTGCAGTATGCCAGGGACCGTACATCTCTGGGACAAAGAGACGCTTTCCAGATGACCAAAACCTGGTCCCTTGTGCTGAGCTGAGCAGGGGAAGTTGGGAATCAAGAAGAGTTTGGGAAGATGGGAAAGAAACAGGGGTTGCAAGAGCAAAACATATGGGTGAAACACTGATAAATGCTGTACTCTTAAAAACTAATAGTCACAATGATGTAAAAAATACAGCTGGTTTCAGTGAAGTGACAAATAAGTGGAGCATCTTTTTAAAAACAGATCTGGGGTATATATGGGATATCTGCCTGCAAGGTATGCTTAGATGGAAATGGAGAATGCTGGTGATATTCTTGGCATCATACGTGACATGGGTTTTCATTTATGGTAGCACTTTATCACTGGACCTTCTCACTGTAACAATGGGCTATAATTACCATATAATTTGCATTCATTACTGCCTATAAGAATTGTAGGTATTCCAGTCAAGAACAGGACCATTAACATTTCTTTTATTTGTGCTACATTTTGAACGATGTTGCCTGCATAGTAGTGTGAATTTCTTCATGACAGGATGATAGAGGGTTGCAGTTCCTTGGATGTGGTTTCACATCAGGCTATCTCTGACTTCCAGCTCTTCCCTTCCAACTACAAGTCTTTTTCCAGATATGGTGATGAAAAATGTAGCTTATGCTTTGGCCAGCTTATAGGCTTTCCTGGCAGAAGAAGAAAGCAAAAGCCTAATTCTATTTTTGTTTGTATTTTTGCCAATGTTTTTTGGGTTTTATGTGTTCTTGATCCCCGCCCCCCCCCATCATATAGGGAGCCCTAGTCAGCTACCAAAAGAAATGGGGCATCTTCTAAGAAGAAAGAGCACCTCTTCCTTTGCACGGTCCTAGCAGCCAGTCTGGAGGGCTGACACTATGGATGGAGGCACCTAGTCCCACAGACATTGCTTAGGGAAAGCTGTGGCATGTCTGCTTTTATCTTTTTATGGGATTAATTACGTTTATAGCAGCACAGCATGTGCTTCTGAAGTACTGCATCTCTGGTCTTTTATCTGTGTAAATGTAGGCTCATTCTTGCTTTTTAAGTAGGTCCCTGTAGAAGAGACTGGACTTGCTGTGCACCAGTAGTATCTCCAGTGCAGACAGTACAGTTGTATTTGTCTGTAACTAGTATGAATAGATGCCTGCTACGCAGCCCGTGAGTGTACACCCTGCACAAATACGCTCCTGCGTCTGCTTTGCAGATACACAAAAGGCACTTTGGAAAATAAATCAGACATATAAAACTGCAGTAGCTACAGAAAGTACCCTATTAAGGTCTATTTGTTGAAATGGTTACGTTCAACAAGGTGCAATTAACTTGGCACTCTCTTTCCTTGTTTTCCTGAAGCATCCCATGGGGGCTCTGAACTGAGTAGTGAGGCATTTTATTATATTTTAATTGTGGATTTTATAACATCCAGGGAAAATGCTGCCCACATCAACAAATTAGAGTTATCCCTTTTTAAACAACTTAAGTTGTTTTAGTTGCCTAGGGTTGTCTTCCTTGGGTTTTGGTTGTTGTGTCGGCTTTTTTTTATGGCAGGTGTTTTTAATCAGTTCTGGAAAGGCAGCGTTATTTGAAGGCTAGAGCAGAGGGATAGGCATCAAAGGACAAAGACTAAGGTATCAGTCTATTTATTTATAACCAGATGTATAAAATAGGAACCTGCTGTTACAATCTGAAATCCACACAGTAATATTTCCAAGTGCTAAAGCAGAGCCCTGTCTCAGTTACTGGCTGCTGACGTTGACCACCATGCTACATTTTACTTTCATAAAACATTTTAATTAGGAATAATACAAATTTAATGGGAATTCAAGATACTAGTAATTAATACAGGAATTATAGCAGATGACAGTGTAATCTGTCAATTCCCAAACCATGTAAGTTGAAATAACATTCTCCAAACCCCAGTATCTTACTGTTCCATAACTCATTAGTTCAGAGCGAATAGCACAGACTAATTCAGCTGGGTTCCGGATCACACCCTGTCTACAATACCACTATCAGTGAGCTGGCTGGCTGGCAGCTCTGTCCCTGCATGCTGTGACCTCTCTGTGCGCTTCCACCTCTTCCAAATGCTGTCATTTTGCTTTGACACCAGTTTACACAGCTTCACCAGCCGCCTTTCCTTTATTTAAATCTGCTGCTTTTGCCACTGAGGGCTCTTATATTTATGTCACAGAGGAAAATAACAATGAGCTCAGAGCTACTGGGAATTATTTAGTTGATTAGCTTTTAAATTAATGACAATAATGCCACAGTTAGATTTTGGGTTGGTTTGGGTTTTTTTAAGTTTTCCCCTAATCTAATCTAGAAAACTGGTACTGAGGAATGCTACAATTAGAACAGGGCAAAATGAGTGGAGAAGGATTAACAGCCATTCCCCACCTTGTTGAGCTACTTAGCAGCACAATAGGCCTGTGAATGCATCAGCAAGAGGTGTAATTTACAGTTTGGCTTCTCTGATGTGGGTAAAAGGCTCTATTTTAAACTTGTGCATCATCTATCAAGTGACATTAAATCACTCAAAATAGATCTAATTCTGGCTCAGATGTGAGGTGGCACAGAAGTGTGCTTCCTGGGAAGTAGAGAGAAACTTTTGAAAGTGACTTTTACGTGAGCCTTGCCTTGAATTGAAAGATCTGATGTACTTCCCGGAGGCCTGCTTCCTGTTAGGAAAACTGGAATTTCCAGGAAGATGTTCTAGCAGTGAGGAAATCATCTGAATGCAGACATGTTGCCCTCACCGTTTCTCCCAGATTAGCTCTTCAGCAAAAATGATGGAAGAGGCGGTGCCAGCAGCATCCTAGGATGCTGGCACGTTGCAGGGTGTTGCAGAGAGACACCGAAGCTGCTGTGTCCCACTGGTGTCAGAAGAGCGTCCTCTCTGGGGCCAGAACTCTGACCCACTGATTTTACCCATGTCACATGAATTTGCAGTAACTCAATTACTTCTGTGAAATTCCAGCTGCATGTAACAGTGCAGCCAAAAGCAGGCTGTGGCTGAGTGTATCTCACTTCAGAGCTTAAGAAAGGGAAAATACACAAACTTCTTTTCTCAGACTGGTGGAAGTATGTAGACATATTTCTTACTTGTACAGAGAAAAGCAAAATCAGTCCCAGCTAAAGTACACGCCACTTTTCTGTGTGTCTGCATAATTATAGTACTGCCCTGTAGGTGATCTTTGGCATCTGGGACCCTTTTGAGTTATAACAGGAAAGTGAAGAAGGTGGGGGGAGGGGGGCAGCGCACGGACAGAGAGAGAAATGGCATTGCAAGGATCTGCTTGGTTCTATTGGTACACCCTGCTGTGCAGGCTCTTGGGTTTTTTTCCAATTTGAACATGTGCCTAAATGATTTACCTAAAAAGAAACAGACTTGGTTTAAATCCAAATGAAGGTGTGCTTACCTCATCAAAATAGAGTGAGTAATGGTAGCTCATTTACTGCTTGTCAATCAGATTTTAAATCAGATGATTTAAAAGGGAACATTTTCAGTAGCATGAAGTATAAACATGGTCCTTTACTGCAGTTCAGTTGGGAAGGGGTCAGCCACTTGGGATGACCTGGACCCTTCTGCAGCCGCTCAGGAGCAGCTTCCTCCGGTGAATGAGACCTAGGAAGAAAAATGTTGAAAAGGGAAAGGGCACAGCATGGTCTAGAGAAGCTGTAGGTGGCTCTTAGGGAGGTGCTGTGCTTGCAGGGGGGAGGGGGAGAAAACAAGAAGATGTTTGAGGGGGGCAAAAAGTCCTCCCTCCCTCTCTGGGTTGCTCCCTCCTGGCACAGTAAGGAAATACCCCGAGCATCTGCTCCCAGGTATGCCTGGCAGATGATGTGCCAGACATGCTATTACTTCGACCCTCCAACCACTCGTCCTTTGCAGCTCCTGGCAGTGGGCCAAGTGTTTACCAGCCTGGATTTCCAACCACTTGGGTCAAGGAGCAATCCTTGTGGTTGTTGTATGCTCTCCCAAATCCAGCATTCCATCAAATGTCTAAAGTTAAGTCACCTCTTTCTCCTGATGCTTAGTCATCTTAAGAATTCGGTTTTGTGACAAACATCTCTTAATTCCTCTGCTCATTTCTTTCTGGCATGCAGATGTTACCTCCAACAGCTTTCTGCCAGGAACTCACCAAACTCTTGAAAATAAATATTTTCAAGCCACCCGAGCCTTTCAGGTTCTTTTTTTGAAGCATGTTTTGTTTAAGAACAGTCATTACCATAACTTACTCAAACATTTAGCCAGTCCCAAAGTGTTCTTGCCTCTAAAGTAATTTTTCTTTTTTCTTAAATAGAAAACAAGAAAAAGATTTGGGGACTGCTCACTAGGGTTTCTTATGGCTGTTTCAGGGCCAGTTTAAAGATTTTTTTTTTTTGTTCTGATGTTTGCTATAGCTGAGCTGTACACAAATGCAGTGGATAAAAGGAGAATGAAACAATGATGTGCTGTACCAGCTTATTTTTGTAGGCTTGAACTAATCTGAAGTATAAGGATTCTCATGTCTGCAGTCACTGAATTTTAGGCACAGGTTAGGTCGGCTTTCCACACTCATTCAGCTGGGATTATCAGAAAAATTCAGCTTGTTGGAAGTGGATTGTGCCCTCAGATACCTGAACATTTTGCAGCATTGGATTAGAGTGCTTATATACTTTGGTGTTTGGACTCAGGTTAGAAAAAACTAGCACAGGAGAGCTTTGCCTTTGCTGTTATTGCAGTGGGGAAACATTCTTCTGTGGGTTAACTCCCACAAGCAGAAACACTATCCAATGTTATTTTAGTATTCAAGATGGCTCCCGTGTAGTCCTACCACCCTGTGCCCATAGCTTTAAAATCTCAGCAGGAAAAAAAGAGACCAACAGTTTGTCTTCTTCATCTACTGTGCAAGGTTTATAGCACTACAAACACACTTGGCTGTAACACCTCAGATCAGTGGGGTAACAGATAAGCCTTCGCACTACTGGTGTTTGGGGACAGTGAACAGTGCCCAAAGTGGGCAGTGGCCTCTGGTTGTGCTCAGGAGGAGGTGATGGGCATGGGACAGGTTGCACTCCTGCACTCACTACAAGCTTTTATTATGCTGCATCATTACCTTGAATGATGATGAGAACCTTAGCTTTGACAAGCCACGCCAGTTTTCTAGAACTATGCAGAAATGCTTTTGAAATAGCTATTGCAATAGTTTTAATGGCTGCTGGGTATTTGCCATTGCATCTTGGGCAGTTTTTCCAAACAACAAAGTGTGAAACCTAGCAACACATCTTCTTTTTAAGAATGACCTAGAAAACAAATAATTACCCGATGAAGTCACTTGCACTATGCCAAGTTGATCAGCTCATCCCTGTTAATCTCCCAAACTGGTCAGGTCTCACAACTTGTAAGCCCAGCAATATTCAGGATGTGGACTGAAGCTCCATGTCCTCAGAGCAAGTCTTTACGTGCAGATTTCAGTTTTGGAAAGGGAGGAGCACCAAAGAGTAGCTAATTTGTTCAAGTCCGGAGTTGCAGAGAAAAACCTGAGCACAATGAAGGCTCAGAAAGTGTGAGGTGAAAGAAAACATGCCAGTATTTAGTATTAAAAATACTTTCTTGATGAATCAGTTGTGAATGGGTGGCTTTAGCAATACTACCTAACAGGGGCAGACAAAAGAAAAAAACATAAAAGGCAACAGATTTGAGAAGAAATCCTAATACTTAAAAACATAGTGTGGGGGAGAATCTGAGAGACAATGTTTTTATTTTCCTCACTTGGGTTTTAAAAAGAATCAGGATATTTAAACGCCCTAAAAATATTCCAGGTCACACAGTGATGGTTGTGGTGGTACAGCAGTGTAAATCCAGTGCAAAAGTAAAGACACCGCTACATGAGAATTCAGCTTTATGGAAACAACATTAAATTTTTGTTTTCACATTAATTTCATCTGGAAATGGTGGGCTGCAGCTACTGTCATTTTAATGTGGACTTTCTCGGTAAATTCATTGGGGAGGCACTGTTTTGAAGGTCACCAGAGCCTGAGGAGACCAGGAGCAGGAGACAGCTCTGCTACCTCAGCAGAGCGTGCCTGAGGGTGAGGTCCAGAGAAGCCCCCCTGGCCGGCCTAGGGGGGTCATGCTACTTCTGCATCACTCACCCCCTGCTGGGTTTCAAGGTATTCTGAGCTGGTGCAAGATTCCCACCACAGAGCTGTAGTATGGTTTGAGTTGGAAGAGAATTTTGTCAATTCATCCCTCATGATCTATTTTTCTGCCTTCCTAGCGCACTGGCGACAGCACATTAACTCCCAGGGACACCTGAGCTGAGGGAATAGAAGTAACTCTGAGGAAATATTACTGACTTCAAGTGACTATCAGTGACACTGCCAACCTCTTTACTCTGTTCTTCATCAGATGCACCTTCTTCCACTGAGGACACCTGCCAGAGGCACCTCACAGTGTCCAAAATCTGCACAATTCATCATGAAGTAACTACCTGGATTTTAATGATCCCTTTGGGGTGTAATACTAGAATTTGCCAGTGTAGCACATTCCTGAAAAAAGAAACCCAACAGTTGAACTCTCAGGTTTCAGGTAGAAGTTGGAAACGAAAAAGGCAAGCCAATGCAGCAGTTGTGCCTGCCAGCTGTCCTCTGCTCCACCAGTCCATGGCTGGGCCAGTATGAAGCTGAGATGCTCTCCTCTGTGTCCTTAGCTGCTGCCAGCCTACCACTTATCTTAAGGGGTAACAGAGGGGAAGCGTACTTCAATACTTTCACACCAAATGATGTTGCTTGGAGGTTTTAATCCTGAGGCTGCATGGTCCCAATCTCCTGAGGACAATGGTGTGTTTTGCACCAGTTGGAAACAATGTTGAGATCACAGGCAGCCCCGGGTAGGACCTAAAAATGACAGATGTGGGTTTTAAATGAGCTTCGGCACATGCAGCTGACATGACTTCAGAGGAACATAAAACCCTGATGCTGCACCAGTGCTGATATGCTGATTATGGAATGGACGTGTGGGTATTTTCTGGCTTAGGCCAACCAGGTATTTATTTGCTGTCAACAAAAAAAAAATCCTGAGGAATTCAGATAATAGAAAGCCAAAGGAATTTCACATACATACCATAGGCTGAGGACACCAACTCGCTGCTTCTTAGATTCAGGCGACTGTGTCATATTGGTGCTCGTGGGACAAATACATCCTGGCATCTGAGGCATGAGGAGCTCCAGTGTCAGGACCCTGAAAAAAAATTGGCTAAGGCAGTTTCATGAGTAATAGGCAGTATTCAGACATGATACGGTTTATGAAAGGGATGAGGAGCTATATGTATCAGGACAACTCGAGAAACACTGGAAGAAGTTGAAAGTAGCTTGAAAAAAACCCTGCAGTTGTGAGCAAAGATGTTGCTCTATGTTCTAAATCTTGTGGAGCGCTCAAACACACGTAATTGTTTTTATTATGTTTGGCATTTGCTTATCAGTTTATTGCCAATTATTTCTGACACTGGAAGAAACTCTGGGCTGCGTTTGCGGCACTGAAGTAGGGCGAAGCGGCTGGGGAGCCAGGTGTGCCCTCCTGCCGATGGACGTAACTGCTGATGGGGGTAACGCAGGGGCACGGTCATGCTGCCTTTACAGCGCTGCTTAGGAATTGCAACGCTCCAACAAGAGAGGAGTCTGCCCTGTTTGGCCTTCGTTGGTTTACAATTAATTCTACCCATGGTAGAGAAATGAGTACCCCAGTCGCTGCACCTTTGCCACCGTACTTGCCCAATGGCATAACCTGTTGCTACAGCCCAGCACGTGTTCCTGCCAGACTGGCAACTCCTTTTTGCGGCTGCGTAGCCCAAGTCGTGCCCACAGCCATTTCTGACAGCTGGACTCGCCCTGACATCTCCCTCCTCCCACTGGGCAGTCCAGTGGCCGGTGGGTGTCCTGCCCCGTGAGGGGCTGCACCCGGTGGGGCTGATGTAGGGCAGAGCAGGGCCCTGCCCCGTGGGTGCCCGCACCCTGTGGGGCTGATGCGGGGGGCACAGGGCCCTGCCCCGTGGGTGGCCGCACCCTGCGGGGCCGATGTGGGGACACAGG
>JAVJGJ010000047.1:5948700-5986011 GCA_035590215.1 Microhierax caerulescens | reverse complement strand
GGCGGTGGCGGGGCCGCGGGGGCTCGGCTGAGGGGGCGCCGGGGCCACCGTGGGGCTGCCGGAGGGGCCGGGCCCGCCGGCCCCCGCGCGGTCCCGGCAGAATTTGGAGGAGGGCGAACAGGCCTCGGCGGTGCAGCGGGCTGCGCGGCTAAACCGTGCCTGCGCTTAACTGACAGCAGGCCATCGCCCTTCAGGTCGGGGTGTGTGTAAAAAAAAAAATAAAAATAATAAAAAAAAAAAATAGGAAGCTTTTCTGCCTCTGACCCCTCTCCTGCGCCAGGGGGATGCGGGAGGGATGCGGGTAAGTGCTTTTCTTTCGCTTCCCGACCCGTTGTGCCTCCGGCTGCGGCAGCCGGCCGGCCCCGGGGCTGCAGGCAGGCCAGGAGCCCCCCGGGAGCTGCCGAGCGGGGAGCGGGGCTCGCTGCGGCCGCGGCCCCTCCGGCGGCTGCACACGCCAGCTCTCGGTTGGGCCAGAAACCTTGCGTTGATATTCATAGCATCCGTGATGCTGGCCGCCGCGATTTGTTTTGGTGCAGTTCCCTGTTGTTGGAGTCTTGTGGGTCTTTTTTTTTTGTTTGTTGGGTTTTTTGAGGAAACTTCAGATCTACTCTGTGCTGCAGAGTGAGGTCTGTCAGAAGTGCTGTTATCTTAGGTCAACTGGCGCGTTAAGTTTTCTTCGAGCAAGGTCTTCTCCAGGTTTAGAACATGGGAAAAGCGCTGCCTCGGGACGAGCCCGTGCACAGAGTGTCACCGACTCGCCAGAATCAGTGGAGCCGTGGTTAGCTGTCCTGAGAGCACATCTGGGCCCCTGCCAGCGTGTGCATAGCATGTCCCATGGGAACTCGTTTGTCTGCTTTTACCCTTGGTTATTTTGGTGAGTGTTGCTGTGCAGGCAAACCCGGTGCTTTTTCAACCGATTTAGGCCTTGCATTGATTGCAAAAGCCTAGGAGGTGTATATATGTAGATTTATTTGACCAGTGCAAACTAAGTCCGATGGGTCTTTGGTTTAGCTCATTCAGTTGGAAAAGGAGTTGGAAGTAACGTCAAAATAGCTCTTTCAAAGGGAAAGTAAGTACTTGTAAATGTACTGGTACAAATTCACAGATTCAGCTGAATGTCCTCACTTCCTGCATCCCTTGTGTCTTTTGGTCTTGTAAATAAAGCTTTACTCTGCTTTTATTATGTTAAACAAGCATAAGCAAAAGAGGTTAATTAGTTTGAGTTACATGGCTATAAACTTGTTAACTAAATATGCAAGCTGAGCTGATGTACCCTATAACTAAAGCCACTTGAGACCAACACAGTTACAGCAGCATACAGCCGCAGAGATTCTGTGTGAAAGTCAAGGGTAGAGGCAGTCTTGAAAAGAAGGTAAGAGTGATAGGGTTGTGCTAAAGGGAAGGAAAAGTCAGTAAACTTGTTTGATAGATGGGGTGGGAAACATGGCATCAAGAGGTGAAGGGACTCACCCAACCTCATTCAGCAAGCCATCGCCAGACCCACAAATGGAAGTCACGTTGCCTCAGTCCACAGGTAGTGCTTGAGTTGCTGTGCTGTGTACACTTGGGCATTACATGTTTTGGCTTTCGGGTGGAAAAAGGCTTCGAGACAGCTTCTCACTCTTTTAGGGCTGCAACACTTCAGAAGCTTGTAAAAGAGATTAAAAACAAACAAAAAAAAAACCCCCAAAAAATAAAAAGGAAAATGGCAGAATCAGCAGTGATTCACTCCTTTTTGCTTTTAACATGCTGAAGGATTTGCTTTGTGTGTGCATGTCCCGTTGTAATTAAGTCAAAACCTGGGAGGCAAACAATTCTGGGAACAGCCTGAGGACTCTGCTGGTTAGCCTACACAGGGAAAAAGCATTGCTCCTCTAGCTTTTTCTTGTGATGCTGGGGAGGAATGTGGTCTGCATTAGACCTTGTAAACTCCTCCTTTGAGAGCATAATTCATGCATCTGTTAAAGGTTTATCTCCTTTGGTGTTTATGTAACTTCTTGCTTTTCCCAGACACAGCTGGAGGAGTGTTGCATACAAGACTTATGTCAAGCTGCTAACTAAAAGAACTCTACTGTGGGTTACCTGAGGTTGCCTTTTTTAGGATGCAAAAGCAGGGACCGATGGTGGCATGTCTGACTAGAACATGGGTGCTTTCTGGCTTCTTAGCTGTGACTTCATGCAGCCTTTTAAAATACAGCACTTCTGGTCTCTATAGATCTTGTTTTCTTTTTCTCCATTGGAGACCTCAGTAATGCAAGGCTGTGTTACCCTAAGTGCTGTGCAGGCACACAGCAGAGTTTCCTGTCCTGCTGGGTGTTGTAGATTTGGATATACTTTCATTTGTTTAATGTTACGAAGCACCCCATATCATGGCCCTGTTCATCCTGTAGGTAAATGAGCTCTGAGTGTGGGAACTTTGTAATACTAGTTTGTTGAAAGTACAGGCTTTTCTGCTATGGTTATCAGATCTTCCATAGATTTCTGGCCAGGTTCTCCTACCTGTCCCCAATGCGTGATTGTAGCAGAATGTCATAGCCTTCACCTCCACAGTTTTATCTTCAGAGCTGTACCCCATTTTGTAAAGATGACTGTGTACACCCGGTATTTGCAATTCAAGTCCTCCTGGCGAAGCTGGGGAGCTGTCCTGTCCTCCTTGCACTGAAGCTCCACCCCAATCCCTCTTTAGTCAGGGTCCCTGATAAACTGTCAGCTCTTCCCAGGGTTTGTCCTTGTGTGTGTTTGCATGCTGATTTGATCTCATGAATTTTACGGTAATTTGTGCTGCATTATTTCTATAGTTTTCATTTGAGACTACTAAATTTAAATACAGACTGTCTCCCCAGGTAATCTTATTGGTTATCTTGAGTCTTTACTTTGCTTTTGTAAGAGGGAATTGATTTCAAACTTTTGTTAAACATTATAGATAAATAATACAGTTTTCCCTAGTTCAGAGAAGTAAGATAGTGGCTTTCTTGTAGTGGAATACTGCATCACATTGTATACATATAATTTTACCATTGTTTTTTCCTCTCTAGGAGATGTAGTAGTAAAGGGTTGTTTCTGTAGGCTGTGTTCAACTAATAAGTCATCCTGTGAGCCTTTGTGATGATGCTAATTGTATAAATTATAGGGCTGCTTACCTGCCTGAGCCAGGATTTCTGTGCTTACGAGGAAGATGGGTAGGATCAGCTCTTTGTGTGCTTCAGCTCATGAAAGTGTTTGGGGCTTCAGTTATTGGAGCTTGTGGTGATTTGCAGGGGAACGTGATGTGGACTGTTAGTTTGGAAGAGGGGTTATCTGCTGCTGTTAGTACTTCCCAGTTGCTTTTGAGTTGTCAGTTAGATTTATAACTATTAGTTATGAAAGTGGCTGCTGTTCAAAGCTCCTTTCGGATTAGGTGCTTGTGTTGTACTGATGGTGGTAGACGTGTTGAAATCCCTCTGAAAACATGGGCATTATCTTATGAATTATTTATCTCTGTATAATGTAAAAGTATGCAAGTAGACTCTGGCTGTCCTTAAAGTCTAAAAGCATATGTCAGTACATCACAGTTAATGTGATGTGTATGGTTGTATATGGTTTTTAATGGAGAGGGGGTAGGGGGGAAGCTTAAAAGAAAGGGTGGCAATGATCTGTACATGACCCTTCATTTCTTTGTAGGGTGGCGGTGACTCTTATTTCTGTTTTTTGCCTTTGAGGACTGCGTATTGACTTCATGCCATGACATAAATTCTCTGTAGAGGATTCCTGGGTAGACTTGAAAGCTGTCTTTGAAAGAAACATTCAAATAACACTTTGCTGCTTCATTGTCCATTAAGCTAAAGTGGAGTGTACTCTGTGACTGAGGTGATATGTCCTGGACTGTTTATTTGAATGTACTGATCAGGTAGAGTGTATACTGTCTGTGATCACTGACAGAAGTTTTGCTTTACTTAATTTATTTACATGTGTAACAGTTAATTGGATACATGATACTTTATCAAGACTGGGAGAAATCATTCCCTTTCCCCTATGCCTTATATGATGTTTTCTACCTTATAGGCAGACATACAAGCTGGTTACTAAGTAGCAGTGATGTTCTGCACTGGATTTATCTACTTTCAAACCATTTTACCAATAGTGCTGCTGTACTGCTGTGCTCATTTTGTGTGTAGGAACGTAAGGGCAAAGAGGTAAGAAATGGTTGGCCTAACAAGCCCGTGGCAGACTGGGATTAAATCCTCTGTGCTCGTAGTTCAGTGCTGGATTGGCCAGATCTTTCCATTTAATCATGGTAAATAATGATGCTCAGTAGTAATACCTCTAAGGCCTCAGGTATACCTCTGCAGTCTCCTCCTAACAAATGTTCAGCTATAATCTTGATTCCTGCTGTAAGGGAACGACATTTGAGATTTCCTTTATTTTATGCACTAAACCCTTTGGTTTTACCAGCATTGCAAGGTTAGAGGTAATGGTTTTTTTTTAAATAGACCAACTTAGGTGAAATTTAATTCTGGTTATACATAGTAAATCTAGAATGAGAAAAGTACAGCTATAAATTGATGTTGGGGAACTGATACCAGTTTTGCACATACTAATGGATATTAGTTATACTTTTGTGATCCTGCCTTGTGGATTCTACTCCAACACTTGCCATACTTGAAATGTAGGAGTGAACAGAATTACTGTCTGTGTGGATGGGGTAAGGAAAATATTCCTGTGTAAACTAAGCCACTTGTATTTTGATAAATCATAGTTGGTTTACATTAAGAATAGAGACACCTGTAATTTTAATTTCCTATCTGCAGCGGTATAGGCACTTAGTACTGTGTTTTGGAAAAGCTACTTTTCTTACATATCCTTATATTGGAAAAAAACAAAGCATGAAAAGTTAAACATTCCAGTTTTTCCTGCTGTACTAGAAATAGTAATCTGTAAGGCCTCATATTGCTAGCTTAGTTTTCTTTCCAGTGTTGCTTGAACTTTCTTAAAAATCAGAAATGGTAATATTCTTAAAGCCATGATTTCAGATTATTTTCTTGTGAAATTGCTGAATTTTCTTTTTGGACTTTTTCTGATAAAATTCACTATAACTTATGTAATACAACATCCATAAATGTTTGTGTGAATAGTAAGGACTTTTGAGTGGAATTAAATTATTACCCCCACCCCCAATGTTTCCAGAGTAGTGTGTATTTCCCTAAGCTGCTGTAGTCTCAGTTGAGAGCTGTGTTTTGGTGAAAGGTGATGTTTTATTTTTGTGTTGTAATGCTTGTCTGTGCCTCTGCCCAGAATGAGGGCAGTCCCTGACCCTTCAGCAAATATTAGATAATTTATTTTTAATTTTCTACCTTAAATTAAACCCAAGGTTTCATGAAAAAGTTTGGCAGCAGTAGTGCCATTTACTACATATTTTTCCCCTGGAAGCGTGGCAGTGCTGGCTGTTTGCTGTCCTGCTGGAGGGGATACAGTGAACTATACTGTGGAACTGAGCCAAATTTTCCTTTTTTTTTTTTTTTTTTTTTTTTTTTTGTTAGCAAATTTCTTCCTGTTTTTGAATTAAGTCAGTTCCCTCATTTGGGTCACAGGCTTGCTGCACATGGTTGTGCAGGTACTGCCTCACCAAAAGCATGTTACAGCAGTAGCAAAGTGATGAGAGGAGCATCTTAAGCTGGTCTTGCTACTGAGCTTGATGGTGAAATTGGTGCCTGAACAGCACAAACCATTGCCTACACAGCGTGCGTGAGTCCATCTTGTCTGACTGCTGGGAATTGGCAGTCTTGGGATGCTGCAGTGGCAACCGCATTGTCATGCTGGTTGGTTATATCCCAACAGGGGTCTGTACTGGGATGTAGTGTCTTACAACGCTGAGAAGCTGTTCCTGTTCAAGACTTAGATCCTTCAGCTTTCAGTCCTGGATTGAGGGCACTTGGGGGCTGAGGCTCTGAGTGTAGGATGGAGGGCTGCCTGGGTGTTCAGAGAACATGGTGATAGGGTCAGCAGCAGGGGACAAGCAGTCCCAACAGGAGAAATACCAGATCACCTACTGCAGGCTGGCACCCTCTCTCTGCAGATGCTGCAGGGGAACATTTCTTCAAAGTGATACTGCTGAGGGCGTGAGCAAACCTGGAGGGCTTCTGATGGGCACCTCTGTGCGGGCGATGGCTGTGTGTTCCTACATCTCTGAAGCCGAAGTTTGTGCAGCCCGTGATGTGGCAGATGTCCTGCCTGGAAACTGAAAGTCTCAAACCTACAGTCATCAATGGTGTGTCACATGGAGGCTTTTGTGCAGCTCTGCTGTGATGATACCTGCCATTTACTCATTTCAAGTCACAATTCTTGCTTGCCATTTCAGCATCTGCTGAAACAAACTTGCTAGTTTCAGGGGTGTTAATACCCAATTTATCCCTTTGAATTTAGGACCATTTTTTTTCTAA
Source organism: Microhierax caerulescens (assembly GCA_035590215.1). Lineage (NCBI taxonomy): Eukaryota > Metazoa > Chordata > Aves > Falconiformes > Falconidae > Microhierax > Microhierax caerulescens. Next base: position 5,979,595 of record JAVJGJ010000047.1, on the reverse strand, counting down.
TTTAAAAGAAGATTATAATGATTTGGAAAACTGCCTGGTTTCCCTAGGAGGGGGGCTAGTGGGTGGGAATAACAGTTCTCAGATCTGTGCACTGTGCTGGAGTTAATGGATTCACCATTTCCTTTTTTGCTCTACTGTATGTGAGGTTGTGACTAATCTGTAGCAGCATGGGGCCATAAGATGACTTCCAGAGGGTGATGCATCCTCCAGGCATTCATTTGCTTTCTTTCTCTGCTTTTGGCAGACTGTGGAGAATTGTTTGTTCAGATCTGGTAACCCAGCAACAGAGGAATATAACGGTGGGTTTGAAATATGATCTACAAAACCTTAGCAGAGGGAAGTGACATAAATAAACTTTGCCATTCAACTGAATGCAGAAGCCTCTGTTTTGGAGCATAGCTCAAGTTTTAAGTGTAATAGCTGCAGAACTGGGGCTTTTCTTATTTTCCCCTTCCTCCAGCTCTTCTTCTCACCTCCTGCTTTCCTTCCCATCTTCTCTCCCCAGCTGTTTTCCTTATTCTGGCTGAAATACATACCAGGCAGCAGAGCCTGCCTCTACATCCCCATGTGTGTCAGGCTTGCCCTGCAGACAGGCATCACTCCAGAGTGGGTAGATGGGGACCCACCTGAAGGGTCTGCTAAAAGCTGTGGTCTGTCTTCAAACAGATGGGTTTGCCACCAGAACTCTGGAGAGGCAGGGACTCACATAGTGTCTAGAGGGTCCTCTACACAGAAAACGGCATGTCTCTGGGGTCCATGTGCCTGGACATGGGCCTAATTGGGAATGTTTGGCCCAAAGGGAAGTGATATAGTTTCTCTGCGGTCCTGCGGCCGTATTCGGCACTGGGGTTGGGGAGCAGCCATGCTGTATTAGGACCTCCATGGTTCTGGTAGAAAGAGTGGCATGTCTGGTGGTGTGCTTCACTCTGCCCAGCCTCTCAGTATGCTGCAGTCCTTTGTTCCCTTAAATCTTTTGTTTTCACCCCTTAATTGCTGCCAGCATGCAGTCTGGATCTTAGCAAGCTTATGGACTGGTGCTGAGCACTATGCTGTAGGCAAGGAGGCAGTATTATGGTAAATTTATTAGGAAGATTCTATCTAATGTGATAGACTAATATGTCTATCAGTGCTGAACAGAACTGGCCATGTAGTTTAGCTCTGGTTCCAAGGTGGAGAAGTGTATTGGCCTAATGGATGAATAAACTTCGTGCTCCAGTGTTGCTACAAACTAAAAAGACGTTTGAGCTGCCATCTAACTTGTCAAAACCAAGCAAGTTTCATTACTTCCTATGCATACAGAGTTGGTTACATCTGATTTTAGTCTGTTTCCAAGGTCAGAATCCTTTTTGTTTTCAAATGACCAGTGGACGATGTTTATTTGGAGCTTGCTGTGGTACATGAACAGATGACTTTAAAGTAGCAGGGATTTTCATGCACTCCCTGCACACAAGGCTGTGTGTGTTTTGAGGGAGGTATTTGGTTGTCACGCCCAGCGTGGCTGAATATCATGACATGTCTGTAGCCCATCCCATCCCTCTAGCTCTTGTAGAGCTCAGCAGTGGGTGCCGTGCCAGTAGCTGTGAATGAAACTTTTCAACACTATGTTAGGAAGGAAACAGAGAGAATACATTTTCAGGCAGTCAGTTTATAATTATTTTGTGGTTTTCTCTGATGTCATTTGGAGGGGGCATTTGGCCTTTGAAATGGGAATCTGTAGGATGAATGTGACTGTCCCCAAGAGGCGATGAGCAGAAAAAAGCAGTGTCATGGACCATGTGCCCCCAGTTTTGGTACAGACTATCAAAAGAAGAAAGATTGTTTTTCCAAAATATACCTCCCTAAATAAATGTTGATCTAAATAAATATAGCTGAAATCATTCAGCAGTGGTCCTGATTTAAGCTTTTTTATGGCACGGTTTAATCCAGTAGCTTTCTGCAACTTGGATCTCTGTGAATAAAGGCTCCAGTCTGACTCTCATCTTAGTTCACTGTGTTCAACAGCTGTGCAAGCAGTTCCACTTGTCTGCTTTTTAGTGATGCTTTCATAAAGTGTTTTAACCAAGAAGTGGTTTAAATAAAATATTCTCAGCTTTAATCTCTCAGCTAATAATTTTTCACATAAATCATTTCTCTAGAAGTGAGGAACAGGGATTGATCTATTCATTTCCAGCTCAAATTTTGCATAAAAGCATGTAAGAACTGTAACGTCTGTAACAGTGAGGCTTGACCTATAGCAAGAGGTGTCATTTCTCCCTTCATCAAATACCTCTTCTTACATGTGGTTCTTTTTTTCCTCAAACTTTTGTGGCTTCAGTCTCTGACATTTCTCATTGCAAAAGTCTATTTTACACATTTGGTAATGGTTTTCATTCTGTCACTCAGCAGTACTGGGATATTCTCCCACATCTTACAGTGTGGTGGTAGGCAGAGGGTTTTAAAGAAGAATTTGCATTTCGAATACAGCAACATATTTAGTGTGATGAAACGTAAAAGAAAATGCAAACCTTTGTGCACCCTCTGAAGTGCTAGTACCCTTAAGAAGGCTTTGTCCTGGCCTTGTCCTCTAGAAAAATAGGCTGAGTTTCTTTTCTCCCAATTAATAATGGAATGATAAGCTTTGTGATCTTAAATAAATCCAACTGCTCTAGCTTTTGTCGGCCAGCTTTCTGGTCTTTCATAACAATGTGGATGGTTGTTTTTAAATCTGAATGGATGGTTGGTTTTTGAAATGAGTGAGCTCCTGGCATATAAAATCTGTCTTATATGTACATAACAAGTAAGCCTAATGTGAAAGTGGCATCTTTAGCATACTGTATAGCTACACAAAATCTGCATTTAAATAGTGTAAATGAGTTAACTTAAAGTGCATGAAAATCAGAACATTTTGTTAAGTTGGAAAATCCCCTTGCTATGGCAGGTTTATTAGGTATTGCTTGTGTTTGTGAGGCCTTTTTTTCCCCGGGTGGGTAGAAGATAGGTACAGTAGATTACAGTTTTAAATATTACAGTGGGCTTATTTTTAGTCTTGCCTCACGATTTCTTTCCTTGTGTATCTTTAATAAGAATTTTACTTTAAATCCAAACTTCTCTGATTTTTGTGTCATTGGTTTTGGCAAACATTTCTGCATTTTTCTGTCTCCTTGTATTAGGATATAATGGCCTTTTCCTCCTGGCATTTTTGTGATCAAAACCATTTCAGATGGGCAGGAAGGCACTTATCTGTCCCTTCATGTCAACTGCAAAGGCTGCAGAGAGCTGACAAGGGCAGAACTGTAATTTCCTTTTTCTAATTCGTAAGATCACTCTAACATCTGATTATTCAGTTATGACAAGATCCTCTGGGACTTCAGTGGGAACAGAGACCAGTCCAGTATAACTTTGTTGCATAGGTGAGTTATGACAGTCTTACCAGATAAGCTAATTAAAGTGAGTGGGACTTAATAAAACAGTAAGGCTTCTTTTCTGCTATGTGCTGGGCTTGCACGGGACATGCCAAGATCTGTGCCCTTACTTGTGCAGCAAACCTTTTCAGGAGAGACAAATATAAGAAAGCTGCCCCTCTAGTCTCAAACACAGTTTTTCATAGACAAAATTTTGGCTTTGTGCACTGCCTATGTATTGGCAGTGTTGCCAGTCTTAAATGCCAAGATATCAGGAATTGTACCTTCAGAAAACAATAGGTGTAATGTTTTTGGTTGGTGGGGTTTTTTTTGTTTGCTTGTTTTGGTTTTTTTTTTTTTAGCGAGCATAGAAGGAGGAATTGAGAGTTAGGTTAACATGTTTCTTTTGTGCACCCACAGAAGCTAGAAACTATCTGAACTGCCCCTGCGTTTTCCCCTCCTCTCCCAAACAGGACCAATTCCATGACTCCAGTAGTTGCATTTTAAATGCCAAGTAATTTAAGACCTCTGATACTCATGAGACGTTTTGTATTTGCACATCTGAAGTGTTAACTGAGCATCTAACCTTGTACAGATGTTTGTACTCCTAAGCCCCTAATATAAACAAATGCATGCATACAGTCATCCCCTTAACTGTAGCTGCTTTGTGTTTAATGTGAGTTAAGGCTTGTGCCTTCAAAGAGACTTTGTTACAGATTTTCTAAAACAGCAAAGTGTAGTCTGTATTGTGTTTTAATTACTTACAAAATGGGAGATTTAATGGGAATGCAGACAGACCCTGCAACCTAATGTCCAGGACTGCAATAACCTTTCTTCGCCAACAACAGGAAGATTATGTGCTAGCATTTCCTTGGAGCTGTGCCTCAGTGTTTGGTTGGAAAGCAGGCACTCTGCAGTGTGGAAGTTCAGTGAGACACCCATAAATGCTTGGATTTTGATCTGCAGTTGCAGCACTGGATTTTTGTCTTGTTTTTCTCCCTCCTTCATTTTAATGGGTTGGGAATGTTTTATGGGCAGGAAATGGGAATGGCTGCTCTGTGAGCACAGCTGTTTTAAGTAAACTAGTGGAAGAGTGTTGAACTCTCTCCTTTCAGAAACAGCCAAAAAGCTCATGGAATTGGAATAGCTCATTTGCTTTTTGAAACAGCAAATGCCGCTTTTAAACTGTCCTCTTGCATCCTTAGTTTACAGCATCACAAGTTTCCTTGCTGTGTCAAGAGGCTGTTAAAGGTGTTTCCCTCATTAAATTAATAAGAAATTAAATTGGAGGAAGAGGATTTTAGATTTTATGCTTTACTACTGTAGTTTATTCTTAATAAAGGCATTAATGTTAATTTAATTCTGTTTAGGGTTTCTAATTCTTGTTGACCCTGTTGAGGAAAGAAATACATACATCCTGAAATTCAAAAATGTGTTTTCAAGTAAAACAATGTACTTAAGCAATTCTTGATAGAACTCCCTTAAATACAGTTCATGAAATAGTGCTTTCTCTTACATTTACACTACAGTACAGGGAATGAAATACTGAATGGATGGACTTGGCTAATGTAATATGACCTTGGTGAACTGCATTGAGAAATTTCTTTGGACGCCTCAAACCTTATTGTAAACACAGATTTCCCCATGACACAAAACTAACACCATGTAGATTTCTGTATCCCATTGGAAGTTAATAAAGCATGGATGTGTGTTGAGCCTCTTGCAACAAGAGGCAGTTACTTGGATTTTTAATCCTTACTTTCTGGGTGTACCTATGCACGTCTACAAATTCTAGTATTATGAGAAGACTGAAAAAGTTCAAGTCTTTCTTTTTTGCATACAATAGCTAAACACAAGAAGAAAAGACCTTCAATCTACTGTTCTTTTTAAAAATGTATTTTGAAAGATGTTTATGACTGCTCACTTGTTTAGATATATATAATGCAAGGATATGTAAATCATTCTCTTGCACAGATCTTGGCAGCTGCCAGTTGAGGGGGGGGGGAGTGGTAAGGAGAGCAAAAAAGAGAAGCTAGGGACTGAGCTTGTAACTTTAAATCCTTGTTTATGCTAAGCATTATCAAAACATTCTGTATGACTGCCCAAACTGTGTTCAACTGAAACCTCCTTCCTGGAGCTTAGGTGGTGGAGGATGTTGTAGCCTTGTCTGACACCTTTCACTTTGTCACAAAGTGTCCGCATTTTTTTCCTTCCCCACCTCCCCCTTTAAAAGTTTTGAAAAGGATTTTGTGTCTGCTTTCCAGATAAACTTTCCTGGAGAGTTTCAGTGGGTCTGTGAAAGGATTTTTGAAGGCATCTTGCCCAAAGTGAATTGGGTAGTTGTAGAGTTGCCTCTCTTGTTTTCTGGCTTGTAGTCATTCTGTTCTTGCTACTACATGAAGGTTGGAACTTTTTGTTCCGATCCCTTCAGATTACAGTTGCTTTATTCAGTCTCCTAATATGTATCTTTTTGGTAATTTGGTTTGGTCTTAAATTTCTTTGTGTTCAGAAGATAAAAGGTAATACATGGAGAAGACAAGAAATATTTTTTGTACTTCCCTCCCCCCTTCCCCAAAGGGTGCTGTTTCTTGTGCTTGTCTGCCTGTCCCTATATGTATTGTGCACTCAAGAGCCACAGTCCTCTTAGACTTGAAAAGGAATCTCTGAGGCTGGAGGTGATCTAAGCTGGACAGGTTGGACAGCTGGGTAGGTGGCAGGCAGGTCTGTCTGAGCTCCCCACTCCCCACAGGAATGAGGAGAAATTGCAGTGGCTTGATTCAGCAGACAGCAGCCAACTCCAGCCTCCTTCCTGGCTTTGGTCCTGTGTTCCTCTCAAAGCCCACAGGGTTTGGTTTTGTTTTGTTACTATTGCTGATTGTGAAATTGCTGCAGTTGGAGAAGAGAGTATTCTGCATAACCTTTATTTCCTTTTTCTGTTAATGAAGAATTTTTACCAAAAGGTCTTCAAAAGTGAAGGCTTAGAGTAACATAAAAAACATCAGGCATCTTATTTGAAATTTAACATTGATAATCTTTTACAAGCCTGTCATCTTTCATAAAATGTTAGCAGTTACAGTGTGTAACTTGCTTTCAGTTGTGCATGTATGCAATTTTTTTTTTCTTGCATGGGTATATTTATGTATTAAACATTATGTGGTAATTTATGTATTCACTATATTAATATTATAGCAATGCCAGGTGCACAAGTATATGCATAATTGGCTTAAAAAGAAAATTATAAGCTTTGGCCCCAGGCTACTTTATCTAAAGCATAGTCAGCAGGATTGAGGGTGTTCTGCCCTGGGACAAGTATGTCCAGTGACCATCTCTAAATACTAGCCAGTTTCAGATGAAAGTTTATCTTTGCAGGACAAGTAAGTTTGTCAGTGGTGGAGAGCTGATGGTGATTTTATGGCAGATTTGCATATTAATAGCTTGGTGCTCCAGTCTTTTCTTGATCAGCTGGTAATGTATGTGGGGTGAGCATGCTGGGTGCTATGATGATGAGCAGTGCAAGAGGGGGTATTCCACTGGGAAGCTGCCACAACTGACTTACAAACTGCAATGCGAGACTGTACTTTCTGTGTGAGAATAAGTGAGGTTTGCTTCACAGTGGTTTTGTCCAGTATAGATGGAAAGGGCTCAGGACATGCCGATTAGGAGCATCCACTGGTAGCACCGTGTGTGCACTAGGTTCCTCTGGCGTTTGGGTGCAGTTTGAGGGAATGTAACTGCCCACTCTCACCTGCCACTTGTCAGTGGCTTCATTGCAGCCACATTTGGCTTGGACACAATAGGCAAAATACAAGGCAGCTATTTCTGTAAGTTCTTTTAGGAGTAATTAGTCCTTTTTTTTTGCATGAGGGCAGCCTATGTTTTGTACTGAGTCCAATTCAGGAAGCTATTTAAAGGTGGGCTGAAGCCAAAATACCCAAACTAATCCCTGAGAAATGAGACCTCTTGCACTTAATTGGCTAAATTAGAGCAGTGTTTGGGGAGTAGGGGTGTTTTAAAAAATCTCCCCCCCTACCATCACCAGTTACAATGCAGTCTTGTTCTAAGATCCTTTGGTAATCATAGAAATATTTTAAGAGCACATTTGAGTCACTTGGAACAAATCTAGCTGTGGAGTTGTTCAGCTCCAGCCTCTAGTGTATTTGTGTTCCTGCAGAGAAGTCCATGAAAACTGAACCATAGTATGTACAGATGTAACCACAAACACAGTGTGCCATGCTTAACTTATTTTCTCATCTTCTGTTCTTTCCCAGTAGCTTATGGAGCCTCCATCTCTAGAGGCATTCAAACCCAACTGGGCAATATCCTGAGTAACTTGCTGTAGGCTGGCCCTATTTTAATCAGAGAAGTTGGACTAGATGATCTCCAGAGATCATTTCCAGTCTCAACTATTTTGTGGTTTATATTCTGCTGCTTATATATGTATGGTTTTTACATACTGTGCTTTATAATATGCCTTATGTATAATATGTAATACACTTACAACAGTTAAAAAGTTTGAACTAATTTTTATGATCCACCCCCCCACACACACCCAGCTATATTTAGGCAGTGAATACTTGCTGAAGGATTGAGTAGCTGAATCTAGATTTTAGCAAGTGGAGCATGTGAGTTATGTTAGTTGTTTGACTGGGTTTCAGGAGGACTGAAGGAATGCCGATTGCTGTGGCACTTGCAGCATTACCTCTTAGGAAAGGAATGCAGAGATGGGTTGTCTTTTCTCAGTGTCACGCGTTTCACAAGCTTTATAGTTGCTGCATTTAGGTTTTTGTGGTGATCCTACTAATCATGCTCATGTTCAGGAATTTTGAAGCCCTCCTTCACCTCTGCATGTATTTGGCATGATTCTACACTCTATCCTTGCAAACTGCTGTTTAACTTCTACAATGATGTGCATGGATTGTGGTCACCTTTAACTTCTGTGGGGTTCGGGGATGGGAAAATTCCTGTATTCCAGGATTAATTGTGACTCAAGTGAGCCACTGACAATATGTTCCCGTCCTCCTGGGTCCCCAGTGGAGGTAAGCACAGTGGGGAATTGGAGGGAAACTGTACCTAGGACTGTCCATGGCCAGTAGAATCAGGCTTGAAGTATGGATGCTTGTGACTCCTCTCTTCTCAATTTTGGGAGGTTTTTAGGAAGGTGGGAGAGCCTCTGAGGGCTGGTATGTAGGCTTTGTGTGAGGGCTGCTGGGAAACAGGTAGAAACCAAACAACAGGAGTACAGTGAGAAACGTGGTGACAGAGAGCTGCTAATATCTGCAGATACATCTTCAAGGAACAAAAGCTGTGTGGATTTACATTAGCTACTATACTGGTTTGTAGCTGGTTGCTCTAATCTAGCCAGTGTGGCCAAGTGCCCTAAATTATAAGTGAGTTATTGGGACTGAAGCAAATGGACCTTTTTAATGTGACACAAAGCCTGTTAACATCAAAATTGGTCTGATGTTCCCTCTGACCTCCCCATTGTTAGGGTTTGCGGGGAGCATAGTATGGCATTCATTCCTTTCATGCTCCTCAGTGTGTGGGACTGCAGCTGGGGAACATCTCTTGGAATTTAGCTCATCCGGGGAGGCATTTGTGGCTGGCAAAGCCCCTGTGAGGCATCTGTTAACTTTTAAGGTTCTTGGTTCTGGGAATTGTGAGAACCAGCCTCAAAGAGCGTTTATGCATTTATCGACCCTGTGGTCTACTGTGCCTCCTCTTGATCAGCGTGGTTGTGTACACTCTTATTTTCACAACAGGCCTGTCCTGTACTTAAAATAGGCCTGAAATAGCATTAAGGTTGACACTGTATTTCTATGTGTACTTGACAAGGAATGTATTTTCTCAGCTTATTATCATTCTTCTCTGTGGCAAGGTCATCTCCATAGAAAGTGATTAATTTGATGAAAGTATTTCTTTTGCCCTGGGCTCCTCTATTTGCTGCCTGGTACCATGCTGTGTTAGTCATCTGTTGGCTTTGTCTTACGGCACATAATATTAGGCTTTGTATGAAGAATGTGGCCTTAATCTTCAGTGAGTACTGCTGTACAAGGGAATAGAGCCTCCACAAGATGTGGAGTTTATGCATATCTGAGTTTTGTTCCATTGCTTCTTGATTCAATGAGTCTCTAAAGCTAGGTTTTACTTATAAAAGATTGCTAGAACTGTTACTGCTTGGTGCCTGTGTGCACGTGAATGCTCTCCAGTGCACAGGCTTGGATGGTTTGACTTTTCCTCTTGTGTTTTAAGATCAGACTTAATGCTGCTTTTGAAACTGGTGTTGCAGCAGAGCATAATTACAGTGTTTTTCCATTGGACTTACGGATCTACTGTCTTGAGATTTCAGGACTGTAGATAATGTGTATATTTCTATTTCTCTCTCTTCTTGGAGTGCAGAAAACCACTGTAATAATGGAAAAGTTACGTTTGAGGAATTTGAGTAACATGTAGGGGACAGGTAGAATTCCTTTTCCTCCATTTCTTTGGTTTTTCTTCAATTTTGAGGCCTTCATGTGCCTAAAAGCACTGTCTATAATGGAACAAATCAGCTTGTGCAAATTGTAGCTCTAAATATGAAACAAGCTCTTGGAGAGACAGAGAATTCTTCGTTGTAGTCTTAAAAAATAAACCTGATCTGCTTCAATATGTCACTGAGTACAAGATGGGGCTCTCTGCTTCTCTCAGTTCTGTGTGAGTATCATGGTTTGGTTTTGAAGTAATAATGATTTAGACATTAGTCCTGTATAGATGTACCCAGTGTTTAATTTGAGAATGAACAGTAAGGGCAGCAGTGGCAGTGAGTGCAAAAAAAGTGTAATAATATGCAAGAAAATGGTGGGGTGGGTAGCATGCTATTAAGCACACCCTTAAGAAGAGCCGTGTGTTTGATTCTGAAAGGCTGAAGAACATAGGTTTGCTTCAGTCCTGACTTTGTTCTTTACTGCAGTCTCTTGCTTTACTCTCCTAAATCTGGGAAAATGTACTTTTAATTAATTACCCATTTGTGACCAGAGTAGGACAAATGATTGGAGATGTGCTACAGCAACTCATGAAGCTGAATGCAGAGATGTGGCTTAATACTCTGAGATGTTTACGGTGCCATGGAGTGCATCTGTTGTGTCCCTGCTGTGTGGCTGCATTAAATACATATTGCATATTTGGGGTCTGGTTTCCTTCCAGGCCCACTGTCTACATGTAATGCATGTCTCTTAGCACACTACATCTTAAATGCAGCCAGATAATTTCAGCCATCTATTGGCAGGAACTTCAGCATCCATGCAATTGCATCAGAGGATGCAGAATTGCTTCACATTTGCTCCCGGGGAGAGTGGCAGAGCAATGAACTCTTATCAGCATGCCAAGAGCGTGCAGTGGTTTATTCAGTCAGGTAATATTTTACAAGTACTCTGAATATATAACTGCAAAAGTGTATCCCTCATTGAAAAACAAACCCAAGCTAATCCCACTACTGTTCATTCCTCTATAAAGTTCCTTCCAAGGGATTTTTGAGTGCAGTGCTGGGCTTACTTAGTGTTGAAGGGAATGTAAATGTTTAGGGAAGAATATCCTGGGCAAATGATGCAATTATTCAAGTTCTCAACCCACTATTTCAAACTAGTATGTGCTTACTTGCTGAAACTGAAGTTTGGTCATACTCTTTCTCTTCTGCAGCTTCTGCCACAGCTGAAGGAAGGTTAGAATTGTCTGCCTGCTTGTGTGAAAACTAGATAAGAAGTGTTGTTCTGTTGTTCTTACATGCCAATAAAACAGCACTGTTCCTTGTCCTGGCTAGGATGATTTCTCCATCCTAAGTAATGACTTAGACTGAAATAATGTCTTGAATTCACTTGTGTTTCTGACAGCTGCTGTTTGGCTAGATTTGGTTAATGTGTGATATTTTTTAGGGATTCTTCCACAGCTCTATTGGAGGCCTGGTTTTTGATCTTTACCTTGGGGGCCAGCGTGGAAGACAAAAGTTAGCCTTAGGCTAAGAAGTTGGAAGCAGTTACTGCACAAAGGAGAGGAGGAGGCTTGGCTGCAAGGGCAGAACAGTCAATCATCTACAGGCTTTTGTCTCTTCTTTCCAGTCCTACTTGTTCCCCTCCTGCCCTTGGTTTTGTTCCTCTCCTTGGTTTCCTCCTGAACTCCACTGTAGTTTCTGCTGTGCAGGTTCCCTTGATCTCCCAGCTGCTGCTGTTACCCTCTGCCACTGTTTTGACTGTCTTACCCTTTCCTGTGGGTGCATGCTCTTTGCCTCCTCTTTATAAGATCTACTTTCTCCCTTGACACTGGCTCCTCGTCTCATCAGGCCTTTCTGGATGCTTCTCTTTTCCAAGCTCCCAGCTTCCCTGCTGAAGAGCCTCCTTCTCCTCTCCCTGGTTAGTATGTTCCCATGGCTCAGCCAGCTGGGCTAGTGACATTATCCTTCAGGCCTGAGGCCATCAGAAGTGCCAGGCGCTGCCAAGCATGGGTAAGAAGTGGAGGGGGAGGAGGATAACCTTGGCTTAAAGCCTTGTCTGTGCATAGAAATCACTACTTTTCACTGACCTTTTAAAAATAAAGCTGGGTTGAGTTTAAGTGTGCAGTAGGCTCTGGGTTGTCCTATGCCAGCATAAACTGGGATTATTCCAGTTTATTGTTTGAGCACAGGTGTAAGGCAGGTGCTACTGCTGCAGCAAAATCAGTTTGAACAAGAATTAAATTTCCCTGGACCCCATTCTGGAAGAGCATTAGAATTGCTCCAAATTGGATGACGTTTGTACTGGGCTCCTGAGTGGCTACGAGCTACTGGAGACCAGTTGGGATCTGGCAGCTACACCTGAGGCATGTTGCGCATCTGCTCTCGCAGAGCTCTCACTGCCCCAAAATACAGCCCAGTGCCTCTTGCCCTGTCACCAGGGAATGGTGCAGTGGCATGGCAGGGGGTGCCTCTGCTGACCGGGCCAGGCTGATGCCACTGGAAGAAATGGGCATCTCCCCTCATACCTGATCTCCGCCCGAACCATCTGGGACCCCGAGCTGAGCCACTGCCCATCGGGGCCCGATGTTGCATTTCCATCTGAGCCCTTTGCAAGGCTGCGGCTCCTCTGGGCCATGTGTTGTGGCAGCTCCTCTGCCCCTTGGCACAGACCCCTCCCGGGCCACATGGGCTGAAGGAGGGCAGGTGTCTCTGCAGCTGCCGCACCACCGGCTGCCCCTGCTGCTCCTGCCCGTCCTGGCTGGTTCCTCTGGCCCGGGTGGCTGTCCTGGCTGGTTCCTCTGGCCCGGGTGGCTGTCCTGGCTGGTTCCTCTGGCCCGGGTGGCTGTCCTGGCCAGGCCAGTGGGCACAGCCCAGCATGCTCTGCATCTGGCCATGGAGCTGTTGTCACTGGCCGGTTGGAAGCTTTGCAGGATAAAGGCTTTTCATTGCTGCCAGTGTCTGCCAACTCCTATTGCAATTAAAGGGTAATCTTTTCTAAATGGTGCTAAATTAAGGCTAAATCCCTCCCTCATGCCACGTAAGAGGATGAATCCCCGGTTTTCTAAAAACAGCTTATTGTTTGGGCCACTGCCCAACGGACCTGTACAACAATGGTCTGGATAATTTGTCTGTTGAGAGGACTCAAACTTTTTGATCTGTCTGTCTGTGTAGATCCTACTCAGAAATCCCCTATGGGGGAACACGGAGAAGTCAAGGAGTTGTTTACCACTTCCTTGGATTGCGTTTGGTTTGAAACTTGGGAGAAGTTTCTGCTCGCTGAAGACCTCATCCTGGCTGTGGTGACAGTGGGGAGCTGATGCTCCCTGTGACTGTGCACTGGGGTCGCTCCGTGTGACTGTGCGCTGGGGTTGTGCTGGAAGCCATCAGCTCATCAGTCACTGTCTGTGTACAACGTGTTACGTTGAAGAAAACTGCATGCAGTCCTGGCAGCATGGCTTGGTTTGTTTTAATCAAGCCAATTGTGTGCATGAAAGTGTGGCTTAAATTAGTGTTCTTTAATGCAAGGCTACTGCCACAACATAAATAGGTGAGGAGGGGGGTTAACTTTTGACCTCTCTTTTGGGATTGCTGATCTGGATTAATAAACATGATAGGCAACAGATTTCACTTTTGGGAAAAGGAGGGGAATGATGACTTTTGATCCCTTTTTAACACTAGGCTTTTATGACTTTAGGTGAACTACTGTGTCTGTAGAGCAAGCTGCAATCAAAACTTTATTTGCTTATAAACATGTGGATTTGTTTTTAAAAAGGAAATGCAACTGAATATTAAGAAGGGAGGGGGCAAAAATGGGGACACAAATTGGTGCCCAACTCATTAGAAAATGTGCCATTGTAAAATGTATCCAGAAACTTGCATTTACTCCATGATTTAGCACATGCTCTTTGAGGGGGATCACTCGGGGGAATTCCAGTGGGGTGATTCTAGCAATAGAATCTGAAATCCTGTAGCAGTAGAAGTATTATTATATAAATTTCTCTATTGTTATAGAAGATCTTTTTTTCTTCCTGTTCACTTATGACCAGGTATATAAAAATCTGTAATATTCCTACAAAGGTCAGACCCGGTTTTGGCTTTCTTAATGTGTATACAGGCTCCAGGACTAGATGATACCCAAAATAGTCTGGTCTCGCCAAGGTGTAAGAGCTGGTGGTTCTTGCTAGGATGCTGGCAGACGGGTTCAAATGCATAACCCTCTCAAGCCGGTGACCTTATGCAGCTGAACCTTTATAGACGTGTTTGCATTAGATTTAACAGCAATGAAGCCTGCATTGTGTTCCTACTAAATGTGAGTTCAGAACTTGAGTCAAGATGTGTTTACTTGTTTAAAGGTGGGTTTTCAATTAGCAGCTACCGTCTGTAGCAAGTATTTAGAAAGCAGGCTGCTGCACCCACCTGAAGGGCATCTGGCTGGAGACAGGATAGAAATCTTTAACAGACATCACATCTTGCAAAACAGAAACACAAGCAAAGCTGAAGAGCTGACCGAACAGCTGTGCTGATGAGAAGTGGCCTTTGAATTAGTCCTTGCAGCATTTAAAAAGTGTCCCTCACATGTCCAAAATCATAACCAAAGCTTCCTCTGTGCATTTTTTTTTCAAAGTTGATAATGACATTTGTTTCTTTTCAGTGGGTATGGAAGTCAGTGAGAGCATTGGTGAGGAATGTAAACATTCCTCCCTGCTTCCTGCTCCTCTGCTTTGCTGCAGTCTCTTGCCCTGCCGAAGTCAGGGGTGTGATGAACTTATGAGCACAATAAAGTGAAACTAGATCCATTCAGAGGAAGAAAAAATCCTTCCTTTTTATTTCTAAACAATACCTTGCCATCACTTAATTAGTATTACTTAAAAAGAGATAGTCTGAACTTAACCCTTTGTGGTCAGGATTTTACATTTACCATTATGGCTGTATTTACTGTCTGCAATGCAAACCAGAGTTCTGCACACCTTTACACTGTGGATGTACAATCATACTGTATCTGCATAAGTAGCACTTCATACCTAACTTTATAGTTGGAAACAATTACCCATGGAGAAAGGCAGCAAAAATGAGATTCTTAGCTCCTGAAATGATGAAACACATGTAATTATTTTCAAATTTGTCTGGAGGAGGGAGAAAAACAGTTCACTAGATACATACACTAGATACACTTTCTTAGTTGGAAACTAATTCTTTAATGCAATACTGGATATATTTATGTTTTGACTTAGCTATAAACAGGTGTATTCCACTAGCTATTTTAGGAGCTATAAGTGTGATCTGCTTTCAAAGACTCCAAAATTCACAGACTTAATTTACTGCCTTTTACTTCTGAATGTCTGGAGCTTTGGAAGAAAGTAATGTCATAGGTTATTCAGATTTCTTGTCTTTGATAATCTTGAACAGATTGCTAAAGCTTTACCCACTCCTTTCCTTTGTAAGGTTTTTTGCAATTTCTCACTGTGTATAAATCTCTCATGCTGTTTGTACATCTTTATTGCTTTTCATTGGATCTTCTGAGGCGCTAATGTCATTTCAGGTTTCAGACGTTGGCTTTGAACTCTCAAGACAGAGGTTTTCAAGACACTTATAGAACTTGTAATGATGTATATTTTTGTTGATTCCTAACGGTAGTTAAACTGCTCTTTCTGTTTATTAAATGTCTGCTGACAATTCTCTGAAGAGTTTAGTAATTCCATATTTTTTATGTTGAGTCATGGAAGTCTTGATGCATCTGTTAGCAATGAAGATGTTTTTTTAAATGGTTTCCCTGTTGCGGTGCTTTACAGTTCAGCCAACAATTTAATAATCTACATGCATTTTCTTTTCTTCATAGTCTTTTAATTAACAAAAACCAAACCAAACCAAAAAACTTTGGCATTACCAGAAATAATCAGGCTCTTGTTCTGTTATCATTCAGGTATTTATTTTAAAGAATTCTGATCTCTCTTCAGTAGCCTCTGCTTGTGTGTAACTAATTTGCAGTCTGAAGACAGCTTTTTCTTGACTCTTCCCTGTCGCTTGCTTGCTGCTGCCTTGCTGGCAATGACAAGCTACTGACTGTTGTGAGAGTTTTTTTGTTTTCTTTCTTTCTTTATTCCTTTAATTTTTTTCCTACCCCTGAAGACTGATTTTATGCTTTGGGTGTGTTTTTTTTAAAAATGAAAATTCCTCTGAATCTTTTTTTTTTAAGTCAGGAATAGATCTTCACAGGCCATCTTTGGATTTCTCAGATTACTTGCAATTTGGAGAATTCAGAGTTTATCCTGATTTCAGACCCTGGGCCTTGGTGTGATAAGGTAGCTAGAAAAGGAGTCTCCTGCTGCACTTGCAAACAATGAGTCTCATTTGCTTCCTCCCCTCTGGGCAAGTCTTAAATCTGTCCTGGTAGAACTGAGAAGCTTCTGTATGAAAAATTTTCTGGTTTAAGCTGCTCTTTTTGGAGATCTTCAAATACATAACAGGCTCTCAATTTTCTTAGAGCTGCAGCTGCTCTCAGAAGCATAGACCACACCTCATTTGTTATAGAAGTAGTTTACCATTCAGTTATCTTGCCATTTATCCACAATGTGTTTGAACCAGACTCTAATTCTGGGCATCCACAAATGTAGATGTGAACATACAAATCCTTGTCTGTGTCTGTCCTTAAATCACATTCTCCTAGTAATGGCAATGGAAGTGGCACTGTTTTGCTAGGAGTGGAAACTGCAATGTCCTCATTGCCAATCCCATGGCATGTTTGCCATAGAAGCCCATAGGATGAAAGGTGTGCACTCTCTTACTATACAAAACAGATGTTATGCTATACAAAAAAGATGTGGAGAGGCTGGAGAGGGTCCAGAGAAGGGCCACAAAGATGACTAGAGGACTGGGAAGCCTGCCACATGAGGAAAGGCTGAGAGAACTGTGTTTATTCAGCCTTGAGAGGAGAAGACTTAGGAGGGACCTTATCACCGTGTTCCAGTATTTAAAAGGTAGCTACAAAGAACATGGACACTCCATTTTTAGAAGGAATCACATGGAAAAGACGAGGAGTAATGGATGCAAGTGACTAGTTATTCCTGGGGATATTCCAATTGGACGCAAGAGGAAAATTTTTCACAATGAGAACAATCAGCCATTGGAAAAATCTCCCCAGGGAAGTGGTGGATTCTCCAACACTGGACACATTAAGATTTAGCTGGACAGGGTGCTGGGCAGTCTTGTCTAGACTGTGCTTTTGCCAAGAAAGGTTGGACCAGATGATCCTTGAGGTGCCTTCCAACCTGGTATTCTATGATTATATATATGATCTGGCGTTTACTTGTGTGAGGGCAAATCTTCAGTGTGTCTTGGTGTGATCAGTGGGGTCACATCCATGTAAACAAACTGTGCTGAGGAAACTCTGGGAATCAGACTTTCAATGCATGGATCATGCTGACTGGTCAGTCTCTTTTTCAAAATAATTAAAAGAAATTTGGAAAGCTACTGGGAAGATTTTTTTTTTTTTTCTACTGACATCATTTGGTGTAAGGGGGAAGTATCTAAATGAACTAATTTTGCCATGCAACTCATGCAGATATTGTAACTCTTATTTGGTGAAACTGGCCAATTTTGAGGAATGGGATCTTTTTTTTCTCATCAGTTTTAATTGTGTTCAGTGCAGGCTGAGCAAAGTCTGTTATTTCCAGCTGAAGTGGCAGAAGTCGCTTCTGTTATTTGCTGTTTGAACTTCAGGAAGACATGCCCTTCTTTGTAAATATGGGGAATAGAAGCTCTGAAAAACAGCTACCAGGAGTAATCACAGCTCTAGTGATCTTTGTGCTGGCATGCACTGTTTAATTCCTCTTGAATTCAAGACTGCGTGGTCTCTGTCATGGAATTTCTATGAGTGCGTTGATTTTAATTTACTGTCTCCTTTTCTCCTTGTTTCCATGCCAACTTGTCTGTCTCCTTTTCTTCTTGCATTTAACAGGGGCTTAAGACTTGCAGGATTGCTGTTGAAGGGCTTTGTACTTTCGATGATTGCCAGCTGATCACTATTACACAAGATTATTCTTGGTGTAACTATATTTCATAAATAGAAATCCAATACCTACTAATAAATGCTTTACTAAACTGTGTATCCTGTACCTGTCTGCATGTTTTGTTGTGTGTTTTGCATTCTAGCTTGTAGCTTCCTTGGCTGTTCACACGCGTTCTTCTTACTCTGACCTGTTTGTGTTTCCAACCACATTTTCCCTTGCAGTTCAGACAGGGTGCATAAAATGATATCAGCTTTAATGTCTTTGGATCAATGAATGCCATTCTGTTGTATTATCAGGGAGGAGCACCTACAACAGTAGGAAGACTAGTCGCCTTTGGGCTGTATTTGGCTGCTGATCTCACTGGTCAGCCTGGATTCCTGTCACAGGCATCCTGCGTGCAGAGCACAAGTTGGACATTTGTCTGTAGTGGCTGACTTCACCTTGCTTCAGCTTTGCTTCTGCGGCAGGTCTGTGCTAGTGAAGATTCCGCTGTATTAACAATGGCAGTTTTGTGCACCTGTGTGTTAGGCTAAAACCTTGTGAGGACAGCTCTGCTTTTAAGGGTAATAAATTGAAAATTCATTGGACTCTGTATTAAATTTAGATCTGATTGAAGAAACATTAATTGGCCAGAGGAGCTGCAAGATTCTGTAAAGCGACATGGTTTCAGTTGTTTGGAGACTCCTAATTTAAGGAATGCTTGGTGTTTTAAACACAAAGGCCATACATAGCTGGAAGAGTAGTAGGCACTAAAGGATCAATGCTTTTAATGGAGATCTTTAATTTATAGCAGCAGGATCTCTGCATTCACAGCCTAGGAATAGTAATTTTTTGTAATTCTGAACAGCACATGAGACTTATGAAAATCATTAAGATCTGAAGAATGAAGACTTTTCTTATCTTTTTTTTTTTGTTTGTTTGTTTTTAAAACTCTGACCATGGAAAGAACTAGCATCTATGTTGAGTGAGGCTTCCTGGGTGTGTTTAAGTTGTTTTACTAAAACCAGCAATGGTACAAAAAAGTTGCAAATACAGCATTCTGGTAGTGGTTTTTTTTGTCAATCTGAGAAAGATTTAAAATGTATTGTGTGCTTTTTTCTTTCTGTGATACAAACAGTATCTAGCTGTGTAACATGTGTGAAGACCTGGGTATCTCTTCTGGTATGGTCTCTTTTCCATACTTGTTTTTATCAGTCTAAATCTGTACTATTTTCTACATGCATAAAGCAGACCTTAAGCCCTTGGTGTAAAATTTAGGGCAGGTAATAGGAACAGGAAAGACTTTGTTCTAAAGTTGCAATTTTTTGAGCCCGCATTTATGGCTGGAATGGTCAAGAATGTTTGTCAATAGTTAATGACAAAGATCCTTAAATTGCTCCTGTGAGCTTTGGAGTTACTCAGTAGGCAGAGGAAAAATGCCTTTCTCTCATACCATGACACTAGTTAATGTGTGGCTCTGACATATGTTAGGAATTCTCAAAGAATGAAGGCAGACTATCCAAGCTTTGAAGTAAGACCTCAGGTTTAGTTTGGGAATGTCAAGGTGGTTAATATTGTGAATGCCTTTCATTCTATGTGGAATTTTGTGGCTCCTTTTGATGCCTTATGTGTCAAGATGCTGAAGCCTTGATGTCAGGGAAATAAAAGAATGGGCTTGCGTTAATGCAGATTTCATCAATGTGTTAAAGTGTCTTGGTGCTCCTAAACAATTATATAAAATTCTACAGAATTGCAGTTGTTTGTCATAACTGAATAACCCGATGTTAATGAGCAAAGCCCAGTGCTGGAAGGTTGGATTACTTGTAGTTGCCTCTGTGATAACAGGAATTAAGCCACCTCTTGTTACTTGGTGCCAAATGTGGACGTCTTTATTATTCGAGTGTGTAATTAAGTCGAGTTCTGCACACAAGGTAGGTGGCTTGGCTTACCTGACTATCATTCCTCAGGTAGCTGGAAAATGGGTATCTGGAAATACAGTGATCGTGTAGCTGTAAAAGGGAGGAAAATGAATGTGAAACTGATATAATTACTATTTATAGTATAGGGTAAGTATTTACTTTAGCTATTCCAGGGAATGGCCCAGGGGCATAAAAAGCAAGCAGGAATCTTTCTGATGATAGTAATTGCCAGCATTCTCTAGTTATTAAAACAATATGGGACTTGAAAGAGACTACATAAGAGGTGCCAAAGCAGCCCATAGTACTGTGAAGTGCGGTCTTTGAAGGCTGTGGGTTTGCTCATAAGGTGGAAAACAAAAATGAACGTAAATCATGAGAAGTATGAGAAATACTTGAATGTTTGGAGAGAAAGAGGCACTTGCTTTGCTTCTGATACAGTGTCACGAGAATGTGGTGATTCGGGACCTCTCAGCTGCAGAGCAGCAACACATCCCAGGATAACTGGGCCTGGGCACAGTCTCTTTGGATTCCGTGGATGCTATTTAGAGTGGGCTTGACTGAAGGGGTGGGATCCGGAATGGCTTCAGCATGTCCGTGATTGTGTGCAGCTCTGTGCTTTAGCTATCCAGTTTAGCAAAACCTCTTGCTCTTTCTGTCTGCCTGTGAGTGCAATGTATGTTACTACTTCGTTTTGACTGGCATTCAGCTCTGAAACAAGCAGTGACTACTCTAACCCTGATGGGGCTACATAAAAATAGCTACCAGCGAGTTTGGGATATCATGTGATGGGGCTGCTTCCTCCTTGCCTGCATGGCTCGCTGGTGGGACCCACGGCGGCGATGTGGCTGTGACGGAAGCCTTTGCTTCCTGTTTGCTGGTGTGGAAGTAACGCACCAGTGCTTCATTTTCTCCTGCATTTGTAGTTCTCTCTTCCCCAATTCTTCCCTTTCCCCCAGAAGGTGTCTCATGGAGTCATGTAGGTTGAAATGCATTTGTCTTCCCTTTTTTTAATGATGGAAAAAGATGATCCTTGAACCTTTTCTGACGGTGGTATCACTAGTGGCTAGACACCTGAGCATGGTGGCAAGTACCCCAACAGCACTCCCTTTAGCTGTATAAAGTATTGTTTCAGCTGGGTGTTTCAGATTAAAGAGTGCACACCAGTGACTTCACCATGTGTGCTATCATGGTTGGCAGTTGCTCTGTACTGCCTGATGTAGAAATTGTGTTACGAGGAGAAGGCTGGTTTGTTTTTTTTTTTTCACCTTCCCTTCTTGCTTTTTAACTCAAACCTTAAAATAAAGGCCCAAATGTGCCTGTGTCTTATGTTTATTTTTTTAAACAATACACAACCATAATGGGCAATGGTAAGTGGACATGCTGTAGTTCAGTGTGAAGACTGGATGTAGGCTGCAAGCAGAAAATGTGAAGTGGAATCAAGAGACTCATCTGGAGTTGGTTATAAATACCATGCTAGCTGGACACAAAAGATTATGTAGTCGCAGTTGGATTAAATTATCTGGGCCTTTGCTTCAGTTCTAAGTGGAAAATAAATAAGCTATTCAGATGTAAGGAGTTTTTAATGAAAAAGCTATTAGGATAACAAGAAAAAGTCTGTGCAGAAATTGCTACTCATGGTATATCTGACAATATGCTTTGTGCAGTCTTGTGTGTGTATGTGTCAGAATGTTTAAAGACCACTAGGACCAAAAAACCCTGTAGGTTTAGTTTTTATAAAGCTCCATGTGTACAAGGTAAATGAGCAGCTGAGCTCCCATAAGCACAGGTAACTTCATCATGTGCAGTAAGTGGTTCCACAGTTATCATTCCATCTCTTTTTACTACTTCAATGATTAAAATTATGCTTAGGTGTTTAAAATAATTAGTCTGAGATGTTTTTCTTTCTCTTGTATTCCTCTAAAGTGCCTTGTGTCTTGGTTCGTTGTGATGCTGGACTGTGTTTACACAACCGTATTTCTGATTCCTTGTGGACCCGGGGTTGTTCACAAAAGCTTCTGTTATTGCCACAACAGAGGAAGCCACTACCCTGTTCAACAAGCAGCAGGGTAATGAGCTTTATATTAAATAGGTTTTGCAGGATGCAACTTACTTCCTCTTATTGTTTCTTGACTGGGTGTGCCCCCTCAGTAGGCAAGCGATGTTCTTAGGAGGATTCCTCGTGCCACGACATGCTAATGCCCATTAATTGTTGTATTAAAAAGAAAAAAGTTACGTATTACTCCAGAATTTTATCAATATAGCTAACAGTGAACATGAAAGATCAGTTTTTGGGGATTAAAACCTTCCACAGTGCACTAGTCTCAGTACTGAAGAGAATGGAACGAGGCTTCTGATGCTGTACTCTGTGCATGTGGGTGGTCCTTTGGTTACCAATAAATAAGGAGTGAGTGAAAGCTGTGTCTCTTCATCCCTAAATGCTCAAACTTGATCCCAGTTAAAACAACAGTCGTCTTGGTTCTCTAATTGCAGATGCTGGGTTGAGGCAGAGGAGGTGAGAGAGAGGTTAAGTCTTAATTTCTGGGGACTGGGTTCTGAGCTGGCGAGCATTTCCCTCAGTGCTGACTTAAATTCTTGGTCAACCGTGTAGAAGCCTGCAATTAAACATTAGTTGCATGAGTGGATTGTGTTCATGTTTTGTAAGTAATCTTTCTTGTGTGAGAATGAGGTATTATATCTTGTATTTTATTTTTATGCTAACTTTATAGAAAAGTAGTTTATAATATTGCAGCAACATCTCTCAATTGTGAAGTTAACCCATCACATGGAAGGACATTCAGCCGGCTTTTGTAGGAGTAGGTTCTGCAATGTCACTTTGTTTCCTCAAATTGTGATCTGTTACTTAACAGACACCTAATAAGGGAGCTCTGCTACAGGGTTGGGCTGCCCTGTTGCTCCAGAAGGACTAATCCTGCTCCAACTCAAACCACAATGTTTTATGGGCATGCAGTCTAGAATTATTTTGTGTATTAATTGGGCTTTTACCAAAGTAAGTATAAACCATTATTTTAACAAAATCAAAGCTGCGTCAAAGGCTGGACTCTTTCCTGGAGTGTGCAGAAATCTTCACTGTTTCATCACGTCTTGGAAGATGAGTTTGGTGATCCCGCGTGGTGTACGCTGGCATGGTAGGAAGGGATGTATCGTTTCAAAAAGCCTTGTGACTCCTCTGTAGGTACCAGTTCAGTGGTGAGCTGGTGTCTGCAGTCTAGTCCTGCCGCTTAGCTAAAGGTTTGTGTATGGCCACTGGAGAGATGCTTGAGCGTGGAAGAAGGAGCTTGCTCCCAAGCTTGTGAAAAAGTGAGAGCTTTTGCAATGATGAGGAGCAGAGATTCATTTAGTTGTATTGACACCCACATGGTGGATGGCCATAGTCTGAGCATGGGCTGGGCTCTGGAAGGAACTGGTGTTGGTGCTGGGTTGGAGATCAGAGGTTGCCCTGGGGAGGACTCAGCCACACCTGTTCTCATTGTGTACGCCCCAGACTACAGTCAAACTGTTTGCATATGTTGAAATATAAACAAGATTTTTCTTAGGGATGAGAAGGGGGGCTTGGGGCCAATCACGCTATTTCCATTTTGGTCCGTTACATAGGACATAATGCATCTATTCGCTTTGTCAGCTAAGTATAACTCCTCCTAACTTAAAATACAGTCACGTGTGTGTTTAGAGGACCAAGGTCTCATCAGATTTTTCTTTCATCCTTGTAAATAAACAAGTCTTTAGTAGTAACAAAAGTTCAACTGACTCTGTGGGAATAGCTTCATGGTATGATACGTAAGGTTAAATGTAAAAGAACAAAATGGCACATGTACTGGGGGGGTGGCGGGTAGGGATGCTGGTGCTAATGGTATTGAATATTAGCTAATGCTTATCTCACTGTCAAGTTACATTCATAGATTGAAGGTAAAGATGGAAGGAATGCAGTACTGTCCGCAAATACTCGATGATGCATTTGCTCAGTTTCCAGTGATGTATTGATCAGGCGCTTGCTGAACAGCACTGGGTATCTTTGTTTTTAATAGCACTAGATGAAAGATTTATCTTCTATGAATTTTTATAACACAGGCTGTGTGAGGCATGAACTTCAGATAACCCTACATTGTCTTTTGTGAAGTGTGTAATTTCAGTATGATCTTGTTGAGTTTTAAGTAAAGGGATAA
This sequence comes from Microhierax caerulescens, assembly GCA_035590215.1. Taxonomy (NCBI): domain Eukaryota; kingdom Metazoa; phylum Chordata; class Aves; order Falconiformes; family Falconidae; genus Microhierax; species Microhierax caerulescens. Next base: position 5,955,670 of record JAVJGJ010000047.1, on the reverse strand, counting down.
CATTTTAAGAAGGAATGGGCTGCTTCTAACATTTCTAGTGTCTGTGACATCCTTTGAAGGTTCATCACGTACCTTCTCAGGCCTATTGATGGGCTTTAGTTACGCTTCATGGTCAGCTGCCAGAGATCTAGTGTAGTATTTATACATCACTGATCTTGGTTTTCAGCTTTTAAAAAACATGTCAATGTAGGTAATAACCTACATCAAATTTCTGCACTTTCACTTTTTATGCTAGTCCTGACAGTTGCTGAGTTCAAGTGCCTGTGGAAGAGCGACAGTCTTAACAGGACACTGCTCATTATCTGTTTGCAGTTATTTCTTGATTTGTACACAGGAGAAGATGAAGACCCGATGGCCTGCTCAACAGGATCAAACTGACCTTGTGAACTGGTCTGTACAAATAAAGCATTCTGACAAATTTAGCAGAAGGTTTAAAAGCCAGCAATTGATAATCAAAATTTCTGCAATGGGATTTTAGAAAGAGTGAGTTTTATCTGTGCTTTGATATGCTCTGTTGGGCAGTGACGTGCACCCTTTGCATTCATGAGTAGAAGTCTATAGTTTCTTCTGCTCTCAAACTACTAAATTGTGCTGATGATCAGCAGCATTAACTCCTTATCCTGCTCATCTCCGTCTATGGCAGCATCTTTCTTTTCTTTGAGGCCTGGTCTTGAGCTGTGTGGATATCTACTTGCAGCAGACAAGACCATTAGTTCATTGATCTGTTATGATGCAGAGGAGAGAAAGGTGCCTCAGGACAGCTTATTTTATTTTATTCCTTCACCCATCAGGCTTGAAATTTATCCTGACAGGAGGACTTTTTTATGTTTTCTGTGTTGCTCCCCTTTGCCTTCCTGCCCCCACATGCTCTCCTTTGCTTTATTTATAAGAAAGCACAAATATACACACACCAGAACCTCTCTTTGTCTCTAATTTAAGCTCAGCAAAATGCATTTGGGGCCTTCTAATTTTCCTTCCCTGCTACAGTTACAGCAATTTTTTCAAAAAGAAAACCCAGACCTTGGATGAATGCCCGTTCCGGTCACTGAGAACAACTAGAGCAGCTGCTGGTTAGCCGCTTACTCGCAGGCAGGCTTTGAAGCTGGCTGCTCGCTGGGTGGCTTTCCCAGGAAAATGACTAATGGTGGAGACAGCAGTAGGTTGCAATGTGGTCATGGGGGCACCATCCTGCTAATTATCCCCAGGGCAGGACACTGAGGGCTGAGGAAACGCTCCACACTGTCAGTAAATGTATTTTTGAAGTCAGTTGTTGTGTGTGCTTATGAGTGACAGAAGACATGTTTTGGAAGGATACGAATGGTGATTTATAGCACGAGCTGTGAAACAAAACTAGCGTTTCTTCAGGAGCAGGGTGTTGCTGTGAAGGCAATGCCCACCCTCCCTCGAAGAAAGAGGGAACAGGAGTGAATGAAATACCTTGTGACAAATGTCCTTTGGCTTTTAACTCCAAGCTCTCCGGTCACTCCCCTTGGAAGTCAGAGCAAACAGTAATGAGGGCTGCAAGGCTGGCTTTGCTCACTGACACCAAAAGGAGAGGACATGTACCCTCAGTACATTTCAGTGCCTGTTGCTGAAGGAGAGTAGGACGTGTGGTATTCTTTGCTAATCGATACAAAGCCTTCTGAAAGGAGAAAAGCCTTGAATCTCTCTGAGTTGTTGTAAAGAACAACTGAAGGAAAATGCCTTGTTTGATTTTTGATCTTGTGACTTTTATCCATAAGTAAAAAAAAAAAAAATCTTAATTAACCACACTTTTTTTTTTTTTTATTGGGGTTTGGGTTCTATTTAAATTTTGGTGGATAAACCCCTTTTTCACTAGAAAGGTAACTAATGATAGCCTCCTAAAAGGGGCAGTTCCTGCGAATCCTGCTTGATTTTCAGCAGAGAAGCTGAAAGGCATCTACTGGAGTGCTCCCAAAATGTGAACAGGCACCTCTGTTGTGTGTTTATTCTGGTGATGGTATGTATGTACATGATGCTGCTCTACTGGTGCATGCACAGAGACAAGCTTTTCAAACTTCATTGAGAAAGGCAAGGGATATTTTCAGACAAGCTTTCTTGTTTCACTTTTCTCCTCTATCTGTGCCTGCTTTTCTGTTCAGTGAATTTTAAACTAATTCCTCCTCTTCTTAATATGCCTCTTGAAGGAACACGTTGTGCACATTCCAGTCTGTTTGTGGTGGTGCGCTGTACATGGTAATGTGACTCTGGTAACAAGAAAGTTGTGAAGCAGCCCTTGGACATCTCTGGATGCATGAAAGCAAGGGTTAATGTTGGTTCATCTGTGGAGTACAATTAGTTTCATATAGCATTGTTTAGCACAGAGGAAAGGGCAGCGTGGCATTTATTAAGGACTGACCCTTGCTGCTTGACATTTCAGCATCACGCGTGCAACTGGATGCACAGCCTGGAGAAATGCACTTCTTGGCTGGGTGAGCACCGCTGGGGGACATGCACAGACGATGTAGTTTTCATTTGAGCAGAAATGAGCATGAGGGACACTGGTGTCCTATTTTCCCGCACGGTTCCTTTATGAAAAGGTTAAAGGAGAAAAGTATGTACGCTTGGGTGTGTAGGTCATAGGTAGTCAGTGATGCCCTGTCACTGATTTCCAACTTAATTAGAGCTTGCTGTGATGAGCCCTTCTGACTGTGGGGCGTTTGTGGTTGGGCAGGAGTTGGTTAGTTTGTTGGCAGCATACTTTATGGTGGTGGACTGATTCTGTTTTTATTCAGTTTTTCAAACCTCTCTTATACTTTTGAAGATTACCATTTAATCTCAGAAGATTGGTAATTAAAATAATTTTCTGAGGAGTTAGGGAGGCCAATGAATAGCAGAAATGCATTGGTGTTCATAAGCATTGTGGTGCTGTTTGCAGGACAAAAAATCATGCTGGAATGAAAAAAATACTCTTGTGTGTCTGCTTTCTATTTTGTTGTCTGGTTCTGGATGTAATAACATAAACGTGCTCCTTCTGTAGATTATGCTTCTGAAGAGATGGCCCTTGGCCAGTGGTGTGATCATATGGAAATATGTAGGAAATACTAATTGTGACTGGGGGTGCAAGTCAGGAAGAGCACGAGCTTCTCACATTCATTATGAAGTCCACAATTAAGTTTTCTTCCTGGCAAACTGAATTAATAACAAAGTTAAATGAGCTTGCTTTTGAAAACTGCTGCAAAGCATAGAAGTGCTGGGGCATTATCATGGATGAAGTTTGTCCTTCCTCCTATATTGGCTTATAAATCTTTTCTTGAGATAAGTACATTTTTGGACTAGTGCTTAGGTTGGTTTCACCTGCTCCTTCATATAATGGAAGGCTGAAATAGATGAAGTATAAAACTGAAAATTGTTTATTGTGTTGCTGCCCTCCTTTTTTGTGGATTTACTGCTATCCTGTACTTCCCAGGGCATTGGGACTGTCATTTTCCTACTGTAGGTCAGGAAGATGAAGTAGGAAGTCATGAAATGGTTGTCCAAACAGTCATACAGGGATGTTTACTGCAGAGCTGGGAATAAAACCAGTCTCCTGGAGATTCGTAGTTGTTAAAACTTAACTTTCTTACTTAACGAAGACTGTCTGAAGGGAAGCAATCGCAAAAATTAAATTCCACGTTTAATATTAGCACAAAGTTTTATGAGGAAGGGTTGGGTTTTTTTGGTTGTTTTTTTCTTTTTTCTTTTTTGTCTTTATTTTTTCTGAGACATGCTTTCTTTTAACTTTTGGGAAGGATGAAGACAAGGAAATTTGGATGTTTTCAGGCAGAACAGATGAAGCTTGTGGGTTTACTCTGTGCCTGCAACAGACCAGGTTAGGAAAAGGCGGTACCTGAACACACAGCATGACCAGCATAGAAGGATTTTTCTCTCCATGCCTTTTGACTCACACTTTCCTTTTCCAGTGTAGAACTTTTTAGCTGTGCTAATTTTGGGTTAGATTTGTGTTGGGGATCTTGTTTTATGTAAGATGGAGTTGTCATGTTATTGACCAGCCTTTTGACCTCTAAAAAGACATTGTCCTCCTGGAATCATTCTCTAATTCTCTATTCTTCAGCACAAGGTTTGATGAACAAGGAAGACCAAAAAAAACCAGGCCCCAAAGCAAATAAGATATGACTGAATTAGGTCACACAGAGACAATGTGTATAGGAAGAAATATTTGGGTGTTTTTCCTTGGTGGTTCCCTCCCCCCCCTCCCCGGAACTCTTTATCAAGCGCTTTTGGAAAGGACTTTTTTGGTTTGTATCCAAATTTGGATTGCCATGTACATTGTAAGTTACTAGTATTACTGTCAGATCAGGGGATCCCTCCTCCTCTTTTTGTTGTTGTTGTTGTTGTTTGGGTTGTGTTTGTTTTGTTTTGTTTTTTTTTTAAATGTATTAAGTTAAATAAAATGATTAAATTTTATAGAAACCTGTTTTGATACTTCCTCACAGATACCTTGATATAGATCTCCTTTTCTGCATCTTGCATACTGTTCAGTGCTGTGGTGACTTCGCACGGGCAGAATGGCTGGGTGCTACCGTCAGTGTATGTATTGGATTGTAGGGTGGCAGAGTAATGAAGGTTGCCTGGTCTGGAGACTCTGCAGGCTTGGAGTTTATTCCTTCTCTCATGTTATTGATGTTTAACCTTGGATAAGGCCTTTAACCTCTTTGTGTGTCACTTTCCCTCATGAAAAAAGGGCTGTAACACTTCTTACTTTCTGTGAGAGTTGAATTTTCAGGATGAGAAAGAGTGTAGAAATTTTATAGGTAACATACAAAGCCTCAGTAAATTGCTTGTCACTTTAGGTGTTCCAGCATCTCCTGAGAGCAGCAAAAATCCAAGACCTGTGTAAATCATTACTTAGTGTGACGTGTGTTTGTTACAGTAAATGGAGACCCTTTGGTAGTTCAGTGCAAGCATTGATCATGCAGGTCTTCTCTCAAGAAACAGACCTGTGGTACTTAAGTCTGCAGCATGAATTTGTTAACTTCAGCTATCCTGGTTTCTTCCCTGTGCCATCTCAGAGACACTGCTCCTGAAGTCTCTTACCTTGCATGAAATCCAAAAGCCTTTTCTTACAATGTGTTCCATTACTCCCCGCTCTGTTTAGCATGGCGTTATACCTAATCCAGTCCCTTGCAGGCTGTGTAGGGGTGTATGTGTTGCGGGTGGAATGGTACAGTGTGATGAGTCGGTGACCGATTTTTTGATCTTACTCTGCCCAACAGAGCTATTGGCTAGCAGTGCGTGGCTTCATCATAACGATTCATTGGGAAGCTCCTATGAATTATGCATGGTAGCCTGACCCATTTGCAGGCCAATCTGTTTGCCATGCAGGGCAGGTCGCGCACAGCTTGCGGTGTTGCCGTCGAGGCTGGTGGCTGCTCCCAGTGGTGGTCCTGCGTGGTTTGCCTTGCTAGCCTGCCCTCTGGGTCCACGCTGGGAACTGGCATAAGGAGGGTCTTCACACATTTTCAGATTGCATGGTCCTGCTGGTCTGAGGGTACAATCTGAGCAGGACGTGTGGTGAATCTAGGGGTAGTTTAAAAGAGCTGATGCTTGGGTTTGGTTTTTTTTTTTGCACCTGAACAAAAGTGTTGCTCTGTTGACTCCCCCTTGATGCTAGTGGGGCCATTTTGTGGGATGACATGAGAAGTGGATGTGTTAGACAACAGAGAGCAACCTTTCCCCATCATTAGCATGTTATATCTCTATCCCGTGAAGAGGATAGAAGCTGCTTCAAATTTTAACTTGACAGCGGGGTAATGGGATGGGCCAACCCAAGAAATTTCACCTTGGGTCAAGGGTGTCCAGAAATACTTGCTACTTCATGCCTGGTGTGTGGCACTTAGGGAACAAAGGGATGGCTTTGGTGTGGGCAGGTGTCCATATCATGAAAACTTTGAAATTAAGAAAGCAGTTAGAATGTCTGAGACTAGTGAGGAATCAGTGCCAAAAGAGCACAGCTACAAGTGTTCAAAGAAATTGTTCATTTCTTTTTCCAGGGGAAAAGATCACAAAACAGCATTTTTCTAGTCCTGAAGTAATCCACCCTTTTTGCCTAAAAAACAGAAAAAGCATGAGTGAGTTGTTCTGCAATGCAATCTTCACAATCTCTCTCCCTGTCCCCCCCCCCCAATAAATTTTGCATTGTGGGTTTGGGTTTTATTTATTTTTCTCCAAGCAGCTGTCAGCTTGAACTTCTGTAAGGGGGGGAGGAAGGAATGTTTTAGGAAAAGATTGTGCCTTCACTGCTGCTGCCTACCCTTGCTTATTTCTTGCTCTCTGATTTGCTTATGCCTATTAGGGTGATCCCGATTCTAATGATTTGCTAGCTAATGAGTCCAAGCTTTGTTGCTGAATGAGGGAGCAGAAGGGCAAGAATAATTTCCAGATTGACTCACTGGTGAGGCTGCTGGCATTGATGAGAAGAGGGCAGAGGAGCAGCTTTGTCACAGCTGAGCAGCGATCTGCATGGGCAAGATAAGGAAGGGCGAGGGGAAGGGTGCTGGGAGAAACTGATGCTGTCATGAGGTGCACCCTCATGCTGGGTCTTGTGTGTGTTTCTAAATCTCCTGACTCAGGAGCTGTCATGTTAACAGCAACTCGGATGAATTCACTTTGGAAGCAAACTGATTCTTAGCTGCTTCAGCAATTTCCACACCTGAAGCCAAGCTCTCAGTTTTTGTAATCCCGCCGGAGCCTCTAGACCCTTTGGTTCATGCTGTAAGAGGATTCTATGTATCACATCGCAAAAGCAATGAAAATGGAGCACTCATGCCTGTGAACAGTGAAGTGCTGGTGATTTTAAGTGGAGTGTCTCCTGCATTGCTCTGAGCCATTTCCACTGCCTTCATTTAGCCTGTGTTTTATCCCTCAGATTTTCTTTCCCTCTTTCCCTCTTTCCCTCTTTCCCTCTTTCCCTCTTTCCCTCTTTCCCTCTTTCCCTCTTTCCCTCTTT
>JAVJGJ010000047.1:5921542-5947225 GCA_035590215.1 Microhierax caerulescens | reverse complement strand
TTTGCCGGGGGGGCGGGGGAGTTTTTCTTTTTTCCTCTCAAATTCCAGTCTCTTAAAAGCATCAACTCCCGTAGGGTGCTTTCTTCTAGTGATATAATGGCACAAAGTCCTGTTCTGTTTGGGCTGCAGCTTCCCTGGTGCTGCTGAGGTCTGTGAGATGAAGCGAAGCTCCAGTTAAAGGTACTGGAGCGATTTAGGAGGAATGGGAAGGAGTTCAGTGGCCTTGCTGTCATTAAGGACTTTGGTCTCAGTGGTGCACCTGAGCTGGCTGTTGCTGGAGGGAGGGATGACAGTCTTCTGGCCCCAGTTCGTGCACCTCCATCCGTTCCTTCTGTCACACCAGTGCTGCTGCCAGCCCGGTCACCCAGCTAAAGGAGGTAGGAACCGAGAGGGACTCAGTTAGTGGGAGTGCAGAATTAGGACGTGCTCAGAGGATTATGGTGTTTATGGGAGCACATGAAAATGCTTGTGTCACTGCAGCTTTAGGCTTCTGATACGTATCTAGTGTACTCGCTCAAGGACTTTGCTGAGAAACTTAGTCAGAGCGCTGTTCTGTTTACTGAAGAACGCATGAATGGCCACTTTACAAGAAAGTTTAAAACGAAAATACATGAATGCAATGCACAAGAGGAATATACCTCCTTTTATTAAATTCCTTGCTCCCTGTAGAGAGGTGTCAATCTCTTCAGAACCATGTTTGTGCACTTTGCTGTCACTATTTTAGACCGTTATGGTCATTATGAATTTGTTGTTATGAAAAATTTGCAATGCTTGGTGAAGCCATGGAAAACACACTTTGTTTTGAATCTGATAAGCAGAAAGAATTGGGAGCTGAACTGGTGATAAAATTTTGTAATTAACTTCAGACTGACAGTGCAGAAACAGGAACAAAAATTTGAGTGCCTTTTAGTGCTAATTAATCTTCTGATGCGTACTAACATGTCCTGATTAGCTTAATGTTGATGAGATATATTGATAATTAAAATGAGGCTGGCTAGGAGCAAAATATGAAAATGTGAGAATGTCGCATAGGGGGAAGAGAATACCAGTATCGCATGGTACCGTTTGAGAACTGCTTGCAGAAGTAACTGTAGTTTGTGTGTTACCTGGCCAGCTCTCCTGGTTGAGGAATGCTTTTCAGAGTAAGATTGAGAAGCATATTTAAATGAAAATTGCAAGTTGGGTTTATACACAACTCTTAAGAAAAGCTTCAGTCTGCACTTCTGAAGGTAAAACTGCCCCATACAGATACCCCACCCCCAAATCACAAAATGGGGGGAAGGGGCAGGGGAGCTAGAGGCTGGGTGGAGGTGGAGACTGAGCAGTAGAGTTGTCACGAGGACAATGCTGTTCATGGGCCTGTTTGCCAGCAGGGTAGCTTGGTACAAGCCTTTCTCCTTTCGTGCTCATTGTGGGTTTGGTTGGTGTTTTTTTATTTGCATGGCATTTGGGTTTGAGATTTGAAGAGCATCTGGTCACTGACAAAATAGCCAAGGTTGCTTTTGAGTGTGGGAGGGGGTAAGGGAGTATGAGTAAATTGCCATATTGAACCAGGTCTGTCCTCTCTTCAGTCCAGCATGTTTCTGCCAGTGACCAGCCTCTGAAAAAAAGGCATTACGAAGATGCAGAATTATGCTGCCAGCACAAGGTAGCAATCCCTAACAGCTAGAGACCATCTTAAACTCTAAAACAGCTTTTCCAAAATGTCTTGACCCTTGCTTCTGCACTCACATGTGACTGTGTTTTATGTGCAAAAATGGCTAATGTCTTGCTGGTATTTTCATTCCAGTAATCTGTTTTTTGTCCTGTAGCAATGTACTATGGTTTATTCTTTATATTTTTATTTAAATACTTGTGGGGGTTTTGACAGGCATTTGATACCTGTGATACAGGTATAGATACTACAAATGATGTAGTCACTTCAGAAGTGCACATAACTCATTCCAAGCTAGATACAAAATGTTAATTGCTTTATTGCAGATATATTGCTAACATCTTGACTGTCCTTCAGTTGAAGGATTTGTTGGTAAGCATTCACTTGAAGTTAGCATTTCTTTTTGTTTCCCATTGCAGTGATAGTTTTGTTTTCACTGATTGATTTTTAGTTACAGATAACTGACATGATTGGAGACTTGATCTTTGACACACACACACACAACACACACACCCCCCACACCCCCAAAAAAATCTCTTTGCCTTTTTTTTTTTTCTTTTTTGTTATCATACCAGGTTTGTGGATTAAGCCAAGAATCATCCTCAAAATTCAGTATAAATAATATAAATAGCAAGAAATATTTGCAAGAGCCTTGATGATTTTTATATGCTGTTGATCTTACCCAGAGCTTGTATACCAGACATTATGGCTGGCTGGGAATCTGTGATAAGCAGAGAGCATAAAACTGTATCTGCTTTCCTAGTTCCATATTTTTGTGAGTAAAGCAATCTGACCCCTCAAAACAGCAAAATAACCTACAGTACAAAGGAGCAGTCTGGGGAATGAAGGAAGGTTGGGCAACTCTGGGTTTAAAGCTCTCTATAGTAGGGAAAATTACGTCTTGGTCTCTGAAGTATATAATGTTGAAAACTGCAACATCAGAGTTTTGTCATGCTTAAAGCAAGCTGGAGCTTGTAGGTGCTGGATGGTTTGTAATCGGGATGCTGTTTGTAATGCATGTCCATGAAGGTGGTTTGAAAAACCAGGACTGCTAGAGGTAGCACCCTGCCTGTCGGTGGGGGATGACAGGGGCCAGGCATTATTACTATTACATTATAAAAGAAGGAAAATGTGAATTTTATTAGTAGCAAATGCATCCAGTTACCCAAGATTTAGAAAACTAATATGAATCCAAAAAGGACAGTGTTGTTTTGTCCCCAGAAGTTTCAGGTAATTTCATTTGTGAGGCTCCTTCTGAGTCCCTGATCCTAATTGGTATGTGAAGGCTTTCCATTAGATGTTTTTTGGAATTTTTTTTTTTCCTATCTGAGATAATCTGGGGGCAATGCTATTGCTCCTTGGCACAGTCTTATTTTCCTATTGACTTCTTTGTTGTTTCTGTCCAACTTGGAGCATTGCAACCGTAAAAGCACTGCCTGTCCTCTGCTGTCAGCATTATGCTCAGAATCTTATTTTCCCATTTCTTCCATATGTCTACAGACAGGTAAGCAGCTGCAAGCAGTGATACCTTTTACATCTTGTATTTGTACTCAGTATTAGTTGGCAACTGTAGTTCTGGACTGGCAATGCCACAGACTTACTGCTTTGGGCAGCAGATTGTTAAGAGGGACGCCAAGTGGCACAGGGGTGCCTCTTTCCTTTATCCCCTATGGAAGGTGGGCTGTGCACCCTCAGTTCTGGCCAGGTCTGCGATTGATTAAGAGGCCAGACATTAGCTGGGCGGCCACCATTTACCTTTTGATGCTGCTTCTTTCTTACTCTCTCCATTTTGATGCTGTGGCATGCAGTATCACCTTTCCTTGGGAGGCTTTTTGTAGCTAAAGCCTACTGAAACATGTAAACTAGTGAAGGTTTTTGAAGTGCAACGTTTTGCATGACTTTCTGATTTTTAGTAACATTACCATATGCTCCATCTCTTGCCACTAGGATGCAGGGTCACTTGCTTGCACATAACCCTCTATCCTGGGAATTTGTGTTTGGAGCCTGTAGGTGTCTGCCTCCAAAGCCCAGGATTCTGTCTCTGCCTACCTGCTAATGATATTAAGCTCAAGTATTGCCACTTTGCCATTTCCAGTGTTCTTCTTGATTCAAAATTAATTTATATTTTCTGTGTTGGTATTTTTCAAGCTTTCTTTATCCTTGATTGGAAACAGCAGTTTTATTTTTAGGTTTGTGAAGCATCAGTAACAAACCCACACTATTTTATTCCTTTTCCCCCATGGTGGGCATGTACAGCTTGGCTGAAATGAGCATCGTGCTTCTCAGTGGTGAACATGTGCTTTGTATAGTACAGGATGTATGTGATTGTGGAGCACCTAAGGATTTTGTAAATGCTGTAATGCAAAATACCCCCCAAGACCAAAAAGAACACCCCCACTGTTCAGACTGCTCAGTATCTGTTTTTGCCAACATGGAACTAAATCCATGTGCTCCAAGAACTGCAAGCAAGAAGGAATGTTTCCAGGAGAAAATCTTATGATTTATTTGAATTTTGTCTTATCCCACTTAATTTGTCCTTGAACCGTTTTCATTTAAGGAAACGACTGGGTGCACAGCAGGAAAATTTGGCAGCAGAAGTGTCACTCACTGGAAGATGTCCTACTGTCCCTGTTCACCAAGGTGTCTGCCCTTCTTTTTTACCTGGAGATGGAGAGGAAAATTTTAGAAACATTCAAAACCTGTGGTTATCGAAGGAAGGTTTGACATTCTTGAGGTGCTGAGGAAGAGAGGCATGCTAACCCAGGAGGGTGTATTAAAAGAGAGCTTTGTTTTGCAGTCTCTAGCTTTAACCTGTGTGGGAGATGATGGGGAGATGCATGGGGTGTCCCTGGCTCCCTCCTAGGAGCTGTTTTTCAGTCAGATGATGCAAATTGGGGCACAGTGTTAAAGCCACTTAGATGTTGAAAATATTCTTGGCTAGCATTCACTTAAAACTGTTAAAAGCAATTTACTGTTATATGTGGGGTTTCTTGTGCACCCTTGCTAGGACTTTTGTAAACTAAGTGCTTTCACTTCATGAGTATCTTTAAGTGCAGATTTTAAACAATTACGGAGTAGATGTTAAAATCATTTCATAGTTGTAATGCTTCCCCCACCCCCCGAGCTGCTGAGATGGCTATTTAGAAATTCATGACTGACTAGGGTGAGCAATCAGTATATGAATTTTATTTTTCCCAGAGAATAAACAGTGTACTTCAAGCTGTCTGCTGTTTCGTCACAGCTCTGTTTCAGAAAGGACGGAATGATCCTCTGTTGTCCTGTGTGTGAAGAGGCATTAGCAAGCTCGGTGGGGTTGTCTCAGAACCATAACCAATGCCCAGTACGTGGCTCTAGGCTATGTATAAACTGGTTAAGCCGGTACCTGCATCTTTTTGAAAATCTAACCTTGTTTTGTGTTGGATTTTTTATAATATGCTTGGGTTTTCTTTTTTTTTTTTTTTTTTTTTTTTTTAGTTCTCAACTGTTTCTGACACAGTGGTCGAAGAATGTGAGATAAGCTGACCAAAGGAAAAATAAAGGATAGATTTTTCTTTAGAAAGATCAAAAGATCACTTTGGCTTGTGTTTATGCTGAGGAATTACACCATCAAAATATTTTTGTGCAGGCATAAAGTAGTTATACATTTGTTATGAAGTTTTTTTTTGTTTGTTACAAGCTGAAGTACTTTTTTTTTCTTTTTCTTTTTAATCTGAAGGAATCAAATTTTGAATGTTACTGGGATGACACATACTCTCCAGAGGTTGATTTATATTGTGGAGCCCTGAGCACCTTCAAGATTTTTCTCCATCTTTCTTAATCCTTCAAATCATGTGTTAGCGGTTGTCTTTTTCTGCCCCTCTGGTTCTTTAAATGGAGAATATTTTAGTTCTGTTTTAGGTGACAAATGAATCTGTAAGCAACTTTTCTTTCGAAACTCCTTCACTGAAACATTTTTGTTGTTTCCTGTTTTCTTGGTTGTGTTCTTTCATGGCGTAGGAACTTCCCCAACGTTTTGACCAAGTAAGAAGGAGAGATGACTTCTGCAACGTCATCTCAGAGGGTCTGGGTGGGTGTTGGGTGTGAGGACAGGTAGAGACTGAAGTGGAGTGCCCAGGGAGGCACAGGGCAGTCTCTGAAGCTTGTAATAGTCCCTGTGCAGCATGTGGGCTAGTGTCATACCTCAGCAGACCTTTAAGGGACATCAGCTCTTGGCAGATGTTGGTAGAGGATTTGAGATGGTACTGGTTTTGCTTTAGCTCAGAAAGAGGTCTTCCCAGCATCGCTTCTGGTTTTTTGATAGTGGTGTCCTAGTGTTTTGTCTTGTGCTAAACCGACCAGGCTCCAGGTAGTTTGTGAACCTCTTGTTTTCAGCAGTGTAATTCAGGAAGTCCTAGAAAATAAAATAGGGAAGCATAACCACCATACTTTGGGTGAATTTAATGATTTTTAGGACCTGCTTCTGGCTAAGTAGAGGTCTGGAGTGACAGACCAAAGAAAGAGGCAAACAAGGCAGCACTGTTCTGAATTTCCACAAGGCCTAGAGTCTTGCTTTTGAGCATGACTGAGATTTATTTTTTTTTTTCACGTCCTCTATCACAGTAGCTCTCCTGAGAGAGGCACAGCATTTGAATCTCTCCAAGAAATGCATTTGAGAGATTCTTCACATTTCACGTGATCAGTGAACACCTGTGCACAAAGGAACCTTTTCAAAAAGGTTAGGTTTAAAATCTTAACAATCTTGTTAAGAAGTAGGCTGATCTTCAAGGTCTAAGGAATACTTTATTTTCAAAGCGTGGAAGTTTTATATGGAAGTCTTTTCAGTGTAATGGATTTCATGCAAAAACTGTCTGCTCATCTATAAGATGACTGAGATCAGATTCCTCCTGCAAAATACAGAGATGAATTTGTGTAATCATCAAATCTAGAGGAAACTTCACCTCTTACTGATTCTGTCTTTTTTATATTGGTACTTTAAACCCGGTTTAAATGCAGTTTAAATTTGATCCTGGGCTTTATTTGAAGTGACCTGGTTTTGACCATTTTATATAACATCTCAGTTATTGGATGAGTCTGTCGTCTTGGTTTGCTGTCCACATTCCTTTTCCTATTTGTAATTACTGTGGAGAGTTTTGAATTCTTGAGATTTAAGACATCATCAGCTGAAGATTAAATTTGTAGCAATCTCCTTTATGTTTAGCAATTTAATTTTCTGGGCTATTTGAGCATATGATAGCATGTGTTTTCTGATTGCTTTGAGTCTGCTGATGTAAGTAATGCTGTAAACACAAAAGCTAATTTAATAGCATTTTTGTTGATGATACTTATTTTGGTAAATATCAGTTAATTATGGTAAATTTCCCATTGGCTTCACGGTGCCTTAATTAGCCTTTGGGCAGCATTCCTGACTGTATTTGAGGGGGGAGGGCTGAAGGACCAGTGTACTGGTATGTATGGCTAGTAGGGGATGGCAGCTTGACAAGAGAATACTTGTCAGGATTTCAGTTGATCTGCAGCTTTGCAGCAGGTTATCAGCAATAACTGATAATTAACACTGGAATGGTTTGGTGCATTTATTGGGGCTCAGCATATGGTCCTTGCTGCCTTGCAGGGTGCGTGCTCCCATTGCCCTCATACCATATAACCGTGACCACCTTGACTGGGAAATGTTTCATGTTCACTTGGTCCAGAGAGAAACGGCTGTTCAGAATTTGAGGTTGTGTGTGTTTCAGGTGGAGGTTAGTTTTGATTAGGTTCAGATAGTGTTAAAACCAAAGGAGGGCTTTCAATCTATGTCTCTTACGCAGCTTTCTGAAGAGATAGATGGAAGCTAATCATACCTTTGCCCAGCAGTGTAAAGTGCTTTCCAAGGTACCGATGAGCACATTTGGCAAAGCAAATAGCAAGACAGCATTTTGGTTCATGATCTCTTTGATTTTGCTTTTGACCTGACCTTGGGAAATCTGGAAGAAGGGAACATTGATAGCCTCTTAACATTAGTGTCTTGTATTTCCTTGACACAGCTGTTCAGCAGAACATGATGCTTTGCAGCCCTCAACATCCAGCAAGGGGTGTGCAAATGTGTTGTCAGAAACTCATTTATTTCACTCTAGTGAGTATCATTCTGATATAACTGTGAACAGTTTTATTACCTGTTTTGGTACCTCAGTGGATAGAAATAAAAGTTTTGGAAGAGGAGGAAGATCAGAGTGACTTCTGTTTCTGTGTCTTGTATAAAGTTAAAGCAGAAGTGGATGGGTAGGTCCTGCACTTCTGCGTATCTGAAAGTTTGAGTTTCGTGCACATTAGTAAAAAGTCAGTTTTCCTTTTAATAGCTTGATATAAAACAGGCCTGGGCTGTAGCTATGAAAGGTAATTACGCTGCCCTGTAATTTTGCACAATTTTGTTGAAGTTAAATTTCCTGTTCCACACAGACTGTTACAATTATGAAAATGGTTTGTAACATGAATGTATGAGGACGTTTCTAAGTACATACAAGACAGATAATGAACTTGGTTAGAAGGGAGGTACTTTAAGTGTTCCCTTATAAATCCACCCAGATGGAATTGTTCCAGGCTGCCTGTCTGGATGACCACGTCTGTTAAGAAGGTTTCATGTAGTGTCAGAGTTCATTTACTCACGGTTCTGAACCCAGTTTCCCAACCCCAGACAGCAATACCGTCCAGCTAATGATAGGGTTTCTGCTGAAACTCCACAAGCTTGCTGGTTGAGAGCAAATTACACCCTTGCTGTGCAGAAATAACTGGAGCCCATAAAGAATAGCAGCATCCTTTGGTAGAGGTGATCCATGAGCTTGTTTCCGCAGTTGGTCTGCATGAGCTGATGTCTTCAGTTCCTGTTTGTCGTGCCGTTTGGGACAAGCCATAATAAAATGCATTTTCTAAAAAGGGAATATGACTGTCTTAGGGCATGGAAAAAGCCTCTCAAAGATAAAAGTGGTGGTAACTTCACTGGACTTCACCATGCCTTCACCAGGGAGTAGAAGGGTGTGATGGAAGTTTCTAGAAGCTGATTGACAGAAGATCATGGAATAACAACGTGCCTTCAAGTCTCTGAACAAAGATATGTTCTGTTTTATGAAAGCATGGAAAGCTTGTAAACTGACAAAAAAATGCCATGTAAGAGTATGATTTAAAATACAGAATTTGTTGCCATAGGATTTCATTGAGGCCAAAAATGCAGAAACCCATGAAAAATAAGAGGATATTTTACATGGGTAACTAAATGCTAATAGCTTTTCCAAATTTACAGTAAGTATTCTGCTTCAAGGCTTACGGCAATCCCCAACTCTGGGAGATCATGGGGTTTCTTGCACCTTTCTCTGAAGCATCTGGCATTAGCCTCTGTAGAAGACCGGATATTGGATTAAAATAAAACCAAACAAAAAAGCCCAGTCTCAGCCACTATGCCAGTTTCTGTGTTGAAATACTCCCTGTCAATAGTGGCTTCTGCAAAGCGATGATATTACCTTTTCAGTTTTGCTAAAGAAACCCAAGGCCTAGCATTTGTGTTAAAACTTTAAAGAGAAAATTAGTAATTATTCTCAATAATTTCTTGCTTAGCAGCATTATTGAGTTCCTCGATTGTATCATGCTTGGATTCTGCTGTCTGGCTGATCAGGTATGGCTTTGAGTATCCTGAGCTTCAGTGTGCTCTGCATTGGCATTCAAAGAAAACAGTGCCACTTCACTGGGCAAATGGGTGCCCAGTCCCTTTCTCTGTGGCAGAGATCTGTAGTAAATGGAGGCCTGTAAAAGGGTGGATCTTAATTCTTTATGGAAAAAAGATAGTGTATTTGAGAAATGTGCATGGGTTTTTATCCCTTTAACATTTATGGAGATCTTGGGGTATTAGGCTTTTAAGCTGCTTTGATAAAACTCATTTGACAAGGGCTTGCACAGATGGTGCATTACTTTCTGTCTGAAATGTGACACTTTTTAATTTCCCTTGGGTCATCTCAGTGAATCTGGCTAGAATTTCTTCAATGGATTTTTGTCTCCTGTATTTCTGACTTGCATATCTGAAATAAAATTTAGTCTGATATGAGCAATATGTGGATGTCTTTAATGGTAGACAGAGCTAGCACATTCAGTCATCTGTTTCAGCCCTGGTATATTCAGTAATTACTGTACTATTAATGTGTCTGATCTTCTATACAGAAGTAATAAAATACCGGAATCTTCTCTTCAAAGCAGATTTTTTTCTGCGCTGATAATGTATTTCTGAAGAGCTAGCAGAAGATGATTAATTGAAAAATGTAATGCATGACTAGACAAGGAGTTTCACGAGATGCTGATCTGTCCTTGACCTAGCTTAGTGCCTGATATTAATGTTGGCTATGAAAACCTGCTGTATGGGATGCTGGCATCCCAAAAGATGCTGTGGCACCTGAAAGCTGCAAATACATCTTGGGTTGGATTGTGGTGCATGCACATGCAGCAGTTAAAAGATAGCATTCATTAATGTCACTGACTTTGGTCCGTCTTCCAGGCAGTGTTTGTTACAAATACGTACCTACTTAAAATGTTAAACCTTTTATTTTATAATATCTACTACTAAAAGCCACTGATGGGTTTCTTAAATGCAGCAGCTGGGGTGCCTGTATGGGCTGCTTGCTTGTGTGTTGGAGAACTTCGCTGCTAGGAGCATCACTTGGTAGAGTTTCAAGCAAAATTAACCCCTGCAAAAAACGATGCAGGAGGAGGTAAAAAATGAGAATGTCAGGTCTAGACAGCCCTGCTGTGCTGTAGAGGTTAGATCTCTGTGACTTGCCTCTAAATCCCCTCGCTGGCATGCTACTAGAGATGACGTCTCGGAGAGTAGGCAGCAGAGCTGGCTGGGTGAGTGTCCGCTGACCTACTTCAGCCAGAATGACCCACAGTGGCTTAACCTGGTTACGGAGTCGTCCTGCTAACCTCGCTCGCTTTTGGCTGCAGTGGGTTAGCAGGTTTGAGAGGGCAGTAATCGCCAGCAGTGAGCACCTGACGGTGGTGATGTTTCTTTGGTGTAGCTCCATCAGGAAGAGTAAGTGCGCTCCCAGCCTAAGAAGTGGAACAGGCTGCTAATACTAGATCTGTTTTCAGAGATTTCGTTTTTGCAAAAGTAAGTCTGACCTGACGATAGAGAATATTGCCCACGTAGAAGTGTCTGGTCATCTTGCAGTCATCTTGTTGAAAACCAAAGCCTTGTTTTAATAGCGGGCTTAAATCAACACATTGTTGTTCCCTCCCACAAGGGTTGTTTATTTGAGGTTCTACCTAATATCCTACGCATCACAAAACACTATTTGGGTGCTGTATGCTACTTCCAAGAGCCCTGTGTTGGACATTTGATAACATTTAAAGTTGTGATCCCAGAAGAGGAGGGTGTAGGAAAAGCTTACACTGTTTTGCATTGAAGAAATATGAGGATAAATATTTTCAACTATTTAAAATGGAAGTTACTTACGGAAAATTGTGGATTTACTAATGAAATATTTGTTTTCTGGTTGTCCTAGGCTTTTGGGCAGGCCCATACCAACCACAAGAAGGTAGCAGCAGATGGAGAGAGCAGAGAGGAGACCTTGATTCAGGAATCGGCTACCAAGGAAGAGTACTACATGAAAAAGGTTATGGAGTTGCAGACAGAACTGAAGCAGCTCAGAAATGTCCTTGCCAACACTCAGTCTGAAAACGAACGCCTTAACTCTGTTGCACAGGAACTGAAAGAGGTGAGTGAGGGTGCTCAGTGTGCGTAACAGCTTGCACTGTAGTCGTGCTTGCTTGTGCTGTCTAACCAAAATAAGGGAGATTCTTGAGCTGATCGATAGGTGCTTAATGCTGGCAGCTGCTAGGGTGGGTTGTCTCTCTGAGACCTCAGTGAAGTGTTACATCCAGCTGAAGCTGTAATTCAACAGTGCAGTAAATCACGCTTTTCAGTAAACCACTGAACCAGCCTGTTGTGGCCACAGTGGTTCTGATCTAGTACAAATTGACACTGGCTTGGCTCAAATACCTAATTCTGCAGTAATCATTGCATTGTGTCCCAGGTGATTTGCCAGACGTGTGACTGTGTGTCTGAGCCACAGTGTTGCCGTAGGTACTGCACATCAGTTCTCTCAGTCCAAGAACTGCTACCTTAAAAAGCAGAGGAATCTGTTTAGCCCAAGCACAGAGATACTGTGAATATACCTTTTTTGCCACACTTCCAATGCAGATTTTCTTGCTGCAAAATATTTGGGGCATGATTTCCCCTTTTGTCACTTTTTCCACCCTACCTTCTAAGAATGTGGGAGCGTAACAGAACACTGAATTGCATAAAAGGAATAACAGTAAAGTTTAGTGTCTTGTGTTTTTTCTCATGAAAGTGATGCCTTTTATTTTGTCATAGGTTGCTTAACTTACTACCTCAAAGGGCCTTTGACCTTTTCTTGTTTCAGTATTGAAACTGACTATTTGTGAGGGGAAATAATTGCTGAGAAACTAACTTAAGTTTAATTACATATGAAATTTGTAGCTCAGCAGGAGTCACTGTGGCACTGATGCAGAAGATAGTTTTAATAACTCTTAGTCTAAATTTAAGCAATGGTTAAGTTAGAGACTGTAAACCACAGATGGATGTGGTAAACAATCAGCAATTACTACTCTTGAGCTGTCTTGCACCTTCCTTTGAAACATTTGGTACAAGTCTCATTAGCCCTGAGGTAATTGACTGGTCTCCACTGCCAGGAGGGGGGAAGGTTATCTAAGAGCCCACGTGTTAATCTCAGCATACTCTATGTGAACACAGCTGAAAATCAGAAGTGTCTCATTTAATTCTTTAGGACATAGTAACAAATACATGGATATTATGTGGTGGTAAAATTAATGAGGAAATGTGGCTTACTTCAGTGGAGATGTGGGGGTTCACTAGTACCTCTCTTTGGGGTATGACAGAGGAGATTTGTGGGGCAAACTGTCACAGGTGATCAAACAGCCGGTCAAGCTCTCCTTTGATTGTGTGGGTCCTGGCTGTGGGATAACAGAACTGGAATCAGGCCATGCACTCTGCTTAGGCAAGGAAGCAGTCCCTGCAAGCACACACACCACTCGTCTTTATTTCCTGACCTTTAAGAACAGCTTAAAAGAAAAGCTCCCCACCCTAGAGAGTTATATGTCTGTAACTGGTTCCACATGCCACTCGACAGCAGTGCTGATGGGCAGATTGCAATCCAGCTCCCTGTGTCACTGCAGCTGAAAGTGGTTCTTTCCTTCTAGATTCCTTCTAGGTGGCCATGTTTCAGCCACCTTTGTTTGGAGCTGTATTTTGCTTTGTACGATCCTCAGATGAGTTGTCAGTACACAGGCTTTTAGGCTGTGGTTTTCCTTGTGCTTTGTCCTTCCAGCTCACTCGCGCACCCTTTTGCACAACCATGCTTGTGTGAGATGGGCCCTTGTAAGAACTGAAGAGTGCAGGAAGAGGAAGTGGGTGATGTTTCCTGTGAATATCTTAGTTTTTGTGGTTTTTTTTTTTTTTAAAGTATGTGGCTTTTGTTTTTTGGGTTTGTGTTTTTTTTAAACTTTTTTTTAAAACTTTTTTTAAAAAAACTTTTAAAGTTTTTGCTGAATGGGGGAAGAGGTGTTTAGTTACTTGCTTAGAAACAAAGGCTGACAGTAATTCACTGGATGTGACAGATTTTAAACTTCGAGTGGAAACCAAACTCAGTTAAAGAAAAGTAAAATTTAAAACCTAATGTGATAAATAACTGGAACCTTGCAGTTAGGGGTTTCTCTGCCTGTTGTGTCATCTCAGTGTGGGCATTCTTTCCTTGCCTCTTTTTAGCCTGGCTGTTTCTTCTGCTGCTGGTAAATTGTGATGGGGTAAACAGGTGAGGAGGAGAAAGAGAAATGGCATGAAAGCCTTAGTGCTAAAAGGTAATCAGCTAGGCCAATTGGCCATGTGTGGTTTGGGGTTCTTTTCCTCTGAAGATACTTCTTTGTGCATTGCATTTTGAATTACCTTTATGATTACTGGTAAGGAACTGTGAGGCAAGGTCAACAGAGATACTGGCCTTCTCCTGACCCGTAAAAAAGCCAAGTCAACATGAATAGCTTGAGAGACTTGGCTTTTCTCTTCTGTAACGCATCAGAAAGTGGCAGAAATTCAAATAGTTGCTGTTTTACTGCTGTTGGTCCAGGTAAGTGGAAACAGGAGGATATGCGCAGGCTTCCTCTGATGATTTATAGATCCAATGGCAAATCCAATTTGAAAGGGTTGTGTGAGAGAAATCAAGGAGAATGTGTTGTGGCCGTTGAAAGCCAGTGAGCAAGATGAGCAGTATGGTTTTCCCTAGTCCCGTTGCCATGCTTAGCTTTAGCCTGTCTCATAGTAAATTTTATGTTGGTATTAGTCCAGGGAGACTCTGTGCTGTGAAGAATGCTGCCATAGTCTAAAAGTGTTGGGGATGAAGGTGGAATATGATCTCCTGTTGTATACCATAGAGACATAGTTGAAAATTCCTTCCTGCGTTTTTTCTGACTGCTGCTGAAAGAAAAAATACTGTGGCTCTTCTCCGTCTTGTTGTAGAGAATGTTTGTAGGCAGATATAGTCTTTATAGTGTGTATTTTGGAAGTCCTGTATTACTACCTATCTAGAGAACTGACTTGCAAGATGTCTGGGGGAGCAGGAAACTACTTCCCTTGCAGCCATACTGGATTTGGTCCAGATAAGAGGAAGGATGTGGAAAACGCTTGACTGCATGTCCTCTGGCCACACAGAGGGCTCCTCCTGTCAATACCAAAATGAAGTGTGAAAGCAAAACAATCCACTACAGCAAAACAATCCACTACAACAAAACAAACCCACAATGAAACCAAAAAAACCCCACCAAATCCAAATCCTCAGGAAATCAACCAAAGCTGAATCTCTGCTTTATGTTTAAGGGAGGTTTGCTTGTCAGGGCTGGCTGCAAAATTTTTGAATTTACTGTTTTATAGCTGATAGACAGATTTTTACTGTTGATGGGGCTTTTAAAAAAAAAATATCTGTTCAGTCCTCAGTAGTAGCACAGGAAGATGGTTGAATGCATCACGCAGCAGCTCTGCATCACTTGGAAGCACATTCAAGATTGCATGTTTAAGATGCCATTATTCCTTTTGTGTCTTCTCAGGACACTTGCACAGAAGCAATGCATTGTTTCTGGAAGGAGAAAAAGAAAAAGTGACATTTGGTACACCTGGAATTGCTGTAGCAGATGCAAGTGCTTTTAACGCTTTCAGTTGAATTATCTAACTCTGGCCTGTTGAGACAGGCTAACAGGGTGGTTACCAATTATGAGTTTTACTGCTGTCATTAGCTAGCTCAGCACCTTCTGTGTCCTGGAGGAGTCACTGGAAGAAGTAATTGCTCCTGAGTAATTGCTAATTGCTATTCCTTTTTAATATTCTTTCATCTCTCCTGTGTTTTAGTGGCACCAAAGCAGGTTTCATAGGGTGATTTGGCTGTGAAGTCATGAGGTTGCCATGCCCAGTATAGAGAAGCTGAAAAATAAATAAGTGATTCTTTCCCAGGGAAGTAAAAGATGGTCTGATTATATAAGCTAAAGAAGTAAATCTAGTTTAATATATGTGCTTTTATACGCTACGAGAAATAGCTGACGTGACATGGTACAATATAACATAAGCTAAATAACATGTTTTAAAAAACTCAGATGTTATCAGCAACATACGAGTGATTTTATTCCTGCAGGGCTGTACAATGGAAACTTTTTCTGAGCTTTGCTCCGAGGAGACCCTCTTGTTCTGCGTTGTTGTCTAGTAGGCTTTATCAAGGGAGTGTGTGTCAATCTGAGGGATAATGAATGCCATGCAGTTAACCTGGCCCTGCTATGCACAGTGGACGTTCTCCCTCTTTTTTTCCTTTTGATAATGCTCGGACTTTCAGGCCTGTGTTGAATACATCCACACAATTGTTTATCCTGTTTGGGTCTTTTTTTGTTTGTTTTTAACCCTAGAGAAAAGGCATGCCTAGCATGTAGACCTCAGTAAAGATCTGTCAGTTTTATGCCTCTGTCCTATTCCCTTGCCTCACATTGGAGGAACTGGTCATGAGTTTGTTTTTTCCAGAGTCTCAAGTGACTCTGACAACTCTCATGCTCTAGTCAAATCCAGTAAATAATATCCTTAGCAAAGTTTACAGCTTATGAAGCTCATCCATACTCTCAGAGTAAACCTAAAAAAAACCCTAATCAACCAGCCCTGACATCTTTATTCTTCAGTGAAGACCTAGAACTTGGTCTGTGGTTGTAGGTAGCCAAACGCTTCACTGAAAGGCACGCAGGCAATTGCCAGTGCTCTGATCAGAACAGCTTCACGTGGAAGCTGATCTTCAGTTGCTGGACACATAAGACGGGCTGTAATTAGATGTGGCCTTTTCTACCATGGCTGCCTTACACGTGCAGTGGTGCAGGGGCTTGTGGTCATCTCTCCGTATCCTTGGACATCGCGATGTTACAGGTGTTTGTTACCAGCTTTCTGGGCCTTGCAGTTAAATTAGGTGAACAGAAGTGGACGAGACATTGCTGGAAAGTCTAGGACACGGTCTGTTCACAATATCTGACTGTTTTAATTGCTAGCAATTTTTTATTTTTTGGAGCAAAGTGTTTTCACCATGGTAGGCCATTAAGTTGCTTGTTAAATGTAACCTTGTCTGCTCAGAGCAATGATGGCTGACTGTTCTACAAATATGAAGTAATATGACCTTCTACAGGTTTACTTAACATCATCAGTGAAGGAAGAGTATTCCTAAACCTATGATTACACTTTTATATCCCACTAGGATTTATAGCCAAGAAGCTGAATGGTCTTTTGTGTTGCTTTCTGTTTGTCCCTCTTGAACACACTAGTAACCTGTACAGGAAATTACACGAGATCTCTCCACTGCAGCCAAGGACAAAAGCCTCCATGTTCTGTGTTCTCTGCAAGCTGTATCAGGAGCCATAAAGCCATGTATCAGGAGCTTAAAGAAGGCTTGGGTTTTATTGTAGCAGAGAGTAAGTGGAAACAACGTTTTATTGTGTTCACCTAGCTTATTACAATGTATTCTAGATTTGAAGTCCTATGGTCCATGTAGTCAGACCTGTATTTCTGTATCAAATCAAGAGGGCTCGTTATTCCCTTTTTAAATAAATGGGGGGGAGATACATTTTTTTATGCAACAAAATCACATGTAATTCTCAATGTTATTGCTGTAATATTTCTGAACATATTGCAAAAGTCAAAGAAACCTGAGGTAATGTTAATCATATAGCAAAAATACGCTTGTAGAACACTGTATGCTTCTGTACATGCTCACATGGTGTAAACCACCTTCACCCTTCTGAATCACGTCTATCCTTAATGCTGCATATATAGGGGAGCAGGTTAGAGAGGGGAGAGCGCTGAAAGGTACATTGTGTTTCATTCTAAGAATCTTGGAGAAGAAATGAAGAAAAAATTGCTTGGTTTCTAGTTCTTTCCCATCAGAAAGGACAGTATTTGAGGAGGATATGGAGGTTTTGGAAGCAGAAGTGTGAAGAATGGAAAAGGTGGTCAGAGATGCAAATAGCGTTGGAATGGTGTCAAAGGCAGAATGTGAGGAAAAGGCACGTTTTTCATGGAGAATATGACTTGGAGCAAGGGAAAGGAAGATGACTGTAGTGGTAATATTTGTCTTAGAGTGCAGGAGACTGAAATGCTCTGAAAGTTAATGGTAGAATTGGTTGTTGTGGAGGCACAGAGCTTGGAGATTTGGCAGTGTAAGAGTTTTGGTCACACTGGAGGAAGGTTTAAATAAGGTTTTTCTAGAAACATGGCCTCTGGGAGGTACAGAGAGTTGGAGACCCCATGGGGGCAGTGAGTTGAGAGGGAAACTCATCATGGTCACTAAAGAAACAGGAGCAGGTTTGTTGATCTAGAGAAAGAGGCAAGATGAAAACAAAGGACTGGGATGGGATGTTGACAGAGCAAGGATCGAGCTCCTTTTGTTTAAGGAGCTAAAACAAAAAAGTCATCTTTTCATTGCAGAATATGGTGAGCTTTGCTAGAAAGCCTCTGTAGCAGGGCGTTGTAGGGGCAGCTTTGTGCTTCAGTCTTACATACCAAATGAAGCTGCCTGAGTGCTGGTGTAACTTACTAGTGCAATCCAGAAGCAGCCAGATCAGGAGAGGTGGATGAAGGGTAGGTGGACCAGTTACATGGTCAAGTTGCTGGGAAAAATGAATACAAACAAGCAGAATTTTGTAAGAGAGCTGAGTGTTTTAAATAAACTTTTATAAAACCAGATTGTAGGCTGGTGAGTTGTGAAGAAAAGGATACTTTGGGGTTTTTTTGTGTGTAGTTTTGTTGTATTTGTTGTGTGGTTTTGTGTTTGGTTTTTTTTTTTTTGTTTGTTTTTGTTTTTTTTAAAGGCAACCTAAAAGGCACAGCATTTCCCCTGCTCTGCCTGGTGAGTTGCAAAGGGTGGGTGGCAAAGGGTGGGTGGCTTTCTGAGGGTCACTCTGCTCTGTCATGTTGTGATTGTCCAGTCTGCAGGAGTGGCTGCAGGGTGGATACTGCACATCGCTTAATGTCGTTCCCATATGGTGTACAGGAAAGGCTGCAGGACGTAGGTGCATTTGCACATTGTCTTTTTCGCCCTGAAAGCTGGTAGACATCATTGTGTTTTATCAGCACTGAATTTGGGAGTGAGGCAGCAGTGAGACAGGCCTTTCAGTGTAACGCTCTGGGGATAAAGATGGCTCTTCCCCATTTCTCCTTGTTCAAGGATCCTGTGGCAACCCTTAAGTTCTAACGGAAAAGCCTCTGAACACTAAGGCTCTTGCAGAGCTGATTACCTGTGGATTTTTAGGTCCCTTCTGAGCCCAGGTATAATGCTCAGGTACCCCACAGCAATGTATAGAATATATTCTTTGATCCGCTGCTGGTTTTTTGAACTGTGCATACAAAGGCATGTTTAAATAATACTAAATAATACACACTGAAAGACTAAAGTGTGATGTGAACAGTGTGGCTGGAAATAGGCTGCTAAACATGCTCCAAACATATAGAAGTGGCTGTTTGTGAATTGGTAAAGTTACATTTTTAAAAGCAAAGCAGTGACAAGCCTGTTTCTTGAAGGCACTGAGCCCATCATATTTAATGTGCAGGACTGGATTTCTTGTGCTCTAATGTGTTCAAAGAATTAGAAGGGTCAGAATGTGAACAGTTTTGTTTTATTCTAAAAAAAATAATCTGTCTTTTGTCCAGTGCAGGAAATTTAAAGGTGTTGATAACAGTACAACAACGCACTGCTGCATGCTGGCTCAGCACGCTGCAGATGGCAGCTGCTTTCTTCCCACCTTTTTATTTTCATTGAAGTTGATTTTTATATTTTTTTAGTGACATGGTTTTTTATTTTTTTTTTTTAATGATGAGAGCTGAGTAGTTTTACAAAAAGAAAGTACTGTGTGTTGTTTGCATCCATTTGAAACATAATAAAAATCCATTCCAAAACAGATGAATTGTCATGGAAATTCAGTTAGTGTGCTTTGCATGTATTCAAGGAGGCATCTGCTTGTGATTTCTCTAATGTTGTTGTGCACTGATATATTCAGAGGAAAGATGTTAACAATAGTGTTTCTCTTGCTGTATTGGCTGCTGCTTATAAGCTAAATGTCCAAAAATGGATCAATACTGAAAATAGGGGTGTGGAAAGTCACCATTTAAACACTGTGTAATTTCAGATTTTAAAGAAATATTAAAATAAATTCTTGTTCTTTTGACATTCTAAAACTCTTAATATGATTCTCAAAGTTTCAATTAATAGTTAAGAATCCATGATACTCTGTTGTTTGGGAATTGACCCGGTAGCAAGCTTGTGGGGGATCTTCTCATTGTTCTAATGGAGTAGCTGGGTGCCTGTTGATGCTGCAGTAGCAGCAGGATGGATCTTTCTCTTCAGTCACTGTTCCCTGTGACCTTCATTACGACCTTTAGTCTGCCCAGGCTTTCTGACTAGCACCTCTAGCAGCGGAGGGAGAAAGTCTCTTTTATGCAGCTGTAATCTTTTAACAGATGTAAAATCCATGTGCATAATTGAAAGAGTAGCTGGAAGTGCTCTCATCAGTAAAACAATGGCTTGAAGTTATTTCACAAACTGTTAATTAAAGATGTTTGACTTCCCCTGCTTCCCCCTCCCTTTCCTTCCGCCCTGCTGAGTGAAAACTTCCACTTCACTGGTACTGTGTTTTCACCTGTGCTTGGCACTGCTGCCATTAAAGTAGATGACCCTTGGCAGTCTATCCAAGCAAGATTTGTTTGGGTCAGACTGGCATTTTTTGAAAATAGGAAAGAGCGTGTACTACAGTTATGGCTCAAAGCAGTGCTGCAATATGCTTGGGAAAAAAATTCCTTTGTTTCACACTACTGGTCCTGTGCTGACAGGCTGACTCAGAACTGCACCCTGATACTTATTTTCAAGTCTCATACCATAGGTTTCAAGGACGTGGCTTGTGACAAAACATTGCTTGGGCAGAAGCAGAAAGAGCCAGCTTGGGGATGTGCCTTTAGTATCAGAAATAACATTGCTGTGCTGATGCTGCCCTTGTGATGGTATCAAAATCTATTTCCCCCCCCCCCCCCGTTTTGGTTTTCAAGTTTATTTTTTATGTCCCTTACTGATATTCCTCTTTATTAATTGACATTGCTTACTGTTCTCTCCCTTTTTTTCATTAGGGAGTGTAGCTAACTCATTAACCTCTGCTTCACTTTATCATTTGATTGCCTACAGGGAGGTGTCTGCTGCTCTAAAAGTTGAGCAGATGAGAGAAACCCCGGGGAGCTGGCATTGCCCTGAACCAAAGCGGTCTGTCCTTTGTGTGCCGGACTGGTGCTGGTCTGAGCTGTTCCTGATGTAGCTAGGACTGGAGGGGAAGTACTGAATGGAACAACCAGGTACTGAGTAATCACATGCAGTCAAATCCAAGCTGCTTCTGCATGGGGTAGCTTACGTCTGGAAGCTGGAGAGGTATCCTTGTTTTTTCTTATCTGAGTTATCCTGACCCCCTGTTGCTGCAAAGACTGAAAAGACATCTGATTTCACCCTGATAAATAACTGGTTTGGATCTAGTTTTTGAGAATATCTAAGGAATTTCATGGTGTTAACAGTTGTTAATGGCCAATGTGAAAATAGTCAGCAGCTCTAAAAGTGATACCTTATGGCTAACTAGCAATATAGATGGTCGTGTCGGCACTGGCACCGACAACTGCTTCCAGGAATTTGGTGACACCACTTCTACTGTCATGGTATTTTGTCCTAAAATGCAGACTCTAGAATGGAGATTTGCCCTTCCTGTGTCTTAATGATGTCAGTGTATGTTCTGGTGGTTATTCTGACAGAGCTGGTTGATCTTCACAATGTTTCAGCCATTCAAATTCAGAGGAAGTTGGACAAAAGCTCTTGTGGGAGGAAAAACTAGCATGAGGTCAATGAACATAGCTTTGCTCATGACAAAGGGACTCTTCTGTTTTACTGCTGCCAGTTTTGCCTACATGTAGATCTTTATACAGTATGATTTTAGTGTGATTTATCAAAACAGTTCTTAGAGGAAAATAATCCTTTTTTTATAGAAAGAGGGCAGTGTGTTACTCTTACATGGCTTAAAATTGATCACCACCCCCACTTTCCGGAAATATGGGTCAGTGGCCTTAGAACAGGCACAGAGGCATTTTGCAAGTAGACAAAACAGTATCTTGCTAATTACTGGCACACAACTTCAGTGTACCATAGTCTGGTGCAGAACTTGCCTGCTCCCTCCAAAGCATGTTCTGCAAGGAAGAGGCTGCTGTGGCATAAATACATTAAGAATTGACCCTATGGTGGTTTTGGCTTTTCGAAGCCTCTTGTAGCTGTAAGGTAACAGTCTCTTGGCAAAGGAAATATGTGGAAACATCATTTAGTCATTGTTTGATGAAGATCCAGTTGCTGTATCCCCGCATCTGTTTATTTCTGTAGAATACAGGCTAGATGTGACACACTGTCTGAAGTACAGCTGTGAAAGGGGAAGGAGGTTTCATCATTTAGTCCTATTATATATGAAGTAATTGTATTAAGTCATCACAAAGTTATTAAAATCTGCCCTGCTAAATGGTAAATGACTGCTGAAAGAAAATCCCAGCTGCTTGGGTCCTGCCTCTGTGGTAACCTACAATGTCTGCTGGAAAACAGAAGTGTGGGCTGTGACACAGCAGTAGCTGGGGTTATGCCCTTACTGATCTCCCTCCATTCTTTCCTTGCTTTCTGCCTCTCTTCACTTGATCCTTTTCTCTCACCAGAGGTTCTGTCTTTAGTTTAATGCAAGTTGTGCACAGAAACTTCATTGAAAAAATGTGCAGTAGGGACACCTGCAGTTTGTGCAGTCTGTGTGCAAGTCGGTGGTGTGTGTGAAGTGTTACCAGAAGGCATTGCTGCTAGATTAGAAAACAATAACTTTGAACTGGGAATGCTGAGTCTTCCCAGTCTGGCAGCATGAGCCATGCTAGTGCCTGAGTATGCTGGTGTTAGGAGCTGTTCCTGCAGACAAACACATGAAGACCCTGGCTGAAGTTGTCTGTTATGTGAGCAAAGACTGATAGGACTATGCCACTAGTAGATCCTGCTTAGGAAGAAGAGTTAAGGTCATGTGTTTTATCCTGAATCACAGTATAGAGCTTAACTACACCATTCATTTGCATGGCTTCCTGCAGCTGATGAGTGCTTGGATGTTTCTGACTGCCCCAGGCAGCAGAGGGAAGGCTGCCACTTCCAAATGCAAGGGTGGACCTGGTGGGTGTTCCTGCGAGTTGGACCAGGGATGGGCTTGTACCATGTAACCATGTACCTCTTGTCTTTCTGAAGCTATCAAACATCATCTCTGCCTCTACTGTACTCCAGCAGAGAACTCCAGTTCAATATTACTGTGTTTTCCTTTATTCCATGGCATTTTCTGTAAAGTAGTACCACTTCTATAATCTAAATGAAAGCAAAACCTTTCATATGCCTCTGCTACTTATAAAGTGGTATCATAGGTATCATTAATTTAGATAGATAACTCTTTTGGGATTTAGTTCATTAAAATTTTAAGTGGTAATGGAGCTCTAAGCCAGTGGTTTCGAGGTGATTGTATCTCAGTAGGACTGGGTAGTGTAAACTAAGCACTTTCCAGACATCCAGGAGGTGTGGCATCTTGTGAAAATGGGCCACTAATACTGGGAGTATAAATTTAGCCAAATCTTTCATCTCATATTTTGCATGTAAATTAGTTATGGCCAAATTAAGTCAGTAGCAGACCTCTAATCTTTGATAGCTGTACTAACTTTTACTTTTTGTCAGTATTATTTTAATGGTAAACTCTTGTCTGTCTGACAGATTTGTGGTGGCTTGTCCTAAGTACCGTAAATTTGCTGCAGGCCTGTTGCCACAGTATGCTAGTGTTGAATCTGCCCGAGAAATTCACCGCTGGAAATCTTTAATGGAAACTTTAAAATAGACCTTTAATATTAGAGTAAGAAAATGAATGAGCCTCCAACAGACCTTGTAACAGAGGAGATCAGGCTTTAATGAACAAGGGTTACTTCTGCTTACTGAAAATCTGTGGTTTGTGGACATTTCTGATAAGGCAAACTTTAAATGGATTTGCAAAGAGACACAACAGCCGAGTGAAACTGCAGTTTTGGTCTGCAGGCACGAAGCACAGAGCACAGCACAGAGTAGTTCTCTAGTATCATTGAAATGGGAGGGTTTTGATTGGTAATTATCACAGATTAACAGAAGGATGTTAAAATAAAACCCCAAAAGTAACAACAACAACAACAAAAACTTCACCAGGGAGAAAAGCATTTGGAAATTATCAGTGGGCTAGAAAAAGTAGTTTATGGAAATACTAAAACATTGGACTTGTTTTAGCTTGGTTAGGGACAAGCAAGACTATTCAAGACATCTACTGCCATGATGACAAGGAGGGGTCCGATGGCATTAGAAGGGATTCCCTGCGCTTCACCTTCAGGGTCGCCAGCTCAGTCACTGCTGCTGTCCTGGGGCTGTGCTATAGCTGGGAGCATCAGCAGCAATTGCTCCACAAGACTTTTGCAGCTTGGCAGGGGCAGGGGCTGGGGCATGTGGGTGCAGCAGGCTCACCCACAGCTCAGTGGCCCCGTTGGCACCTGTTCGGGGCCAGATCTGGGTCAACTGAGTGGGAGAATCAGAACACATAGGTCCAGCAGCCAGTGGTTGTCACCAAACTCACCAAAAGCAGTCCCTGTTCTGACAAGGGCTGTGCAGGATATATTTATTGCAAGCCATATTCCAGCATCATGGTTGCTCTTGAGAGGAGGAGTGTCTTCCTGAAACCAGAGATATGGACAATTTCTAGATAGGGGAATGGTCTGGTTTGAGTTTGTTACCAGATGATGGCAGTGGATTGCATGTGTTAGACTCTCCTAAGACACCTGGTGCATTAGAGGAGTCTAGATGATATGCTTCAGCTGGGGAATGAAACCCTGAGAGCTTTCAAGGATCTGAAATCACTTTCAGCAAATTACTGTTTCAAAGTTTACTTTGTGATCTCTTGTTCTGTAACTCCTTAGAGCCACCTCAGCTTCTCCAGGCAGAGCAGTAATCTCACTTGTAGATTTTTTAGCTGTTTTCTGTTAAGGAGTGCAGATACAGGGTATGAATGGTTGTGGTTATTAGCACTTAATAAGCAGTCTCAATCTGAAATATAAAAACCCCTATGTTTGATGCTACAATATTTTTTTTTAATTACATGTGACTTAAGAGCTACTAATCGAAATACATCTCTGGCACTACTTTATTCCCCTAATTGTGGGCTGTAGACAAAACTGCAGAGGAGGCAGCAAAGGCTCTTTATGCTTCTCGTGTAAGTTCAGCTGGTTTATTGTTCATTTTATTTTCCTGGAAGTGTGCTTCATCTTTCCAGGCCCTTATTAGTTTGTATCTGTAGGGAGAATCACTGCAGTTGGAGCTTGAGCTCAGATATTCCTGAGGTATATCTTAAGTTCAGCTATCCCTCAGGGAATGACATCCCTGTGCCCTTCCAAACCTGGGGGAATGATGGGCAAGCCATTGAATGCAGAGGGCTGTTGTCTCCGTTACTGAACTCTTTTCTTCCTTCTCCTTTCACCTTGAGGGAGGTTTGTTGAAACTGTTGAAACAACCTCAAGCTTGTTTCGTGTCTGAAAATACAAACACAGCACATGGTAAAACCCTTCAAAACCTGCTAGCTGAGGCTGCAGGCGGTTTTTGCAGGGTGCAGCGGTGAGCAAGGCTGCTGTTGAGCATCACCAATCTCTGCAGGTGGTTGCCTGGGGACACTTTGGGTGGCGCTGACCCTTCTTAGAGCTGGGCTTGGTTCCGCCAGCCCTTCTGGAAGTAAAAGATGACAGCTGACAGCTACTTAAGTCTGTTGGCATGCCTTGGAAGGGTTAAATGTTTTCTTTGTGGCAGTGAAGGACATGGAAAACTGCCAAGCATTTAGATTTAAGGTTTGAAAAGCAGCTGGAGTTTAATTGCTCTTAGCAAGCAATTCAGTGCAGGAAGGGGGAGACCGTAGTAATAACGTTACAAAGTGCCATTCATAACACTGTTGTTAAGTTTGGGTCAGTGTTCTCCATCCAGACTCCCATGCTCGGCTGGAGTTGAGGAGCAGAGCCCAGGCCCACCCACTGCCCCAGTGCCGCAGGAGGACAAGCCCAGGTGTGCAAAGGAGAAGGGCAGCTGGGAACACACAGGGCCAACAGGGTCCCCTCTTGTGCTCAAAAATGGCTCAGTTTTATGGGTGATGAGATCAGTGTTTGGAAGAGAGACCGCTAACAGGAACTGACTTAGTCCAGTTTTAAAATGGGTTATGCTGGATGGCTTTAAAAAGACATCCTCTGATCTCAGAGGCTTATCAGTGCCCCCAGCTTGTGATCACGAGGCTCCTTCCAGTCCTGCCAGCTTCTACACCATTGATCTGTTTGTTCCTGTGAAGACATCGCA
>JAVJGJ010000047.1:5867287-5919397 GCA_035590215.1 Microhierax caerulescens | reverse complement strand
CAGTCAGGGGGGCTGGGGGATAGGGTGGGCGTGGGTACTGAGGGGGTTGTTGGTCCTGAGGGAGGCATTTGGGCTGGGGGGGCAGACCTGGGGGTGGGCACAGGGGTCAGGGAGTGTGTGAGGGGCTGGAGGGCCTGAGGTGGCTTTGGGACTGTGGGGGCCCACTGGGCCCGCGGTTGGGCTGGATCAGGCCTGATGGGATGGTTGTTTCTGAGGTAGGGAATGGTGAGACTGCAGTGGATTAAGGGAGGTAGGGGTCAGTGCAGGGCCTGGCTGGGGGTGAGGAGAGTGCAAGGTTAGGTTTGGAGTTTTGTCTGGGTTAACAGTGGGGCTGGGCGGCAGAACATGTAGGTGAGAGGGACCAGTGGCACTGTGGGTTGATAGGGGCTGGGTAGAAGGCACTGGGGTACACTGAGGAAGGTGCATTGTGTGTGAGGAGGGCTGTGGGGCACTTGAGATCTGCCAGGAGAGGGTGAAACCTGCTAGGGAAGCAGAGGCTCTAAGTTTTGCTTGAGGCTGGGCACAACCTTGATGTTGCAAGGTGCAAAGCTAACACCAAATCACTATTACTTTGTCCTTCCATGAGTCCAAGCCGGTAAGTCCCTGGCACCTCACACTTGGACTGAGGCTGACACAGCACCAGTTTGCCTTTTGTTCTCAATCTGATGAGGTAGCAGCACTCTGGATGAAAGAACTGCTGAATTGCCAGAGCCAGTCCCTAAATCACTTGTGTTTTTCTTGGCAGGAATAAAGCACTGCCCTGACCCAGCCTTATTTTGATTATTAGGTCCAATGGACTGGGGTGGCAGCCCAGCACTATTGAGAGCAGAGTTTGAAGCCAACAAACAGGAGTTATGTGCTGATGCTAGCACTGATGAACAACTCATGCAAGTCATTTAACTTCCTTGTGCCTGTATGTTCCCATGTATAAAATGATCATGATAAAAATATTCATGTACGTTTTCCTGGTACTTTGCAATGCTGGCTTAAAGGCTACTATGTCAGCAGATGCTGTTATTGTAGCAGCCAGGGACAGATACCACTGTATTCTCAGAAGCCTCACGTGATCATTGTTTCAAACTCTTCTCTTTTTTTGCCATTGATTCATATGCAAGCTCTTTGTATAGCTAAAATCCTCACGTCCAAAGCCTAGTGCTGGTATTTCTGAATAGTGGGGGGTTACTGCAGCTTTATAATAAAAATAAGATAGCATTACACCACCAGCACCTTAAACATAAATATAGAAACGTTAATTTAGAATCAATTTTGGGATGTTTCAGACTGTAAAGTTCTTTTAACTAGATCTCTGTTGAGGACAGAGGAGCACTTTATGGGACTGTAAATTTCATGCAAACAGTCTCTGTGAAATAGAGATTCCCCCTACACACTAGCTGTTCTTTCAATATCAATCATATGCCTTGCAAGTAATGTTTCACAAATATTCTGTAAATCACAGGAAAATGCTAGCAATAATGTGAAATATGACTTTCACTTGACTGTTTCACCAGAGGCCCCTAACAGGCCATTCTCCTGTCAGCACTAACATTTGTTATGGCTAATAACATTTTCAATCACAACTATTTTGGGAAAATGGATTTATTTTAAACCTGCTTCCCCACAAAGGAGATCCTGAAAATGCCCTGCCAAGGACACAGACTCCTTATACAGCACAGACCGTTAACTCCCCAGTGAAATTTCATCTCATCTTAATTCTCAAATGTTGTTTCTTAGCCAGCTTTTTGAAGACTTTGTTTGTTTGTTTTCAGGCACTGAGGTAGGTGTTCACCTCTTGGTCATTGTTTTCAGTCTGGTTCAGATAATAGCAACAGAAAAAAAGTTATTTTTGAGCAGGTATCTTGGGGATATTCTGGAACTGATTTGGAATTTTGCTCCAGATTCTAGGAAAAAAGGCTTAAGAACTTTGTAGATAGGAAATTGGTAATCTTAGCAACTTGTATTATACTGAAAGAAACTTCTTATTCTGAAACCCAAAGATTTTTGTGTCATTTTAACTTCTCTTAAACTACACTTTAAATAAAACCTAAAATTGTGCTTTTCTTACGTAGGATGTCCAAGAACTATATTAGACAAGGTGTGAATTCCTTTCTTATCTTCAGACACATTGATACAGCTTGGTGGAGAACAACGCACCTGTGATAATGCAGCTGTCTGTGACCTTGTCGCTCTGTCTGCATCTGTGTATATACATGGATACTGATGTTTAACTCTGAGTCTCCTAGAGATAGGTCAGTGTCCTAAAGCCAAAGGCATACAAGTCAGTGGAATTCTCACCTACCTGAATGGACAGCTTAATTATCTGACATTTCATCCCCCTACTAAGCACACCTTCACATTTTTCAAGCTGGAATACTGAGTCAAAAGTGAGCCAAAGAAATCTGGCAAGATATGGATTGCTTTCTTTAACACCTGTGTGAAGGGGTGGAAGGAAATGCAGGCAAGGGATGTTTCTAGAGCTTCTGTCTTCTTCCCTGTTAGTTCTTACCATTTCAGGTTTTCTTAGATTGTTTAAAAACATGCCATAGAAATAAGACAAGAAAAAAACAGAGCAACTGACTGTCATGCCAAAGGGTCCCAAAGTGCTCTCCCACTGCCAAGGCCAAGCACATCTTCCTGGAGTGGATATGGGCCCAGTCCAAACGACTGTCGCTCCATCACATGAGGGAGGACATGCTGTACTGCTGTGCTAACAGGCATTTACAGCCCCCTTGACCCTGTCACTCCCCATAAATCCATACCTATTTGTGCTCTCATTTCACCCTATTTATTCTCTGGCAGGTCAGATATGAGATGCAGTGTTCATATCATGAGGCTAGCAAGAAACCAAGACTGGGGTAATGGGTAACATTAAAACGACTTTATTAACAGAACAGAGAAGAGGGCTCCTGTGGTGAAGCCACCTGCCTTGGAAAATAATGTCAAGTCTGTCGCAGATTCATTGTGCAGCTTCAGACATACCAGGAGCTCTCCTTTTGCCCCGGTTTCCTATCTATGAAATGAGTATAAAGGAAAATGAGATTAAATTAATGTCTAGTAAGTGCTTTAATATTATTTGCCAGAGATTTTAAATGTGATTCTGGTGGTTAATTCCTTAGTACAGACTTTTTCTATCTTCAAAGCCCTTTTTTAACTTCCTTCTCATTTTTGTCTAGGCAGAAGAGATCATGACTTCTGTTAAAGAGCAGGAAGCCATTGGAAAGCTCATGGTTTTGTTGCAGAAATGGGATAGTGCCCACAAAGTTGCTCGAAGGTGCATCCTGGACAACTTCATTAAAAGCAATGATGGCAAGACAGAACCAGAGCTGGAGCTGGAGTTCTCCCAGGGAGCCAGCTTGTTTCTTGCTCACCTAACAGCATGGCTCAGGATGACATACCTCTTTCCTTGGACAGCTGGAGATGGCACGTGGTAGTGAGATGGAGAGGAGGAGAAAGTTATTTACTGAAATTTTGTTTAAAGAATAAGCTTCTATATGGAGACATCCATATCCAATGGTGTTCTGCAGGGTTAAAAAAAAACCCCACTGGCAATCTAAAGATCGAAGGGAAGGGAAAGCCACGTAACCTGCCTCCCAGGGACCTAGAACTGATGTTTTTTCTCATACTGGGATGAGCGTACTGCCTCTGTCTGCCTGTGAGAGGAAGGTCCATGCTCTCTCCCAGTTCAGACCTCCACATAGTCAAAGGCAGCCTGAGGGGCACCACGATGGTCTGTAAATCTCTCCTTAGCCTTGTCAAACAGCTACATGTACAGCACATGCCTTGACAAGCTACTGAAGTCCATTGGCATCTTCCTATCTGCTGCAAGTGGGTGAGTATAGAATGTGACACTGTGAAAGGTGCCACAGGAAAGGCACACAAGGGTGAGGGGGTGACTACATAAAGTAACAAGTCCTTGGGCATCTTTTGGGAGGGCTGTGTGAGCATTTCAGGCAAAACAGGTCCCAGTGAGGCTTGTGGTAGGAATTTTAAATGCTCTCAAAACCAAGTCCACTGCTTGTACATTTCTCCAGAGCTACCAGGTCACTGACACGATGTGTGGTGAGAGTCTGGCAATGGGGCTTTCTGTGCCTGTGGTTCAATATCTGAAATAAGCACAGGATAAAACAGGAGCTGGTGACCTGCTGGCAGCAAAGCATGCTGCTGGCGGGCATCTGCCTCTGCACTCTAGGGTGAGCCTCCTTGTGTTCACTGCCTGGATACAGGATACCCACTGCACTGAGGCCAGAGACATAGCTCCCCAGAGCACAGCATGCTGACAGAGGAAGATGGGCTCCGAGGCAGGTGACACTTTGGCTTTGTTCCCCCTATCCTTGCAAGCACAGATACCTTATTGAATTTCTGGAGACTGGAGGTCTCTTCATTCTCCTGGAAGTACTAGGGCTGAACCACCTGAAAGAAGAGGACAAAAGGGAGTCTCTAAAGCTGCTGCAGCTTGTTGGAGATGCTGGCAGGAAGTATAAGGAGCTCATTTGTGAAAGCTGTGGTAGGCAGCATGTCATGGGTGCTTTTTCCTAATTCAGGCAAGGATGTTCTCCCTGACCTCTGGCCCCCGGGGCTGCTTGCCATGCTGAGCCACTCCCTTCCCTCCACCTGCCGGATGGCAGATTGCCACGGTGTTTGTCTGGCTGGAAGGAGTTCAGAGTCTCGGCTATTGTTGAGCAGTTGCATTTCATCCCCTCTCTCAGTTTTTAATGAGCTCGCTTTCTTTACAGTCATTTCTTTTGATGTGATATTGCTGTCCTGCTGGTTGCAACTGCTCTGGTTAAAACCATAAAACAGTTTCTATTCTTACCTGCAGCGTTCACCTACTGCAAACTTTTCCAGACTTCCTCTCTGGGGGTGGGAGGGGCTTGTATCTTTTGAAAGAACATTGCAACAGGTTTTTTTCCTGTTTTTTCTCCTGGGCAGTGGAAGCCAAACCCCATTAGTTGTTCTGTAGTTCGGATTATGTTGTCAGATGCTGTGGGGTGATACCTGCCATCACAGCTCCAAGAGAGATGAAGTGGCAGGATCAGCAGAGGGATCCTTAGCACTGTTGGCATCCCAAGTGTCAGACTCTGCATGTCTAAATACCTGCAGAAGGGCTTTGGCCACCTACTCCAGCTGAGAATTTTGCCAAATGGTTTTCAGTTGGTGGCGTGGCTCCTGACAAGGAATTTTTTGCTGGCTTCTGTTCAAGCCACACTTCAAGTGGGATCTGGTACTGGGTTTTCTCAGGGATGACAGTGAAACAGCTAAGATGGGTGACCTAGACTCATCCAGGCACGAGTTGTTGTGTCTTTCTCTGCACAGGGGTGCGATCCCTCACCGAGTTCTTGGACACTTTCTTGAGGAGGCTCAAGAAGATGTGCAGGTTCTGCTGGACTCTTTGGGCCACAGCAATCCCAACTACCAGAACCAAGTCTACCTTGCACCAAGGCCTCCTTGCTGTGCTGCCGTGTGCTGTCCCCCAAGCCCAGCAGCTGGGCCCTGCAGACGCTGGGGGCCATGCAGGTGGGCAGCGTGCCTCCCTGGGGGTGAAGGGCAGCGGTAGCTTCTGTGTCCATCCTTCCTGCCCTGCCAGGAGCTGCACCAGTCTCCTCAGCATTGCAAACTGCACTGGGCAGCTCCAGTACCTGGAAGAGAACAGCCTGGAGTACTGTGTGAAGACTGTCCCTGTCACTCTGTCCTTCTCCTCCCAGGACGTGGTGGGAGAGGCGCCTTCCCTCCTGGTGGAGCCTGTACTGGGCGCGCTGTGCTCGATGAACCTGGAGGTCCAGTACGAAGGTAGGTAGGATCCCCCCAGCCACCCTGCGCCGTGGCCGAGGGGGTCTCCGGGAGGCTGGGGCTGGGCGTCTCCGGACAAGCGTGGCAGAGGTGTGGGGAAGGGCGGTGCGGGCGGAGAGCAGAGGACGGGAGGCCTCGGTCCGTGTAGCGGCGGGGCCGCGCGGGCGCAGCAGTCGCGCAGAGGCCCAAGGCGGTCATTAGCATGGGGCTCATTAGTATGCGTCTTATTTGCATACCCAGGGTGCACCGCGTACTGGCGCCGCAGTCCCGGTAAAGCTGTCCGCCGCCGCTGCAGCTCCCGCGGGGCCGCTCGGGTCCGGGCGCGGGGCCGTGCCGGTGTGCGCCGCTCCGGCACCGCTCCTGCGCGTTGCGTGTCGCTGTGCTCGGGGGTGCGGAACTGCTCATCCATCACCTTTCGTCTCATCGACACCCCTTGACACGGTGCACGCTGCAATCCACTGTCTTCACAAACGGCACAGATAAATAAACATTTATTTAATTAGACTTCATAGGAAATCCTCATCTGCCTTGATTCCTAGTGGCCTGCTCTGCCTCTCTGTAGTAGAGGACTAGAAAGCACTGAATCAGACCGAGAAATTAAGTTTTCTTGATACAGTCCATACAAAACGGAAGAAACAACGTGTTACAAGAGCGAAGATGTGTTCATGTCTTTTGTCCTTATGCCGAGGGGAGGATGCAGTGGATGGGGAATGATGTTTTGTACAACTGTTTCCATGTGGCAGGAGTTTTAGACTGGCATAAGAGCTGCTTTTTAGAGTTTAGATCTTTACAAAACAACATGGAAGAAGCCCTTTTACATCTGGTTTTTCAAATAAGTGGCATGCCTGGAAACCATCCTTTATGTGCAAGCAGAATCTGGGATGAAATGCTTCCCAGTGAAGACCTGTGGTCATGTTTTGACTACATGGAGTAGTAAAAAGCTGGATATTTCTATTCTTGGTATTATTTGGATTACTGTATGGAAAAAAAAAAACCCAACAAAAAATACCATACAGGCCCAACCCTTTAAATAAATCCTCCTAGTTCTGTACTCGCTTATCCCCATGCAGGTATCCCTGAACTAGAGGTGTGTTGGGCTGCTCAGCAGCAGTGCCACCCCGAGCCCTCACCCACTGTGGCTGCGCGGGTGCCGATGCCACAGCACCAGCTCGGGCGGTGGCACGGCTTGATGGGGGGGCACAACTGCTCTGTGAGAAGGCAGGCACAGTGAGGTGACACTGGGACACTCCGAAGCAGGGTTAGAAACCACGCTATGTTCTCAGTTCTTAAGTCCAAGCTTGAAAAAAAACGCAATGCTTTCCTCAGTTCTTGGATTTGTAGTAGCTGAACTTCAGTAATGCACTCAGCTAGTCTGGCTTTTATCAGACACATTAGCAGATAATTTAAGTCATTAAATATACTTGGACCATAATTGCTATGGTGGTTGGACCCCAAGAAAAGCTGGTCAGAATGACAGAATCATCAAATGCTTTGGGTCGAAAGGGACCCTAAAGCCCACCAAGTTTCACCCCCCTGCTGCGGGCAGGGACACCCCCCACCAGCCCAGGCTGCTCCCAGCCCCGTCCAGCCTGGCCTTGGGCACTGCCAGGGATGGGGCACCCACAGCTGCCCTGGGCAGCCTGGGCCAGCGCCTCCCACCCTCACAGGGAAGAATTTCTTCCCAATACCTAATCTACATCTATCTTCTTCCAGTTAAAGCCATTCCCCCTTGTCCTAATGCTGCCTGCCCTTGTAAAACGTCCCTCCCCAGCTTTCTTGTCACCCCCTTTAGGCACTGGCAGCTGCTATAAGGTCTCCACGGATTCTTCTCTTCTCCAGGCTGAACAACCCCAGCTCTCTCAACCTTTTTGTTTTTGTAGGAGAGGTACTCCAGCGCTCTGATAGTTTTTTGTGGCCACCTGTGAACTTGCTCCAACAGGTCCATGTCATTCATATGTTGGGCGCCCCAGAGCTGAATTGCAGCAAAAGAGTGGAGAAGAGTCCAAACTACAGCTTAGCGTAATGTCTACTTTATTTTTCTCCAGTCGGCTTTTGTGAACAAGACACAAAACTCACTTGCTATAAATTCTGGAAAATACAGTATGACCGATGCAGACAATTACTTTCTCTGGTGGTTGTGTGGTATTTCTTTTGAATGTATTTGTGTTGGAAAACAATGCCGGGAGCACATGGATTTTTGTCATTTAGAAGAACTGTTTCTTAGTAGTTTCCCATGCAGTGTTTGGAAAAGAGGACACAGGTGCTGGATACAATGAGAAAACCAAAGATTTGTATCCAAAGGACTGTCCATTTCTGTTGTGTAGGGCTGGAGAGGCGTGTCTGTGGCTCATAAACTGAAGGGAAGTATAAAAGCTATGATATCTTTGATACTTTTAAAATATACTTTTTTTTATACATTTTGATACATTTGAGTAACTCAGTGATTGTCCCGTGTCAGTGAGAATAGTTGAATGCTGAATAAATGTCATAAACAGATTTGGAGTGGTAGTTGTTAGGTGTTTTTGTATAGAGAAGAAACAGCTATAGGTATCTAATATATTATAGGTATAGTAATAGCTATAGGTACCTGACTGCCAGCCTCCATCTGACTTGTTTTCATTTTCCAGTGCTCAGCGTGCAGGATATGTGTGTGTATTGTGATACAGGATGAATTTTATGCAGGGGTTGTATGGGAAATAAAATCACTTCTTTTCCCAGCTTGAGGTTGCCTGGGCCATATACCTACAGGTGTTTTATTTATAAGTCTTTCCTCATACAAGAAGCATCTTATGCTGTACCCAAATGTGTGCACTCATGATAATACCGGTGCAGGTGTGACTGCAGGAAGTTTCTGCTGTGAAATGAAGTAGTAGAGCCAGGCCACAGTGTTATTTCTCCTTTGCATAACTAAATAAATGATTTTATACTATTTTATAGTTTTTCTATTGTAAGGACAAAGTGAGCAAAAAATTTAAAACCAAGAAGCTCTTGTATCTTCTGCTGCATCTGAGAAAGATGAGAGGAGGCAGCCATCATCCAGAGGTGCTGCTGCCCATGTGTGGCTGCCGCTCTGCCTCTCCACCCTGACAGCATTTGCCCATTGCCAGGGACTGCAAACAGCGTTGTCACACAGGTGATCTTTATTGCAATAGTGAAAGTTCAGGTTTCCAAACCTTTTGTTGATTTATAGTAAACTGTTGGACCTAATGGAACTTCCAATAATTTTTTTCCTCTCAAATATTAGTGTTCTGTTTAATACCTGTAATACAAAGAAAATATTTAAGAGCCTGCAACTTGAGAACTAGGGGATGGTTATTTTTGGTTTCTTAATTTAGCTCTAGGAATATTCTAGGAATATTTTATATCCCAGCCCTTAATTACGCAGTTATATGATACTTTGCCAGAGGACCCCAGTTCTCACATGTGCAAAGGAAATGCGATTAAAATCCGATGGGCAGCTGTCAGTTTTGCACACAGCTTGCAACTGCTGATCTTGGAGGCATAAATGATGTAACTTCTTAGTTGTGTTAATTTCTAGTGATTGACCTGAGGTTTTCTTTTTGTTCATAGAAAAGCTTTACGGTCCATATTTTGAGTTTGTAATTTCACCTTTGGTACCTGGGGTAGATAATGTAGCTTTGAGGTTGGCTGTTCTGGAGTGGCAGCTGTGGGTATGGAGGCAGCATTCAGGAAAACGTTGCCTGAGGTGCCTCCTTCAAAAAGTGTCGAAGAAGGCACTGCGTTTTGTGTCTGAGGATTAGTCTTCCCAATTTTCATGCTGATATTTAATAAAACGTCTACAAGATGATGTGTTATTTTGGTGGACTTTGTAGTGTTAACAGTTGGACTCTATGACCTTAGAGGCCTTTTCCAACCTAAATGATTCTATGGTTTCCTTCTCCCCACAGCAACAGAATATACATGAGTTTCTGTCCTTTCTGACTGTACTGTATTTCTTCCAAAGACTTTTTTGTGAATCCTTCCTGTGAAAAACACAAGAAGGGGAATGATCATATCTATAAAGATTTGTTGCATGAAGCATGAAATTTAATCCTAGAATTAGTAATAAATTTGGGCAAACTGACTCTTGATGATGATAATGACATGTAAAATTAGGTGCGAGTATGTTTACTACAGTGGGGAACTTGAACTGAATTGTGACCTCAGGATCAGGTGGAATTCAAGGAAACAGGAGCCATGCTAGTGGCAAAGCCTTGCTTCCAAGATCAGCCTCTGGCTGGTGACCTGGAGGCTGAACTCTGGTCAGCCCAAAACAAAGGAGGCAATCGGTTATCTGAGATTTTTCCCCCACTCAATTATTTTAATTTTTAAGGTAAGATTATATGTAATGTTATATGCTGGGGTGTACTAGAAAAGTATGTTCTAAGCAGCAGGCTTTTGGCAGTGGTGAAAAATCTGCTCAAGGAAGGATGCAGTAGCTTCACTTTCCTGCAGCAAAAGTCCCACCATTTGGTCAGTTACATGAGATAACATGTCACCCAATTTAACCTTGCAGCTTGTAAGCGTGAGGTTTTGATGAGAAAATGCTGAGAGCAAACTGAATGTACAGCTTGCTAAACAGCCAAAAAATCTAGGTTATATCTTCCTTCCCTGGTCAGGAAACAAGGGAGCTATTTTTAAATCTGGCCTTCCTGTACATATTGAAATAGAGTGATTTTTCTTGTGCTAGACAGAGCATGACAATACTTTCCCATTAAGTAATGAGCTCTTACTCTTGCTCTGAATTAACCTGGCAGGACTGGACAGAAACCAGTCTGTCTTCAAAAAAGACTGACTCCAAAGATTTCTCCAGGCATTGACCTCTGCAAAGGTTAGATCATCCAGGGAGGAAGAGAGGAGTAAAACAACGTGAATGGTGGGGAAAGAAGCTCACCAGTAGCTTTGTGGGAGGTCTTCCATTGTATTTCACTTACTTGGGAACAGAGAAAACCACAGATAAGATATCAGAAATTTGTATGAAACTGGGTTTCACGAAGGAGCCTTTTGCAGCCCTAACTGTTGAGCAGTTTGGATTATCTGGCTGGAGGCTCTTTCTGCCAAAGGCAAGAGGTCTTCAATGCAGTTGTTGTTGAGAAGTTAATATAAGAATTCATGTCAGCCTGTAGTAGAGCCAACACTGGCTTAGGCATGGAATATGGAATGTAGCAACGTTATAACAAGGAA
The DNA here is from genome assembly GCA_035590215.1 of Microhierax caerulescens. Lineage (NCBI taxonomy): Eukaryota > Metazoa > Chordata > Aves > Falconiformes > Falconidae > Microhierax > Microhierax caerulescens. Next base: position 5,908,429 of record JAVJGJ010000047.1, on the reverse strand, counting down.
AATGAAATGCAGTGTCTGGTTTCAGTTTCTTAGTGTGCTGAGAAGCAGTGCTCTTCACCGCTAAAAATAAGCAGACTAGTTTATATAGTCTAATTGTTACCTGACATGTGAGGGAGCTGTAATTTAATTTATTGGTCTTAATAGTTGCAGGTGATTCTGTGTTAGCGTTCAGAACGTGCCAGATTCTCAAGTCTTGGCATATGTTCCTGCCACAAACATTTTCTTTATCTGTTAGCTTTCTGTAGGTGCCTGTTGATACCTGTGTCGTATTTGTTCTGTATATTCCTGCTGCACACTTGCAAGAGGACTGAGACTGTATTTTATTCATTGCCAACATTCTTGTCTTTAACCAGAAGTGGAGAACACTAAGGGGATCTGAGTGTGTATACTAAGGGATGAAGCTTTATCGGCTAGGCTGCTGAATAGGTGAAAACAGAAATAAGATACGATAACCTACCTAGCTGAATCGATAGGCTGCCTCTTCTATGAGCTTGTGTTTGTTTTGCCTCAATTTAGAACTGTTTGGAAAACCATCCTGACACTTCACAGGTATGGCTGCTAAAATATCTGGATACTATTTTTATCGGTAACTATATTGCCTATTTGCCCATCTAACAAAGATATTTCTGCTAATATTAATATAATAATAGTTAGAACATATTTTTTGTTTTAATTAAGTGTTTAAAGATGAGGCTTGAAGGAAAATAATAATGTTGGAAAAAATAAGAGCTAAGTACAGTGAGCCATTCACATACCTGGATGTGTGCTAGTTCAATTTATTTAAGTGTCTGTGTATATTCACAAAAGATCTTAAGATCATACTACACTGATATATTGATTTTTACTTCTTATCTATCCCAAAACAATAATGGTGATTTTTTTTTTTTTTTAAAAAAAAAAGAAGCCTTTTTTTAAGCTTTTGCATGAGTCTTGAGGCTGAGGGGCAGGAAAGTGAACCACAGTTGCTATTTCTTTCTACCTGGGATCTTTGGTTTCATTTGAGCTTTAACTCCATGTATAGTTCCAAAAAGATTCATTAGAATGTATTTCCAAATTACAGTACTGGGCTTAAAGAAAAGGTTTGTTGAAAAGCAGCAGCAAATACATGTCCAAATAAGAACATCTGGGATCATCTGAATCTGTCCTCTTCTTGTGAAAAGGCACGTTAACAGGCATTGACTTCTGATCTGGAAAACGTCTTGTCTCTTTGCTTGCAGCCCGCAGCCAGTGAGACAACATAGGTGTGAATGTTGCTTATCCTGCTTGCTCATTAACTTTCCTTTGAGTCAAGGGTGAGAATTTGTAAGAGAAGCAAGAAAACAAAATCTGATTATTGTGTAAATGGCTTGGGGTTTGGTAATTTCATTTTGAGGGGTAGGGGGAAGAATGTCTGTTTGAATGAAATCTAGTTGATTAGTGCACATAAGAAAAGATAAAATTTTGAAGTATAATTGTATCTGACCCAATCACCATCGTTTTGGGATTGGTTTGCTTTTCCAGGTCAATCAGAATGTGGACATCCAAAGGGCCCGACTGCGAGATGATATTAAGGAATATAAATTCCGAGAAGCGCGTTTGCTGCAAGACTACACTGAGCTTGAAGAGGAAAACATCTGTCTCCAGAAACAAGTGTCTGTCCTGAAGCAGAATCAGGCAAGTTTTTCAAAATAATGGGCATTGCTTTGGTAGCACCAGTTAATTCCTGCATTATGGCATGGTTCTGTCTCATTTGGACATGCTTTTGAGGCTATAAGGTGTCTCTTTCAGTACCAGGAGTTGTTCCAAGTCCTTTCTGACCCTGCTTATACACAGTCATAGGACTTTATTGCTTCTACTTTGACCCCCAAGTCTTTCCATTGCCTTCTCTCTCTCTGGTGGAAGTGAAGTCTCTAACAGCCTGCTTTGTTACTTGGTTTAGTCTTTTTGCTAGTTTTTCAGTGTCTCTTTGCAATACTCTCCCTTCCTCCATCCCTCCATCCATCCTCTTCTAAAGTATCTGTAACTAGGTATATTTCAGAACGTATGTTTTTATTGCTACTTAGTGCTTATATTATTTTGTCTCCAGTTCTCTGCTCCTCCTCTTTTCTAGCTTTTTTCATTAAACATGGAGTATTGTTACAGTTGCACTATACCATTAGACCTGTGTGACTGCTAATCTGAGAAGTTATGTTTAATTGCACAGTTCCAGCTATTTTCAGAATTTTAGAAAACTGTGTTTTTTGGAACAACTCGAGAATTTTCCTGAGTTATCATTTGTGGAGGTAATTAGATTAGATGTGGTCTTTGATTTACCTATTTACCTATCTTCATCTGTCTGTTGGGGACTTGCTATTTTTATTCTGTGGGTACCTGTCAGTCTCTTTGTATAAATAAAAGTCAAGATTTCAATTGAGAAAATGGTATAATATTCCTGAAATAAAAGCTCTTGAAAAAAACCAGTAGGATTAATACCATCTGTTGTAGTGAGCATGTAGAAATTGCTTATTAGGATTTGCTTCAAAACTCCTTCAGTGTTTTGAGTGAAAACTGCACTACAAAGCAAAGTATTTGGGATATGGAATGTATTTTATTTATCTCCAGGTGAAACTCTTATGTTAATGTTTATCACTTTGGCCTCACTAATGCACCCAAAATGCGGTTCCAGGTTGAAGCTATTCTCACCTGAATATATTTGATCTAATTAGGCTCTTTTGGGTGCCCTGACATCATGCGGTAGGGATGAAAGGGCAGTTATGCTCTGGATAGACTGGAAGAGATAGTGAACTGGTCAAATCCAGCCTCAATGGAGTTGGTTACTTTTGTTTTTCATGTTTTTTGGTCTCATTCATTGTATTCAGAGGGTCAAGTGAAAGTTCCCAGCTCCACGTTCACATTCTAAAATAATGATATTCAAGAAGATTGTCATTCTGGGTTAAGCCAAATTTAATCCCAGATGCAATCTCTCAGTTGCTACTAATTATTGAGTACTGTGTTTGTATTCTGGAACCTTGGAAGATAGTCTGCAATCTTAAACATTTGAGTTCAGTTAACATATATAGAACGGAGAGCTAATTCTTTTAATGGCAATGGATTATTTCATTTTCTACCTTGTCCTAAGCCTACTTAATGAATTTAATTAAGCTTTCATTATCCTGCTGACATAACTATAAGAAACCATCAGGTTTTCCTAGTCTTAACTTGCAAAACAGAATTAGCACGATTGGTTCCTGGTTTTTAAATTGGGTGTGGTTCAGCACTACTATATTGGTGTATGATGGCATCTAAAATTCCTTTAGCAGTTGGCAAAAATAAATAGTCATATATCACATGGCAAGTTTTCCTTTCTTTTAAGGTAAGGAAAAGATACTCTCTCAGGGGGTGGGGAGGTGGGGGTTCCCCCCCAGTGGATTCAAAATTTTATACTAATCATTGGTGTTCCTAATTTCAGTGCAAGAGAGGTTTAAAAAAATGCCATTTTATAGGTAAAAACTTGTAGCATGCCATCAAACTTTACATAGCAGACTGTGACTGTGAGCCTGGTGAAGTGTAGAGTCTGAATTGTAGCTACTGAGATGTGCTGAAATGATGACGACAGAAATGATAAAACATTTTATTTTGAATTTGTAAAAGCGGAGTTTGATTGCTAGGTGCATCCCAACAGTTTTAAGCCCAGTGGCACACATTCTAACAGCAGAGCATCAGAGCATCAGAAGCGTAGCTTTGCAAAGCTGGATTTTGGGAATGTTGAGCTTGAATTTGTGGGAAGGTTGGCCAGGGAATTTTTTTAATCAAAAAGAGAATGCTTAATGTGTTAGGAAAGCCTGTTTTGTGGTGCCGCTCTATCTTCCACCTGTCTTAATTAAGCTGGAGTAGATCAGCTCATTTGACAGTTTGCATAGAAATTTTGTTCCGTAGTCTCTGAAGGTAAATTACATAAGCAGTGTTCACAGTCGTAGTGCCAAAACTAGACTCTGGAACTGAAAAAAATTAGTTTCATCTCACCATATTTTGTGAAATCATACATTCAAAAATAAAATTACTTGGTGCCTTGCAGGCAGGCATTTTCATTAGGGATTTTTTTTCCTCTCCATTTGTGTATCTCCAGGTGGAGTTTGAAGGCCTGAAACATGAAATCAAAAGGCTCGAAGAGGAAACAGAATTTCTCAACAGCCAGCTAGAAGATGCCATACGGCTGAAGGAGATCTCCGAACGCCAGCTTGAGGAGGCCTTAGAGACACTGAAGACCGAGAGAGAGCAGAAGAACAATCTTCGTAAGGAGCTCTCTCACTACATGAACATCAATGACTCCATGTACAACAGCCACCTGAACATCTCTTTGGATGGACTGAAGTTCAGTGATGAAGCCACAGAGCCCAATAATGATGAAATCATGAATGGATTTGAACAAAACTGCCTCAGCAAACTCAGCAATGGCAAGAATAATACATCAACGCCCAAGAAAAATGAAAGCTTCCCTCCGGCCCCCAGTCTGGTTTCAGATCTTCTGAGTGAATTAAACATTTCTGAAATCCAGAAGTTGAAACAACAACTTGTACAGGTGAATGGGTTTCCTAAATTGTGTATTTCCAGATAGCTGCTAGAGTTTTGGGGTTGTAATCTCAGTCTTTTCAACATCTCATGTGCTCTATATTATATATAGATTTATAGATATATTTACAAATATAGCGTAAACTATATTTGTAAAGGCTCTGATTGATTTAGAATTTGAGGATGTGAAATGTTTGTTAGTGGAAAACTATAGCTTCTTTTTTATTATTTTTAAGAAGCTAGTCATGTCCTATGTTTGTAGGAAAGTTGTAATGCATCCTCTGTGCAGGACATGCTCTGTCTACTTCATTATGTAACTAGCAAGAAATATAGTATTTTATTCAAAACTGATAGTTACTCCAGTTATCTTCATCAAAAGGAGTTTTGTACACCATAACTGTTTTCTGTAATTAATTCAAAGAACACAGAGTTTTAATCAGTACCAAGTATTTCTGTGTTATATTTGTGCTATTCAGAGGTTGAAGAGTTTGAAAGAAGGTACATATTTGTGTTGCCTAGAAATATTTTAAAGTTATTTTAGTAAGCATTTTTTAAGTGTTCTGTAACCGAAAGCCTTTGTGGAACAAGTAGCTGGATTATTTTAGAATGAGAACATTCAGAGGAGAAACTTCAGAAGTTTCAGCATTTCTGAGTCTTTCATGAAGCTCCAAGCTTCCACTATAGACTAGCTGCATGTTTTGTAATATTAACTTGATAATTTGCAAGATATCAGTAAAATTTAGCTTATCTCCAGCTGAAAGGATGTTTTCATGAGACCATCAGCTATGAAAGAAATGTGTGAAAACTTGCATTTTGAAATGGAAATGAGAAAGAATTGGCAAGGAACACTGTGCTTGAGGTAGTTTTAGAATAAATTAAATAGCCTTTTTCCCATAACGTGCAAGTAATGGGAAATGTCTGTAAACATACGGACCTTGGCTAAATTGCTGTCCCTTGTAATAAAACCACTTAAGTGGCAAAGTTCCCTTTACGTATATGTCTGTGTTCATGCATTTCAGATGGAAAGAGAAAAGATGAACTTGTTAACAACACTACAGGAATCTCAGAAGCAACTGGAAAATACACGGGGGGCCCTCTCAGAGCAGCATGAGAAGGTTGGCAGACTCACAGAAAACCTGAATGCAATGAAGAAGCTTCAAGTCAGCAAGGAACGTCAGTCTGCCCTTGACAATGAGAAGGACCGAGACAGCCACGAAGACGGAGACTATTATGAAGTTGACATCAATGGGCCAGAGATCCTGGAGTGCAAGTACAAAGTGGCTGTGGCAGAGATTAGTGACCTAAAAGAAGAGCTCAAAAATCTTAAGGCTAAATACAAAGAATGTGAGTCTAAGTATGAGGAAGAGAAGAGTAGATACGAGACTGAGAGCCAAGCTCTCACTGAAAAGATCACCTCTCTAGAAAAATCTAGTCGGCATGATAGAGAACAGGTGGCCAGACTGGAGAAGGAGCTGAAGAAAGTCAGTGATGTTGCTGGAGAAACACAGGGCAGTCTTAGTGTGGCCCAAGATGAACTAGTCACCTTCAGTGAAGAACTGGCCAATTTATACCACCACGTCTGCATGTGCAACAATGAAACTCCAAACAGAGTGATGCTGGATTACTACAAGGAAGATAAAGGCGGACGCAATAGTCCAGAGACGAAGGGACGAAGGTCTCCCATTCTTCTTTCTAAAGGGCTGTTAACTATAGAGCTAGGAAAGGCAGAGAGTGGAAGTGGTGACAGCAGTCCATCCCCAGTGTCATCTCTTCCGTCTCCTGTGTCAGATCCTCGTAAGGAACCAATGAACATTTACAACTTGATTGCTATAATCCGGGATCAGATCAAACACCTGCAAGCTGCTGTGGACAGAACAACCGAGTTGTCCAGGCAGCGTGTTGCCACTCAAGAACTTGGGCCAGTGGTGGACAAAGACAAGGAAGCTCTCATGGAGGAAATCCTGAAGTTGAAGTCCCTGCTGAGCACCAAGAGAGAACAGATAGCAACTCTGAGAACTGTGCTGAAGGCCAACAAACAGGTAATCAGATCTTAAAGATATGAATGTTATAGTGTCAGGGAATTAGGTCACAAACACAAGAGAATTTTATCTTTGAGGTCATACTGCCATACCCTCAACTCATTGGGGCTTTTGTTGCTGGTACTTGTTTGGTACAAGGCTGAAGCAGGCTGTTTCGTTCATGTCCTGCTGTAAAGCTGAGCGCTGGGGCTTTAACTGACTTCTGCTTGTCACATACTCATGAGGCTTCTTATGAAGCTTAAGATGGCTTCCATCTATTACCTGTCTGAATTATATCAGATTATATTTAATGTAAGACACCTTATACTTGAAAGAATTCTAATACTTACTCTTGAAAATGTTTTTAAACTTACGTACTCTTCTATCTCAAATTGCAAAACGAAAGAAAGCCGTCCAAGATGAGGACGTGATACAAGAACATGGCCAAAATAATGGGTGAACAGTGAAATGAGTCTTTGGGCATTGGGTTGTACTATTTGATACATATTAGCAGTGTGGTAGATGAAAATAACTGCCAGTAAGACACCATATGACATGCTTCATGTCTCCTCTAAAGTTAAAGCAATGTGAATGGAAGTTGTCTTTAAAAAAAAAGTGTAGTGTTGTTTCAGAAAAATATACATACTTTAAGTTTTCTTTTGCACATAAGATAGGCAAAATGCTGTAAGGGTTGGAGAACTGTGCAAGTGGTTGATGAATGTGTTTAAATCTAGAGATTATGAATATTTTGTTCTTTGTATTGAAGTATGTAAAGTTTAATTTCTTTTAGTAGTTGGAGATAGGTGTCACAAAATGTATATTCAGTAACTTCCCAGGTGCTGCTGCATGATTAATGGGAGTAGGAGATCTATGTGTCTGATCTGTTTCCAGTGTTCAAAAATCAAATTTTATTTAATCTGTGCAAGAAAATGTTTCATTATGTGAATAGGGATTAGAAATCTCTTAGCCAGCCACTTGTGCAGTTTCATTAACTAGTATGTTTCTGTTCTTCTTTGTAAACAATAGACTGCAGAGGTAGCCCTTGCCAACTTAAAAAGCAAGTATGAAAATGAGAAAGCTATGGTTACGGAGACAATGATGAAGCTGCGAAATGAGCTGAAGGCTTTGAAAGAAGATGCTGCTACCTTCTCCTCCCTGAGAGCAATGTTTGCTACAAGGTAAAGAATGTATGAGCTCTGCAAAATGTCATTGCTTGCTAGTGTGGGGAAGAGCTGAATGTCCTGCCCACCTACCCATGCAGAGAGTGGTGGGGTGGAGGGCCTTTTTCCAAGTTCGTTGCTTATGGTGTCCGCAGTAAGTTCTGTTTGCTGAGGAAAATGCCAGGCATGTAATGATGTTTCTACAAAACAAGAAGTCATTATGGTGGTATTTATTTAATTCAGGTGTCAGATTCTTGAAGTCATTATCTCTGAGGAGGAGTGACATTTAACAATGCAAAATGAACGTTTATTATGCAATGAAGACGTGACTGACAAAAAAGTAAAGATGTTGTAAATATCTTATTATTCTTAGGTTGTCCGTCCTGCAGTTGCCATCTTTGTAATTTCATTTACCTGTGTGAGCTCATTTGGGTTGAATATGCCTTTAGAACTTGCTTCTGCTTCTTAGCTGGGCTTTTTGTGGTGTTGACAGACAAAAATACCTGCTGACGTGTCAGGCGCTGTAGAAGTGATAAATGCTATTTTGATCTGCATGTTGCTTACTGCTGCTGTCATTGATCTCTTCTTTAAGTCTAAGCATTTCTTTTTAGGAATGTCAAGGCAACACCATCATGTTGCAAAATCCACATCTGCTTCACAACTAAGGCATGTTCAGTTAGCCCCTATGCAGAGATGATCCTGGAAAACAGGAAAAGAAAATCTTTTTCTAGAAGTTGTCAGCCCCAGCTTGGTGGGGTTCAGGGAGGCACTCCTGGCATTGTTCGTTTGCCTGCATGTTCCATGCATTGCCTAAAGAAGATGGAGAAGAGACACTGTAAAGGATGTTGTTTAATGTAACCAAGACACTTGCTTTTAAGCTAATCCAGGGCGGTGGAAGAATCTGTGCGTAGTATATGCTGCTTTGTTCTCTGCCTTCTCTGGACACTGATTTAGAACCAAAACCAACAAAAAAAACCAATCCAGAAAAGATTTTCTTTCTGTCATCAGCTAAAAAGTACCATAGTAAGGAATCACAAGGGTGCTTATGAGGATTCCTGAGGCTTCTCTGTATGGTCTTTTGTGGGGCGGTTCTGCAGCAGCTCTCATGTTCCTTGAGTAATCTCAGGCTGAATCACCAGGAAGCCTTTCTCAGCAGTATCTGTGCATGTGGGTAAAGCATGCAAAGGAGAAATGGATACCATGGAATGCCAAAGGTTGAATTGTAGCAGCTTGTTATGCTAAAGTAAGGAATTCCCTGTACAGTCTGGATCTGTCCTATTTATTTCCTCTCTCTCTCTCCTTTTCTGGAGTGGAATTAATATGCAGAAATTGCAGTCTCTTTGTTAGCTGTAGATCAGCTTGAAGATGAGAGGAAGGAGAAAAGGCATAGTTAACATTCAATTACTTTTCTTAGCTGCAAATAGCTGGCTGTCTAAATTACATGTAACCGCAGTATGTTCTCCCTGCACGTTGATTTTCCTGCCTCTGTGAAAGTGAGAGAGTGAGTGTGGACTGGTTTGGAGAGGAAGAATTGTCACAGAAATGCCAGAGGGGTAGTTCTCTCTCTGCCTTTCTCTTGGTGTATTTATTATCTAGAGGTCAATCTTGTCCTTTTACTGGGAAGACAATAATGAGGATTCCATGGCATGGGGAAATTGGAGGCAGAATAAAGGTTTTTATGAAAGCAACAGACTGAAGAGCTCTGTCTTGGAGCTCTCACAGGGAGTGGGGTGATTAGAGGCAGGAGTGAGCTCTGTTTGGGGTTGCACAACAGACTCCCCTGCCTAAATGAGCAACTGTAATTTCTGAACTTACGCTTTACTTTGTAACTGTAGTGGAAAAAAAAAAGGGGGGGGGGGGGCAACAGCAAAGGAGGACTCAAAAAGCTGAGGGTACATGTTCTGCTGAGCCTTTTGTCTTGTCAGCACTTGCATTCCTGATTGTTGCATGGCAGATAAGCAGCTGGGCCCTTGCATTTCGCACCTAGCCTAAGACGGTGGCGGTTGCACGGAGCATGAAGAATTGCTTCTTTCTCCCAGCGCGCCCGGTGTTTCAGATGCCAGGATAGCTATCGAGGCCTGTTACTGCAGGTGGGGTGCTGTCACCCCTCCCTGATCTTGGGTCAGAGAGGATCAGGAGCTTGGTTGGCTGAGTGCATTCCGCTGTCGGTGGTTGTTTCATCTGAGTCTCCGTTTCAGGTAAGGTAGGTTTGGAAGGTGCTTTCCTAGGTGCTTTGGTGAAGATAACCTCAAAAACTGCTCTGGAGTCTGATTTGTAGGCGTGTTTCAAATATTAGAAGTATGTAACGGCCTGATCTGTCTTCACAGTCACAAACAACCTGCTAATGGACCTATTAACTCCCTACAGCAAGTCAAGTTTCTTCTCTGGCCAAGAGGTTTGTATCAGCAGAGGGTAATAACAAGTGATCGGGCCTTTACCCCACCGTGTTTGTTCCAGTGTTGCGTTTGAGTGCAGGATGAAGCACGTATCTGCTGTACACAGATACATATTTTCCACAGTAAGATGCCCATTTTGTAGGATGCAGGAGAGCTGTAACAATACATGAGAGTTGAAGGCTGGGCATCAGTATAGTAACTGACATAATTTCCTCTTTAAAGTAGGTTAATCCCACTAATTTGACAATAGAACCAGCTATTTTTAATAAGTAATGAAAATACAATAAGACCTCAGCCTGAAGACAAAGGAAGGCTTGCAAAACACAGATTAACAGCTTCCAGCACTGAAGGACTGCGGCAGCACTCTAGACAACACTGTACACCTAAAATTAAGCTGTCGTACAATGGAATAAATCAAGATATGCATAATGTAGTGTAGACATACATGCAATCGCTGTCCTGTTAAAGTCCGGATTTTCTTAATCGACACATTTATCCCTGTTGTATGTACAAACAGAATGAAAGCACTGGCAGCCAGATGAAAATCTGCCCTGTAGAGCTGAAAATGGAATTTATCTGCTTAATTAGACTGTGATAGGTATTTATGTATCACCCTATTACAGTCGGACATTTTCATGATTCATTAGTAAACTCTCTCTTCACCAGGAAAAGAAGATGCAGCCCTCCATTTAAAATCCAAAGAGAAGCTGAACATTTTTTTATTTACTTTGTCAAAGAGGTTTGCACTTGCCAATGGGCAGCTTGGGTGCTGCAAAATTTAAATAAACAAGGCCTGACAATGATGCAGCAAACATTCATTAGGGTGCAGCCTTCAGTTTTATTACAAGATATGAAGTGGTACTTTCTCTTTATGGATACCATCTGGCTCCTGTACTTTACCTGCTATCTGGAGCAGCTGTTTGAAAGAATATTTCCCAAAATAATCTTTCTTAAAATTAATTGCACAACATGCACTACTGTGGTTACTGTTTTGAGAGGGTTGTGAATGTATTTACTTAGGAATTTAAAACAAAATAGCTTGTGTTCACGTGGTGAGACTGAACATTGTAAAGAAAGCAGTCACTTTTACAGTATGCTTGCAGCATTGAACTACAGTAATACCTGGGTTGGGATGTTCTGTATTTTAAAGAATAAATCCTTGCAAACTGGCAAATAAAAATATGGCTTCACACAAACCACTCATATTAGAATATGCAAATATTTGTAGTTAACTCATTTCACTCAGGTCTTTGTTCAAGTATGTATGAATCGTGGCTACTGTTTTTTCCTGGCAAAAATATTTAACTTCCAAAAACATTTTATGGTAGGCTTAAATTATATATTGGTTTTAACTCTCATTTACTAGGTTAAGAAAATTGGAATATTTTTTTTAATATACAGAACAATATAAATCCCTATTTGTGTTGGGTGGGTGTTAGTGGCAAATCTGTGATAAATTATTTCATCTTCCTCTAAAATACTGTCAGAAGAAACACTGATTCCTTTCTTTGCGAGACAAAGAGCTTCCCCCAAGTGCTCTGAGGGAACCTGAACTGCATATGCCCTGTTTTCTGATGGTTGGGAGTGGGAGTAAAACATGGTTTCCTTGTCTTTGTAGATCAAGATATATTTCTAGATCACATGTAAGCAATTTGTTATTCAAACTTGATAGCACCTTAGAGCTCGGTTTCTTAAAATTGATTACAGGGGCAAAAATACTGTACTAAAACAGATGAGAAAAATCCAGCTTGGGGTTTAAGTTTGAGGCTTGTTTGATTTAACTTTTCAGTAAGGAAGGAGAGAGTAAAAAGACTATAATTTCTGCTAGCTGTTTGGAGAACACCTCTGAATCTGCAATTTCCAGAGTATGCTGCAAGTGATAATGAAGCACAGGTACATAGATTCATCAACTAGCAATTCAGGTTAAAGTCCTTAATGGATGGTTAGGTGAAGAACAGGAGGACAGGATGACCAACACTTCACACCAAGAAAAGAATGCACTGAGAAAAACCTGTCATGGCTTGGACAAGAAGCAGTTTAAACACAGTTTTGCATTTTAAAAAGCAAAGGTTATCTTGTTTTGTTGTGCTAGTCTTCCTTGAGTTTTATTTGCTAGAATTTGAGTAAGCATCCTTCCAAAAATTCACTAAATATTGAAAATAGCAGAAACCGTACGTAACAGAAGTATAACATAGTTATTCACCTTTCTTCTCCTGGTTTTTCTGCTTGTTTTCTGTCTTTTGTTACAGCCTGCAAGTTTCTTGTCTCTTTAATTTGCATGCTGAGTACTACATGCACTCAGGGGAAGAGGACACCATATTCTCTTTTGTCTAGAAGTGCCTCCTATATGACAGGTTACAGCCAAACTCTTGTGGTGGATGGAGTAAAAACAGCCAAGCTGGTTTATTTGCTCAAGGTCAGGCAACAAAACCCAAGAGTTCTATTCATATGAGGTTGCATTTGTCCTAATAAACTCTGACAGACTTAAAGTGGTTCTGAGAAATTATTTAGGGGATATATCTTGTCTCCTCACAGGTTTCTTGGCTTTGCTGTTGCATGTATTTTCCATTTCTTTTCCAGAACCTGAGAACAAGCAAGGATAGTAAGAGAACAGGCATTTCTCATCCCTCTAAAATAAAGGTAGAACAGTAATTCAGAAATCTAGTAGAAGCAGAAGGCTTTGAAAATTAGAGAGCAAATGTGTCTAGTTGTAATTAATGGCTATCCCCATGTTCCAGTGTTTCATAAACTGCAAATAAAGGGAGGCACTAACTCTGGAACAAGTCAGGAAGGGGACAAGTGTTAGAACATACTGGAAAGACTGACTGCGTGTAACATGAGATTAAAATTAGAAGACAGTGCTTGTGATAAAGAAACCAAGCCATGATTACACATAAGAAATTAGCAGCTAGCTGTTGTTCATTAATCGAGAAAGAGTGTTTCAAATGAATACGTATGTCAGTTTGGAATGGTGCAAGCTCTGTCAGTTCTACAAGTATCCAAAGCATTTGGGGAGAATATTCTTGTGTTTACAGACATCAAAGGCCTGCAGAATATAAAGGAGTTCACTGAGAGAACACTGCAGTCCTCATAGGACTGAGAATTACAGCTAAAGGGTCTTCATACTGGCCTCCACACAGTAGAAGTATTCAACTTCTCTAAAAGTATCTTGTAGGATAAACGCTCTGAGGAGCCAGACAGAAAATGTGACCTTAACATTTCCAGAATGGGATTCCCAGATGGGGTAACAGTATTTGGCTCCTATTCCTGGTGCAAGATCTAGAGATGGTGAATGGTGTCTGGAGCGAAAAATGTCTGGGCCACCAGCACCCACATGAAAGCAAGGAGGCATCCAGGCAGGACGAAGGCATTTGGCTATCTTACAGACATGCTACAAAACCCCATGTGCGATGTCTTGCACATACTCATGTTTCTAGCACTGTTGTGCCTGCTCTAGGCTCTGAATGCCTGGCATTTAAAATACCCGCTACAAGTAACGCTGGATATATTGAGACTGAACCTTGGGGAAGGTGCGCCCTGTAGACAGACCCTGAACCTGGGTCGCAACAGCGAGTTCGCCCTCCTCCCAGATACTTTTCCAAGTGGCTGTGCCCACGCCACTCGTTCTGTGAGCCAGGGTGCTCGCTTTGAACGCCTGCTGCTAAGGGGAGTACAGCATGGGAGGTGTTCTGGTGAGGGGGTAGCGGGTGCGGTAGAAATATTCAGAGGAAAGGCAATGCCAAGTCTTCTTGCGTAGCTTGTACGCTCATCATCAAAATGTCAAGTGAGTTACTTCAAAGTACCTTGAGTGGGAGATTACTGCAGCAACAGTTGTTCATACCCGTAGTGGTTTATACAGGCAAGTCTTGGTTTCATTTGGTAATTAATAGGAAGCGGCAGTGCTCACAGTCGGTACAAAATAAAGCGTGTACACAGCTTCAGTGGTATAGGGTGGAGGGGGATGGAGAGTTCAGTATTAGATTGCCCACCCCTTGCTACACCTTCTGTGAAGAACTGCGAAAAATGTCCTGCCTGTGCGACAGCTTTAAACTTGCTTCTAATCTAGTGGCATAGGATTGTTAATGATAATAATACCTTTAAGTAAGAAAGGAGTTTAATTTTGAATTCTAGGGGAAGGGAATTTATCATAAAAGTTTATGATCTCTCCTGCAGAGTTTTTATTGGTGGAAATTTAGAAGAGCTATAGTGCCTAGCAGTGTCGGGCTGATTGTTCCTTCTCAGTGCAGGAGATTGTTCTTCCCATATGTTTCCAACTACATGAGAGATTTGTGGTCTGATTATTTTCTTTAATAGCTTTTACTACTGGATATTGGTTACACATGGCTGATTATGAGCATTCTGGAAAACTATAGCTGGTTATAAACTGTTCTTCATTCTTAGTGAAAATCACAATGATTTATTTATACAAGTAAAGGCCACAGCATTTAGTCCTTTCAGATACACAACTCAGATGAGTTTTCAGTGCAAGATATTGAGGAAGTAATTACAAATTAGCACTTTGCTAAGGTTTCCATAGATACTCCCCTGAATTGCTTTATCTGTAATCCTAGACTGCCTAAAGCTGTGGTGTTCTTTCCTCTGCATTCTTCAGGATTTGCGCTTTATTTTGTTCTTCAGTGATGTGTTCTTCAAGAATCCCTGGAGTGTGGACCTGCATGGTTTATAACGTGCAAACCAAAGCAAGAGATGGGCTTAGTATACTTCCTAAAAATGTCTAAAGGCTGCTGAGGTAGCAGAGGGCCTTGGTCCTGCAGCCACGTCTTTTAGAGTGGTGGTGCAGCTGCATTTGGGCTAGTGCACGTGGCAGACTCGTCTGCCTGGAGCATGTTTCTGTGGGGTTAAGCTTTTTAATACTTCTGCTTCAAAATGCATTTGGTTTTGTGGCTATGCAAAACTCCATCCAGTGTGAGTTCCTTTAGAGGAGGCCACCTCAGGCTGGGTAAGACCATAGTTATGATCCAGTTTCTGAAGGCCTGCCTGTTTTCTGCTGTCGGCCCTTAGTAACAATCTTCCGTGTTCTTCCACTTAAAGATCCAAATTATGTATAGACTGGCTCTGAACCTTCCCCTTCATGCTGAGGAGCACAGCCCTGTGGTACATCGTGGGGCTTTGCAGCATTTGCCACAAAACGCAGAGGAAGGCCACCTTGTGACAGGAGATTCGGCTTTATTTGTGCCGTAATCGTCTTCCCCGTGTTCCTCCTTCTGGTAATACAAAGTTGTCGCTTTCTCTGCAGATGAGCTGGTTTTCACCAAGGGTTGGAGGAGATGGAAGGAAGGTGCTAAAATTCAGTCTTTAACACCAATTTCTAAGATATTCAGTCTGAAATAGCAGGTGGCTATTATCCCTTATAGCCAAACGCAGTCAATGCTCATTTACATGTCGTTTTAACTGCTGCTCTGATGTTTCCCGGTGTTTAATAAAGCTGAAAAATCATGATTTTAATACTCCATATTTTCCTTTCTTATGTAGGTGGACAATTTAATCTCTCAAGGTAGAGGTTTAAATAGTTTTTGCTCCTTTCAAAAGGCCTCCTTCAGTCACAAGAAAGTCTTGCTTTCTTGGAGGTTGTCATGTGGTCCTCATACTGATTGCAGAGAAGGGGAAAAAGTATAATTATACCCAGGAGCATTTTGTTACATTGCATTTTTTTCTGGAATGGATCTTGATTCAGTAGTGAATTTGGCTATAAATGTTATTTAATATAGTATATGCTAAAGCTTAAATAAAATGGTATGTAGAAATAAGGCGCGGCTGACATTTGTAGTGGTATGCAGCTTTTGAAAGTGAGACAGCCCATTGCTAGATTTTTCAATAGCTTGGCTTCAGATAGTGTTTTAGAGGATTTGGGTTTTATTTCTCATCATTGTATTTAACATTCGGAGTATTTATTTCCTCTATGTAGATGTCTGTTTTAGCTGGTGTTTTTAAAAATCTGGTTGATGTTTCCTTAAGCTCCTTTGTTGTTGTTGTGAATTACCAGTCATAAGAAAATCAGCAACATCAAAGCCTTCTGTCCACTTAAAACTGTGAATGTGTAAACGTACAACAGGCTTATGCTAATTCCATATTCTTCTTTAAAGTATGAAAGCTCAATTATTTTCTTTCAAAGGTGTTTTAAAAAACAAATACATTTTCTGTTATGACTTCTAATGGGTTTTGTGTTGAATATACAGCTGGAAAGTAGCTCAGCAGGCCGCAAATGAAATTTAAAAAAAATTTAAAAGGGAAAGATCTTTTGTATCTGCAAAGCAGCAAAATATAGATACACATACCACCAAAATGTGCTGCCATAGCTACTACTACTAGCTGAAGTAGAGCCAGAGGGTGTGTCATCTTATGTGCTTAGGGAGGCTAACTTTTTTTTTTTCTTGAGAAAATTAAATTGGGAGTCATTGAACAGCAGGAAGGAAGAAAGGAAGTAGGGCAGATCCCAGTTCACCTGTGCATGCAGCATCTACATCAACTTTTAAGAATATTTCAACCCTCGCTTGTTCTGTTGAAGTGAACAGTGGCAGTACTTTGCATTAGCGGTGTTCCCCTGACCCTGGAGCCATGCTGGCACCAGGAGAAGGTTCGGGTTTGAGGCTGTATCGTTTCATTTGTCTTAAAGATCAGGAAACCAGGTTTAGGATGCATGGCTGTGTGTAGTCGTCGTAATTAACACTCCTGCCTCTCCCCAGGCCTCTCCTACGTAGGAGAGAACAGTTATTCGGGTACAGTAAAAACTGCAGCTGCATGTGTACTACTGATAACACTTCCTTTTTGTGGGAAATTCAAAATAGGGAATGCCTTGTAATTTCTAAGGGTAGTCATTTGATGTTTTGAACCTTTGCGCTAACAGAAAGCTTGATGAGATAATAACTTGCCCAGGAACCTTTTTGAGTCAAAATCATGGCTTTAATTATAGCTTGGCTCATGTGTGAACAACTTTACAGCCTTTTAGACTCTGACAACATTTGCCTGTTACCAGTCAGCTATCAGGTTTGGCACAACAGACTGTGTTTGATCAAGAGGCATTTGAGTAATACCAGAAACATTCAGAGAAGAAGATTAAGGGACATCAGCAAGACTGTGTGGGAAGTCCCTACTCTGCTTTACTGCAATGGTTTTGTTCTCTTTTCATCATCCTTTTTTCTAAATGGGGTGGGGGGAGAAATCTGCCTTGCCATGGCTGACTTTGATTAGCACCTCTTTGGTGGAAGTCAAATGAGTAGACAGACTGCAGCAATCTTGACACTGCTTCACCAAACTGAAAATTTCAGGACTTCCTATTCTGTAATTAAAAAAAAAAAAAAAAAAAAAAGTTTTGAGTCACAAGAAAGGAGCTGGGAAAGGGAGGGAAAAACCTTCCCATAATTTCACCTTGCCCAGACTTCTTGGGAGTGTAATACTGAGAATGAGGCAAGGGTAATTAAGGACAGGTCACTCCAGTGCCACATCATATTTTGCTAAAGCAATTGCATTACACTCCTCGAGGAATTGGTAACACTTTCTGGACATTCTCCTGGTTTGCAGTAGTGGAGCTTTGAAGAAATCAAGTTTGAGGCGCAGGTAGAAAAGAAAGCAGAAAGGTAATTTGTGATATAAGCAAACTTGAGCTTTTTCACCTCAGATGTCATGAGTGTGTTTGGAAACTGGAGGGAAACCCCATAGCCCTCGGGCCTCCCAGTAATCTTGAGTTTGTGCCTTGCGCCCACCCCCAAGTGAAGAAAATAAGTCTCCGATAATCTAGAGCAACAGGGCACGGGGTTAGCAGCGAAGCTGCGAGCTTCATTTCGGGAGCCGTGCCCACGCTTTGGGGCTGGTGTCACCTTCCATAAGAGGGGAGGACTGTTATGCCCACAAGGTTTATCTTTGTCTTTTCAGACTTCCTAGGGCCATTCCAGTCTGTGTCCCCCTCCAGCGCTGCTAGTGAACTGGATGCAGTCTGGCCCTCATCCTGCGTCCGCCTCGCTGAGGTATATGGATTGGCTTTGCTGCGTAAGGTCCATCCAGCTGGAAAGAGGGCAGGTGCTAGGCTTCCAGCAAATTTCAGGTTCCTGGTTTTGGAGAAACCCCTCACATGCTGCTTTTCAGTTGTGCTCCACAATACAAGAGAGACTGTGATGAACCCGAGAGCAGGGTCCGCAGAGATTTGAAGGGATAGATTCCCACTCACTTAGTGGCCCTAAACTCAAAACCTTCTGGTATGCTAAGCTACCTTGCAGTTGTAGTTCGTGCCGGTCTTATATTAATATTTCTGGGTTGTTGTTTAATCTCCATACGTATTCAAAATAAAATTTTGACTTTTTCTTTCCCTTTTTTTCTCTTCCCAAGCAAATAGAATTAGAACTATACGCCAGATCTTGCTATTTGAAGACAGGGAGGGCGGAATTTGGGACCTGATATAAGCACAGCTGACAAATCTGCATGTGAATGCAGTTTTTTCCCTGGTCTGCTTTATATTACTTAATGATGATAAGTGTCCCTTAAAGTCAGGGGCTTTTCCATTTTGATGTTAAAAGGAACTTCTCTGCTGATATTTTGCTTTTATGAAAAAGCTGTATTTTACAGATGTGGCCATTGTAAATTCCAGCTGGTAGTTATGAATATTTATTTTTCTACCCATACACATAATTGGTCTTCTATGTGCAGTAAATATGCATCTACATGTAGAGACATTAATTTTACAAATTGTTCATGATGTGCTGTGCAAGTTAAGTAGTTCTCAAGCTCAGTGAAAATGACTGTAGATGAAACAGTTTGCAGGCATTCATACAGCTTTTCCCACAGGGTTCCAAAGGTTCAGTTCCTTTGTTTAATTGTTAATAGATTAATTTTGATGGTGAAAATAATTATATAAAGGCCACCTGCTATAGAGAAAATAGTAATAAACCACTATTTATAGAATTTTTACATCAGGACTTGGAGTAGGTTAAAGTAGAATTAGGAAAGATGCTTGTTTTTAACAGTGCTGTTTAGTCACTGCTGGAAACTTATTTGGACTCCATGTGTAAAGTAACAAACTATGAAGTTCAGGTACTCCTCAAATGGCATTAATACTCATTTTAGTAATGGTCATTTTACCACGCTCCTGCTGTTCCCCTCAGACTTTCTTTCCAGCCTAAAAGTTAGAACCATTGTGGTCTCTGTGTAAGTAGGGACAAAAGTAATTTCACTGCATTGTGTCTACTCGCTATGGAAGGACATCTTACTGATCTTTACACATGAGGATTTTTGTATCAGGCTTCGTACTCTCCTTATCCAAGGACGCTGTTCATTATACTACACCTTGAAAGGCATGAATGTAAGTGCTGAGTGTGGGATTCTAAGAACCCCAGTGAAGAACAGTTGTGGTTTTCTGCAGGTTTGATTGAAGCTCCTAGTTAAAAGAGTGTGTAAGCAAGCAACTGCAAAGTTATCGCTCTGCTAGTATGAGCCGGACACAAAGGATTCGTGTTCTGTAGATGGAAACAGGATTGCTAAAGATTGATATATTTCATTGCAGATGTGACGAATATGTCACACAGCTGGACGAAATGCAGCGGCAGCTTGCAGCAGCTGAGGATGAGAAGAAGACCCTGAACTCCTTGCTTCGGATGGCTATCCAGCAGAAACTGGCATTGACCCAGCGCCTGGAACATCTGGAGCTAGACCACGAGCAGTCCAAAAGGGTGCGCACAAAATCTGCTTCCAAAGCCAAGAGCAGTAACCCTAGTGTAAGTCATATTCGATCTTGTGGAGACAGGTCTGAAGGATCTGTCCTTAACAACCAGGTTTTTTGTAGTGAGAAATATAAAATCTATTGTGACTAGGGCAGGTGTGTAGAAAAATCATGTTATGCATCTTACTTTATGCTGTAACTGTCAGCATAAATCCCCACTGTCTAATGTCGCAGTGAATTGACTTGTATTAGTATGTTGTTGAACCAGAATACAAATTGTATTATGGTGGTCTTAACTGTAACTAATTCGTAAGTATGGGGATGCTATTAACAAGTTAATAGTGGAAAGGAATTGGCTTTTTCCACAATTAACATGTATGGGTTTTGCTGTTGGTGGTAAGTGTTTAAAGAGTACACCTGATGTAGTATATCTGGTGCTACTAATTGTAGGTTGTATAGCACAAATGTGATCCTTTCTCCAGGGTTGCAGCATACTTCAGTAAATGCTTTCACAGGCAGAAACAAACAGAAAACCTTCTTTGTTATTGTGGCTTAAGAAGTGGTGAAAAGCAAATGTTAAAATTAAAGGTACGTCTTGAAAATGCAGAGCATTTTGAAACTGGAACCAAACTTAGTTTGCTCATTGTGGCAGATATTAAGAACTTGCTGTCATATCACCACTGACCAAAGTCCTAAAGCTTTTATAGGCTATAAAAGCTAGAAAAAAACCTTGGTAGGCTACATAATTTACAGTTTGCTTCCCTCTTTTCAGAGGATTAATCAGAAGAAACTTGCACATTCATATAAAAAATATGCAATATTTACCCATCTGTTATAAAACTTAAAATTTTAAAAATTGGGATCCTACCTGGTAGACAGTTCCATTTTAAGAAGTTATGCTGTGGAAAAGTATCATGTCCTGAAGGGGTCTTTGTAGTCTCATGTTGCTCCTTGCAAGCATAACACTCTGGAAAGAATCTGTTTTATTTATTACTGTAGCCACACAACATGTATGTGTAGAATTAATGTGACTGTGGTCTAGTATTGTCAGTCACAAAACATTTTTTCCTCAGCTTTCAGTATTAACCTAAATAGGATAGTATTTCAGAGCTCTGATCATTTTTTTAAAATACACAGAAGATACTGCATTCCTTATGCAAGCACATGTTTTACAGGGCTCTACATTATAGGCACAGGAAATCGAACCAGATCGTCCTGCTAATAATTATTTATGAAGTAGCTTAGTATACATGTTATCTTTAAAAACAAGTAAACCTTTGTCTGCTATTGAACTTTTAAGGGGCCTTTTTAGCCACTTAATTACAATAATGTTTGATAATATGAAAGTGTACTTCATAATTGGTGCCTACTTAAGAGAAAAAGATTGAAAATATTGCTTCTAAAATTGTGGAAAATTTGTGGAGCACAACAAGGCACGCTTTTTTTTTTTTCCTTGAAACCAGAGTTTTAAAGTGCCTAGCCTCAAACTTTATTTTAATGTAAAGCCCTGTTCATTTTGTACTCTTTCAAATAATTTTGTATGCCTATAGTATTACTAAAAGCAATGCGAGACTGCACAGTTGTCTGCTTGATAGTGATGTTTTATAAAGCCATTCTAATATTCCTGATGTGGTACTGCCTCATCTCACTACCATTTCTTATAGATGATCAGCAGCTTGCTTCCTGTGCATTGCCGCTCTGCCTATAAGTAGTCAGGAGATATCACAGTACTAATATAAGGTAATAAGGAGCACAGCTTATTTTTCCCAGTGAGGGGAAACCACATGGGATTTTGGCTTCCCAGATATTAGTGGCGGGGTGGGAGAAGACTTCTAAATTCATACAGTGAGACTTCGGACAAATGGAATGCAGAATCCTTGCTACAAGGCTGGGAAAGATCAGAACGCCACAGTCCAGTGCCAGAATTACATTTACTGATGCTGAGAGGAGGAAAAAAAAAAAAACCAAAACAAACCAGTGATTTAAGTCTAATATGTTGCTCAAACGTCACTGCTTGAGAAGTTTAAGCAAATAGTAATTCTGGCTTTAGAAACTAGGCCCTGTGCATCTATTATTACTTTTTTTAGAAAACACTGAGTTCTCCTGAATTTGAGCTTTAATATTGCTAAATAGCAGGTTTGATATTTTAGAAGCAAGACATCTTTTAACAGTTTTCAATCCTGCTTTTCTCTTCTTTGCTGCACAATCTTCCAAAAGGCCTTTATTCTTCTCATTCCTGCATTAAGAGTATAACTTAAAAATACTTTGTAAAAGCAGGCATTTGAGTGCTAACTTTCTCTGCTCCAATAGAAACAGTTACAATTTTGCTTCCGCTGTGGTAGGGAGCTTTAATGCAGTGTTCACTGCTTCCATGTCTCTAATGGCAGTATTTTTGCAAAATACTAATGGCAAAAAGGTAAACTGGAGAAACTGATAATTGGATGCATCATTAGGTATTTTTCAAATTAACTGGAACTTTCTGTAAAGAATTCAATGTTATTGGACAGTGACTATTACTATCGGTCTTGGCTCATGCTTTCAGCTCCAAGTATGAACAATTTTGCTACTGAC
The DNA here is from genome assembly GCA_035590215.1 of Microhierax caerulescens. Classification (NCBI taxonomy): domain Eukaryota; kingdom Metazoa; phylum Chordata; class Aves; order Falconiformes; family Falconidae; genus Microhierax; species Microhierax caerulescens. The sequence continues at coordinate 5,886,090 of JAVJGJ010000047.1, read as the reverse complement.
CTGATAGTCTTAGTAGTAATTTCCATCTTCATTCATTTCTGTGAATCTTTGAAAAACAAAAAAGCCAACCTGACTGCTATTTGAGCTTGTCAAGGTTACGGTTTAAGTTCTTGTAGCACCTGTTCTAAAAAGAAATGAGGAATGGTGGTAAGGTGAGTTGATCCTGCTGTTTGTATTTTTAGATAATATTTAAGACTGAGTCTTGTAATTTTTGATTAATAATTTCTTGAAACGTACATTTGCTGTAAGTCTTTCATATCACTTTCAATGGGTTGGGATAAAGCATGGAAAATTCCTTAAGCCATCACCTACCTCTGCAAGCAGGCTCTTCTGAATGATATTCTCTGCATTGGCCTGCATGATATACTGACCTGCATGTTTCTGGAGAACCTAAAGCTTCACTGAAAAATGTTTCTTGCACATTCATTGCTGTTAACTTGTGATTAAACAGCAAAGCTTTATTCAGTACTTGTAAGAAACCTTCTTTCTGCAAAGCTATGCTTCCAGGCTGAACCCGTAAGCATTGTTCCGTTGGCTTGGGAAGCATCTGCGAGCTAAAATGGCTGCTTCTACCCCAGTAAGCTAACAGACACCCTCAACCAACTAACCTGCTTTTGCAGCACACTGTTTTAAGTTTTCAGCTCTTTAATTGAGAAGTAAACACTTTTTGGTTTGGTTTCTTCTTCTTTTTTTTTTTTTCTAATGCTATTTTATTTTTCCATTTTTCAGCTGTAGAGTAGTCCCTGGAGAAGGCCTTTCCAACAGTGCAACAGTATTTCTTAGCCTCTGTCATTATAGTTCAAAGTGGTAGCCCGTTGCACAAAGAATGGAAACCACTGACCTGATCCTAACTTTTGAAAACACCTTTTCCTATATACTACCTGAAACTTCCCTTTTATGTCTGAAGCTATAAAACAAACAAGCTTTACCTGTAAGTGCTGCTGCAGTAAGAAAACTTACAAGTGCTGAAGAAACCTACTTCAAATGTAATGATCACCATATTAGTTTATGATCTACTAGAAATGTTTGGATGGGGGGGAATTTCTTATTTCATTGCAGATGCTCATTTTTTTTTATCCGATTGTTAAACCTGTGCACTTTTGATACTTTTCTTTAGCTTCTTTAATTCCTTATGTAGAAGAGTCCATGTAAATGCAGTGGTTTGCGCTTATAGTCTCTCTCCAGTTTGGGGTTGTGATTTTTGAATTCTACATCAGCATGTGGCAGAGATCTGGGGGGGGCTTTAGATTGTGATTAGAAAAGAGTTTCAACAAAAACCAGGAGCTCTGCTAAACTGTGTGCTGTGCTTCAGCAGCTTTTTTATTATTATAAAATGTTAAGCTTTATATGTTTAAATTACTGATTTTTGGTTCTTTTAACTGCCATGTTCATTAAGAAATCCAGGGTATTCAAATTCTGGGGTTTTTTTCATATTGTATTATTATTCTTAGGAATAGTTCAATGTAACAAGAAGAAAACTTGACTTTGCTCTGGTTAAAACAGTAATAGGCACTTGAAAAATATTAAAGAAGTAGTATTACCTATAAATTCCAGAATTCCTGGGTTTTGGGAAGTTGAAGTATTATTGATTAACAGAATTTTATACAACTATACCAGTTAAATTCCAAATTGGAATTGTTTTGTTACTTTTTTCATTTTATTGTGCCAAATTGTGGTACATTTAGAAAGAAAAATTCTAAAGTTGTCAATGATAGGGTGTTATATATCAGCGCCTTTCTGTCATTAATTATTGCCAGTAGTGCCTTTAATCATTTTAAGGGAGACTCTTAGAATAGCTTAGTCTAAGTCCTGTAACTTAGAAGAAATGGAACGGCTGGTTTGGAATTTATTAAAGATATGGAGCAATAAGTGCAAAGTGAACTCCCCTTTCGCACATTTTTAATGGGTAGTCTTACTATAGAGATTATATATTCAAGGAATTGTAAAAAATTCTGTTAGTCAATGATATTTCATCATGGAAATCCTTGCAAATTCAGGGGTATAGAGGAAAAACAAACAAAACACCACAAAAAAAACCCAACAAACTAAACAAACCCGAATACGCTTTGGGAACTAAATGGACTCATGTTGAACAAATGAGCAAGATGTATTAACACATTTGTGGTAACAGTACAGAGAATGTATCAGGAATATTGATGTTATGTTAGCTTTGTATGGTGGTGGATGCAGTTAACCATAGTATTGTTTGCAAATGTGAACAACAACACATGGATATATTCTCTTGCATGTTGTATCTAATCATTGAAATTTCAGGAAACAGAAACAGAAGTGCATCAACAAACTGTACCTATCTCTACTGTTTGTTGAGGCTCACACGAATGATTAAATTGGTACTTGATGTGAGGGAGCCTTCTCACTCCTCAAAAAAAGTACAAATTAAAATAATATTGACAGTGGAGAAAAGATTTCTGTTTGCTGGAAAAAGCGTTATTATTCCTAGATGTGGGGACTTATATTTCCATCTCCTATTACAGTATTGATTCATAAGAAATATTGTTGCATTTAAAATTACTACATTTGTATGTGGGTATTTATTTGAAATGATGTCAAAGTACTGTATTATGTTTAATGTGCATTACCTTTTAGTGGTGGATTGGTCTCCATTTAACGTCATATGCATGTATTCTTGCCAAGTAACCTTTACACAGATCTGGGGTGGGGGTGGGGTGGGGGGAATTAAAAGAGAAAATGTGGAAACTTCTTAAAAGCATAACTGTGTGTTAATTGGATAACCTTAGGAGCTATAGAGGACAAAATGTTACTCCCAAATTAATAAAAAAAAAGTGTTTAATGTAGGAAACAATCTGCCTGCGTAAAGGTAGTCACATTGGCAGTATCAATAAAAGAGAAAAGGAATCATGTTTTCTGCCTGTTGTTTTTGTATTTTAAGAAAGGCACCGTTTTAGATCGTCTTCCTGAGCTCTTTTTGGTGTGGGGCTAAATGGATATTTTTATCTGAGAGAAAGTGAAAACGTAAAACTACATTTGCTGCAGTACTAGAAAATTGATTATTTGTGCTCCTATTTGGGGAGCGCCATCCTCTGAGCTGTTCCGTGAGATTTTCCTGGAGCCTCGATCAGACTGGTTTGATGTATCTCACCAAACAGGCATGCAAACGCGTGGGCTAGCGCAGGAAATGGGAGGGTAGGACTAATGCTTTTGGTGGCAGTGGTGACAAGTCTTCCTAAAACTACACCTCAGTTCCTCATATACTCTCAGAAATGTGTTAAGATGTTTATCCAGTAGAATTAACAAACTCTCAAAAAAACTCGAAACAACCTAAGGAATATGCTTAAAGTCTGAGGGCGAGGCTAAGGCTTGCCCCATCAATACAAAGATATTCCTAAATTAATGAATTTATATTGGCCCATAGAAATATTTAAGACAGGTTTATACTATAGTTTAAAACCTCTTATGCCCCCAGGTAGGACTCCTAAAACTATTCTGCTTATTATTTATACACCTGGTAGCAGTCGCGTGCATCACACCCGCTAATAAACATCATTTGTAGTATAACTGGAGAGCAAGGTGACAATTTTTACTTGGGCATTGAAATACTTGTTGACTTGGGTGCAGTAAACTAGCAGACCGTATTTGCTAGGACACTTGCCCTGATTGTATAGTTTCTCATTTGCTATAGCGGGAACTTTATTGGGAGAGTGGTCTAAAGGAGAAATACTTTATAAATATGCACGCAAGTGACAGAACAGGAAGAGATCTGTTGAAATAGTAAAACAGTGTGATTCAAAAATGCTTCAGTAAGAAAATAAGAAAACAAGAGAAGGAGTATATTTACCTTAAAAGCTTGTCTAGTGAATAACTATTAATTAAAACATCCATGTCTTTGAGACTTCTATGTAGCAAAAAATCCAGTGCCTGGAGGGAATGTAGCCTGTGCTGAGGGTGGGTCGCCAGCTACATTCCAGGCTGCAGATGTTCCTGTATTTAGTCTCCTGGAAAAGAATCTGCCATTAATGTAACGCTCCTGCTTGCCGTGGATTCAGTATTTCAGTAGCAATCATTTGTTTCTTGCAAGTAAGACTTGAAAACAAGCTACTAATGAGCTTCTCGGAGGAGGAACAGGGCAGATTTTCAGAAGTGCTTGGGTGCCTAAAGATGGAGAAGTGGACCTGAAAGACCCCTGTACCTAGTCTTGCAGGATGAAGGCGAAGAAAAATCTGACAGAGGTGCCTTTTGGAGATCCCACTGGATAACATGCTAAAACTCAGCTACACAAATATTTACTGAAGTTACAGTTTCAAAAATACATTCACATTCTTGTGTTGTTTAAAGGTTGATGAGGTAGATTGACCTACAGGACCAGGAAAGGCTATTTTTCACTCAAGGGCTTAGCAAAAACAGTGAAAAGCTATAAAGATCACCTCTGTGAGCTCAAAACCAAGCAAAGCAGCTAGTTAATATGATTATTTTAAGTATGTGATTAATATTATTTTGAGTATGTGATTTTGAGTCTTACATTGAATATTTATGTATGAAAGCTGCAAGCAAACGTTCATTAGTGGTTGATGGGAAAAACACTCATGTACAAACTACTCAAAAGCTGACTTCATCCTCTTCTTTTCTTCCAAGAGAGTTGCTGTCCTTTCCCAGTAAAGGAGAGGGTGTTGCTGCTTCTCAGAGCAAAGGCAAATTTCCACAAGAAGCAGCTATCGCAGCTGCAGAGTGAACGTTTTTTTTCCCTTTATACTGAACTTGGTATGCCCGAGGTGATCTGGGACCTGGTCTCGTACACTGAATCTGCATGAGCCAGCCTTACCCTATCCAACCCTGTGACTGGGACATGGCTCTTAACCAAGCCATCAGACTGGGTAATTGTCAAGTGAAGTGGTTGTAGAATGCCTTAGATCCAGTAACTATATATATAGATACAAATAAAAGGCCAACAAACAAGCTGGATCTGCTTCTAGATATTACACTGTTTCTGAAATAAAGGTAATACACCAAGTGGGAGCAGTGTAATGAAAGCTGATTTTTGTGATTACACTGGAGAAAACCTGAAGGTAAGTTTAACATTTACTTAAAACCTGATCCATACTGGTAATTTAAACAGGATCATACATGTAATGTACTACGTGCTGATTCAGGCTACATACGTAAGCAAAACTTGAGCTAGCCACATATAAATTAAATGAATTTAAGCAAGGCTGAAGTAAGTTACAAGCGTACACACCCAGATTTCCACCAGCTTAGCAAGTAAGAGACAGAGTTGGTTAGCTAAGCTGAAAATTACTTTATGGGCACAACCCACAAATACTGTGGTTTTTTTATTGAATCAAATGTTGGGTTAGGACACCCGGTGATGGCCAAAAATGTGCCTGCCCCATTCTCTTTTATCTTGCAAGAATTTTTAACAACTTTATGCTTCTAAAAAGTCTTTGTGATTTTACTTTTAAAAATGTCAGCAGGTGAACTTTTGAGTTGTGAATGTGCTATGCTAAAATACTGTGACATTCTTAAGAGGTGGGAGAAACTTTTAAACTGATGATCTTGTAGTATGTGGTTGTAAAGAGATCATATGTATTAAAAGAACAGAGTTTTGTAAAATAAGTTCTTGCAAATGCTGGCATAATTCGTTCTCAGTAATATTTTTTTCTCTTTTTTGAAACATTATTTCTGCTTTTCAAGCAGGAATGTATTTGAGGATTTACAAATCTCTACATTTAAGGACAGAAGGAAAAATAACTGTTCATTTTAGTATATGCTGCTTTGTATTGCTTGATATTAAAAAAAATAGTGTCTTCTTTATCTTCTCCTTGAAACTACTCCCTATTTTTTTTACACAGAATTTTTAGGTTAAAGCAGTCTCCCGGTATTCAGGTACATGCTAACTCAAAGCCAAGCAAGACACTCAGTTTAGCAATTTCATAGTCACGAACAATTTTCCCTTCATTTCTGGTGGTGAGACTGTTCCTAGCTAGGACAATTTGTATCCTTACCTCAAATTATATTGAGTAAACATTCAGGCAGCTTCTACTAATCTCAAACGTTACTTAGCTTGTTTTCCTGTATGGCTTCTACCCTGGAATTCAAATTAATGCAGCTCAAGGCTTTATCAAGGGATAAAGAGTAAAGTATTTGCTCCAGCAGCAGAACATTAGCTTCCTGTTACCACCAAATAAACAATGAGCCTTTATTAAGCCAATTATCAAAGTCTTAGAGACTGAGTGTTTATATCTGTCCACCTAGAAGACTGACGTCTCTGTCGGGGGAAGACTGTTGAGCCTGTGCTGCTGAAGGCTTTGGTAGAACATTTTAGTGTGATCTTCCCTGCCTGAACTTCTGCCTTGTGAGGATTAGGAAAGCATTCATTCTTTTTAGCTGATAGTCGTGGTTATCTAGTAGCAGCTTTGAAAAATAACATTCCAGTTGCAAAAGCAAGTTCCTTGTGTTTTGTATTTTTCCACAGGGATGGAATTCCTAGCTATCGGTTATCGCCAGTATACACATGCTTTTCATGCTTGGGGTGGCAAGGGTTTTTTGGGGTTGGGTTTGGTTTTTTTTTGTTAGTGCAAATACCAGAGTCAAACAGCAAAAGCTCGAGCATAAGCATGAGCAGAACAGCCATGGCCTGCTGGGACAGCCACTAGAGTCACCTGCCGGGTGCAAGCTGCAGGTGCTGCTGCTTGGTTTCGCACTGGTTTAGCTCACCACTACAGCCTGATACGCCAGAGGTTTGCTGTGCTTCATGTCTATTGGCAAAATGTTGGTGCTTACTCTTGCCTGACTCCAGATGCTTCAGTTTGAATAAATTGGGTAACTGGGCAGGTTCAGAACAGTGTGCAGTTCCGTCAGCCTGTCTGAAGATGCTGTTGTGTTGGGAGGATGAAGCCGTTACCCAGCTGAGCTGGAGATAAACTAACGCGTCTGACTGTGCTCCGAGAGCTGGGTCGAAAGAAAACTGACGGCTGTGTCACCGCTGTTGTCAGACCAAGCTCCTTGTCCTTCATCTGTTCTCCCCGCTAAGGTAGTCTTTGGCCTTCAGATCTATTGTGTTCGGATCCCGCTGCGAACGTGAGTGCTGCTGTTCTCCCGCAGGCTCTTGTCCTGTGGCTGCGATTGTGCATGCTGCTGAGCAGCCAGTAGGTATCAGGTTTGCTCTTTGCTGCTGTTCAGAGCTTTAGAAACCAGCTGGAACAAGAATGAACCCAATTTTCAGGCACCATGTAATTTGTTTTTCAGTGGCAGAAACAAAGACATCTTACTCGGTAAGACCTGACTCTCTTACGGGGCTGTTCACTGTGGCTGGCTCCTGCTGTTACGCTGCTGGCAGTTCATCGGAGAGAGGGGCACCTTCCAGATGTGTCTGAGTTGCCAGTGAAACTACGTGTCTGACTGCATCACTGATCATGGTTTTTAGGTTTTCTGGGTTTCTTAAGTTATTGCTTTTAGGTACAAAATACTAGAATGATAGAGGAAGAGAAAAAGGTTGCATCTTTGGCTTTTACCTTTTCTCCTTTTGTGCTATATGGATGAAAGCCTGGTTTGTTTTGTTTTGTTTTTTCCTTTAAATAACATGAGATATAGATATCTATCTTTTCTGATTGAATGTTTACTTTCTGTAAAAAAATAGTTGCTAAAAACTTGTTGAGCCTGTAGTTGAAACAACGAGGGCACGGAATAGCTGAGAAAATGTCTTCTAAGAGCTGTTATGCAGAGGCTAAAACATCTTTCATCAACTCAGTGAAGTATGCAGTTAGGCTCTTGGTGATGTTCACAACCCCCCTAAGTTATCAGCAGTCCACAGCAGAACTAGAATTGCAGCTCCAGAGAAGGGCTGAGAGCTCATGGTGATGTTTGTGTTCTGCAACACTTCTAATTGCAGAAGATGGGTAGTGGAAAGTATGGTCAGAATACATGCCTTCTGCTCTTCCCTGTCGTTTCTTACTGCCCTTACAGCGTTGTTATCACAAGCTCTCCTGATTCCTTTTCTGACTTGGGTTATACTCTTCATTCTCATCTGTAAGGCTCTTCCCAGCGATGTGAAGTGGGACTGTCACTTTTGCTGCTTCATTACATCTATGGAGCTCAGGGTTCTTTTAGGAAACCTGACAGATGATCTGCTAGCAAAGCATCAACAAGTATATCTTCTTCCATCTCTGTGTCATTTTGTAGGAGACAAAATTGTTATTGCTGCTTCTGCCATTCCTCTGAAGGCCAGTTTTCACCAGTGCCTGTCTCAGAAGGGTTGTTACTTTCGTGGAGGCAGAAAACTAGCAGAAGGCAGCTACTGGGCAGATGCCAAATACCTATTTGTAGAAAAATCGGTGTGTTCCTGTGGGCATGAGGGGAAGGGGAAGTGGCAGGGGGAGAATGGAGGAAGTGGGGGGAAAGGGTGTAAGCATTGGGGCAGATTTAAAAAGAACAATGAAAAAGGAGAGGGAGGTATGCAAGAATATGAAAGAGGCAGCAAGGAAAAAATGGCAGCAATGGATTAGGATGGACCGTTGAGCAGCTCGGAGCAGCTGGATCTGCTGTGGGCAGGGATTGTTTGGCATAAAGCCTAGGAACAACTCAATTCCAAGAAAGCAGCTGGCAATGTAGAGTAGTCTGGTCGTACAGACTGCATAGTGTGCATTTCTCCATCTTAAAGGCATCAGCTGGCACATTTATTAGCCATCGGGGCGAGAAAGAGGCACATGAGACTACAGAAAGAGGGAACAGTGCAAGAAAACGAGGAGAACATGTGGGAGAGGAATATGTTTTCTGGCGTATTTGAATGCTTTTGTGTGCGGTTTCCGAATGTCTCGTGCAAGTCTCCTGGGCTGCAGCAATCCTCTTCCTTTATGATTCATTTCATAGAATGTTTTCCTCTTAAAAGTATATCAAGGTATTTCTTCTACTTAATATCAGAGTCAATCTAAATGCAGCTATACTTGCCTGAATATCAAGTGTGAGCAGGTACATCTGACTAGCCTCGGTTAGATTGTTTTTTAGACATGGTTTTAACTAAATTAGTTTCTGTGTTGTTATATAAAGAGAACTAAGTTTGCTACCCCAGCTGCCTGTGGAAAACTACCAGCCGAGTCAGTGTCTGTGTCAGTACCAGCCTCCACAGCTAAAATAGCCCAAACACTGTGATACTTTATCCTAGCGATGGAGGTGCTCCTGGGGGGAGGGGGCTGGGGAATCTGTCAGTTGCAGTACTGTCTTGAAATTGTGCAGAAAATCATGGATAGAGAGAAACAAAAGGACGATTAGGCAGAGAGGCAAGAAAGCCGGGCAGTGCTGGATGGGTCCGCAGAGAGGGAGCCACAAGGTTGGTATGGGTTATGTGGCGGTCAGTCCCCGAGTGTTTTAGAACTTAATATTCGCAGCTGGGATATCGCTGTGATAACCATCTCTAGCTTATTCATACAGAGCCTGCATCTCTGCAACATCCTCGCTAGAAGTCACTCCTTTAGCCTGCATTCAGTGCACCCTGCTAAAACGTAAGTGCAGATGCTGTTGTGAGTCTGCTGTGGTGGTGTGCACATAAAAAGCTTGCAGGGTTTGTGCAGTTACAGGCTACTAGGGCTCCTGACACAAAATACAACTATTCTCATGTGTAGTTGTTTATACTGGGCAGTCCAAAACTGGTTTAAGTAGTGTGATTTTTTTTTTTTTTTCCAAGTGAGCTGCAAGAGACTAGAGGGAAGAGCACAAGTCTTTGATGGGCAGGACACCTGCCTGTTGAAGGCTTGACAGGAATGCTTTTGAGTTGTCCTTCCTGGCTTTGTTTTTATTGTTAGTGCCCAGCAAATCAAGGCATAAGTCTGGACAGATGAGTTAAAATTTGTATGAGCAGATCAATTTATGCAGCATGGCTGGAGGGTCTGGCCAATATGAAGGTGCCTTTTAAATTGTATTCTTTACAAGTCTGGCCATCACTGAAGATCTGAGCTTTTTTCTTCTATGTGACATTTGTGCAGAAAGCGCCAAATTTCCAGTTCAGCCCCCTCACGCTCTGTTAATTAGGGAACTGCTGAATGTCTGGACCAGCTCTCTTTGTAATCCCAGTTCTGTGAAATAAGAACAGCTGTGGTCTAAGAGAAGGGAAGAGAATCCAGAATGGGAGATAAATCTTGTTCCCATCTTTCCAAGAACTCTGTTCCAGATGTGAGGACACAGAAAAAAACAACAAAATACAGACGCTCAAATGCCAGTGCTTAAATTTAGCACCAGTGACTGGCTTTGAGGTCTTGCCTATAGAAGATGAAAATGTTTTAAAAAGGCAAAACCCATGAATAAGTTTACTGAAGCTTGCTGGGAAAAGACTGGATGCCCTAGTAATTCTTTCCTTCTCTCTAGTGTTTGGTAGTCTTATAAAGGGTTGTTCCATCCGTTAACTCAGGTTAAGGGTACGTTGCTGCAACCAGGAGTTTAAAATCTTTGCATCCAGTTGTCAGCTTTGTGGAAAAAAAAAAAAAAGGAATAAAAGAGAAAAAACTCCCGCTTATAACTACACGGAAAAAAAATTTTAAAAAAATTATGCTTGACCATGCAGCAGCAGCATCGCCTGCAGCTCCTTGGCCGTGTCGCTGGGGCGCAGTTCCGGCAGGCGGCCGCCAGGTGGCAGCGCGACACAGCACCACGGGGCGGGCGCCAAGCGAGCGCGGCCGCGTCCCCGCGGCGCTGGAAGCCTTGACTTTGGTCTCGGTAATTCCTCCATTCGCCTCCGCTTCTTCCTCTCGTTGGTTTTGCCTGTGTTCCCCGTGGCTTTTCGCAGTTCATCTTGAACGTGTTTCTTGCCCTTGTGACAAGTCGCTGGCTTGGCAGGTTTGGCCCGTAAAGCTTCACGGATGGTTACGGTGGCTGTAACCGATTACCCGAAGAGTCACACGATAGGCAACAAATGGAACCACAAGTGCAAAGACATTTTTCTGCTTCTTTTTTTGGATCCCTCCGGTAACTCAGCTTGGTTCTTGAGCCTATGCCACATAATCAACTACCGTAGGCTTGTGCTGGACCTGCTGGGACCAGGACCCTGCCCTGCCTGCTGATTTTAACGGCTGGTAGGGATGGGTCGTGAGCCAGCGAAAGCAGCACATTAGGTCAACAGGGCAGCCAGACCAGCTGCCAACCAGGGGGGGTTCAGCCTGCACCCTCCGCTTCGCCCGTCCTTCACCCCGCGTTTGAGAGCACCGTCTCAGAAGAGCCCGGCCCAGGCGCCACCCTGGCTCAGTACAGCAGGCGGTGGCCAGTCCTGGGGGAGGCGGCTGCCGACAAGTGAGTACTTGTACCTATTTCCAGCTCGCCACTTCCCAGCATTACCAGTTTGCACAGGGTCTTTTGTGAAAGGTAAAAAGCTAGGCAAGCACTGCAGAGGGGCTTGCACCAGACATCGAGGCCCGTTGTACAGAGAGGACCAAAGCTAAAACTATCGAGAGAAATCATAAATCTCGTTACCTAATGGATAGCCAGGTAGAGGAAACTCAAACATGGACCTTTATAGAAGCTGTTGTGCTTCGGCTCTCTTCCCTGTCATGCCTTCAGTGTTTGGGATCTCACCCTATTTTTAGAAGTCCGAGAACTAGGAATCTGCTCTTGCTTTGCAACTGATTGGGAAAAGATTTAGAGCTGATGAGAGTACACTGGGCTTCCTGCCACCACCAAGCTACTTTCCATTAAGGAGCAATGGTGAATTCCTGCATCTCTGGTCTCTTCATTTGTCGTTTCTTGCTGTTTCTGTTCCAGCTTGCTTCGGCACACATTTTGGGAAAGGTGTACCTGCCCTCTCAGGGCTCTGCCATGTACTGAATCATTCAGAGTTAGGATAGCTTTGCTTATGGAATGCTTTGTGCTTTGGCTTTGGTTGTGTGTCCTACTCATTATGCCTTCAATGGCAATTTCCTTACTTACTGATCTTTTTTTTCCCCCCTTTTCAATGACTGCAGGAAAATCCAGTGTCTAGTCACAACACGATCAACTAGTCTGAAAAGTTATGAAGATGTGTCTAGCTGATGGCTCCCTTCTGCACTGGACCTGAACTCATGGTTTACCTTTTTGGTTACGATCACTCTTCACAAAAGAGAAATAATGCCAGAGATGTTTTTACCACCTGGTAATAAAACAACCCCCATTGCCAAACAGCCTGTGTCTGTGATAAGACTGAATAAAAGCGTAGACTTTAGTGGGGAGCATCAAGGTATGAAGGCAAGAGGATGGAACTTTGCTACTGAATCATGGTAAGATGTGGATATCCATAGAGATGTGGGCAAAAATTGGCCCAAGAGCGTTTCAAGCGAATTTGATAAATACACAGAAAGAGCCTGAATGTAATGGCTTGCACTACCACTGCCACCTTTTCCCTTTTTAATGTCTCATTCTTCACAGAGGTGTAGTCTTCCTCTCTTTTTGCAGAAAGAATTTAAACACAGACATGTTTTGTTCCATTCTGGACATTGGTGGAGAAGAGTCTGAGATAGGTTATTCAGTTATTAATAATAATGAGGGAAAAAAAAAAACAAGTTGAGCAAACTGAGATGCTGGTGACCAAATTCTAATTGTCAAAATGAAAAGCCTGTTTGATTTGTTTATGAAGTTCTGCTGCCTAGTGCCAGTGTAGAAACTACAGGAATGAATTCCAGTGGCTGCCTGCTACAGCTGGTGTCCTTCCTCAATAGGAGATGGACCTGCTGCATCAAAAGTCATAAATATTTCTATTAGTTAATCGACAATTAAAGGCTAATAGCATTCCAGGAAAGACTTTAGTTTTCTCTGAGTTTTAAAGAAACTCCATCCTGGGTATGTAATTAATCTTCAGTTTTATTTTTTCCCTCACAAGTGAAGTCGTGTGGTAGAGTAGCTGGTGCACATAAGCCTCATGAACAGATCCTTACTCTAGACCGTGCTACTTAAAGCCTGCCTTTATTCACTAGAGTGACATCTAAGAAAATATAGGTATAAAGAAAACCAGAATCTAACATCTGTTGTCTATTCAGTGTATCCAAAATGTATGCACAAGGCAAAAATTACATCTGCTATATAATTCAGTAAATAAAGATCTAGAAATAAAAGCCCTTTAGCTAAAATGCCACTCACAGGTTGTGACTTCCAAGGAAGTTCAAGTTTTATACAAGTATATAAATTAGATTAGATTTTTAAAACTTTTTTGAAGAAGTCACCTAAGATGCTTATGCTGATTCAGCCTACCCAATAAATTCTATGAGAGGGCTGGCCCTCTGGACTCCTTGAAGACAGAGATGCAAATTGCCTGCACTTTAATAAATGGCGTTTATTTACCTGCTTTCCTGGGGACAGATGTGGCACCAGATCCTCTGTGTGACAGGGAGCAGGCACATCATTGCCGGGCAGGAGCTATACGTAGATCTTCCTCTCCCTCTGCTTTATGACGTAGCTAAGCCAAATCAGGGGCTGGGCAGAACTGTAATTATCACCATGTTAAGATGTAGTTGTAAGGGCAGCTTTGAGGGCTGCAGGAGTAAGCTGTGGGTAATTCTTGATACTATTGTGTTCATCAAGATCCTGGTGACACATAGACTAGGTCTGTGAGAAAAGCAATTGGTGATAGCTGGTTTGAAACTTTTATAAATGATCGTTCCAGAATGTTACTGTATGAGAAGCTTCTAGCAGTTCCATGAAGGGTCAAATACAATCTGTTTTCAAAGGATGTATGCTCGTATTCTGGATGATTTAGTAATAGATTATAGATTACATAAATATTGTACTAATTAATCACCATTTTGGTGATCTTTTTTCAGAGTAAAGAAATTCTACTAAATATCTTGGTTTCAACTGATTTGTGGGGTCACCCATGTCACAGAATAATTACATAATCGATGGGAATATATTTTGAGTAACATAAAAAAAGAGATGAGGATGATAAATTTTTTGGATGTATCAAAATTCAAAAGAAGTCAGTGCTTGTTTCTAAGCCCAAATTATCTGTGACCAGGATGACAAAAATCAAGTGCTATAATTCTCTCTTCCTGTTTAAAAGCTAAGCCTTACCTTCTGCCAGATCACTGTGGTGTGCCTTGCCATTTCTAGCCTCTTTCAGGCCAAAGCTGGAGTAAATTTCTAATCTAATGGTGCTCAGAAAAACTCTATTTCACTCTATTGTATGACAAGAGATTCTAGTTTTAGTACTGCTCCAATCAAAGCAACAAACTGACAGAATCTCTGTTTGGCTGACTTTAGGTTACTGAAAAGTTGAGGGTAAAATCTATGATGCCCTTTAGATTGTTTTAATATCTGACTAATCATTTCTGAAAAGGCTTAACCTAATTCCTTCTCAACACCAAGAGTGTTTGTTTAGGTACCTCTCTTCCTTTCAAATAATAGTTTATATTCCTGAAAGACATTGCTTTTGAAAAATATCACCCTTGATGCATGTGTGCCATGTCAGATGATTCAATTAATAAAGCATATCTTGTTTTTGAGGGTAGTGTGAAAGTAAGATTTGTTTGGAAATGTTTAATCGAATGGTGACAAGCTGTAACTCCTCATCTACTTTATAATGTGATAGAAAACAAGTTATAAACATGGGAGTTGAAAAAACTTTCTGGGTCACTGACTTAGTCCCCAGTTCTGCAGATGAATGTACCTCTCTGACAGCTTTCAGTAATCTAAAAATATAAACGCAAACCCACAGTAAACAGAATCCAATAGATGCCCAGAGGTTTCTGTAACACTGCTGTGTTCTGTTGTAAGTTTAGCCTTGGCATTCTGGTCGCAGCTAGCAAATGGAGACACCCGCTAAGAGCTCGAGAGTCTGGTGGCTGCCACACGTGTTGGCTTTTAGCTAAAGCGGTCAGTAACACCTCCTCATTCCTGTCACCCTCTCCTGTGCGTGTGGATACTCACACATTAAGTGTAGCTTTTCTGCTCAGGATATTAGGAGTCCCCTAATAGGGTCCTACCCTCATTTTACACCAGAGACACAAAGAAAGCGAGCGGATCCACCACCCTTGTAGCTCATTGTTATTTGTCCAGTAAGGGCAATGCGGTTATTGTTTTCCCCAGCCCAGCATTTAAAAGATGAAGAGTGGCCCTGTTGCCTTCCTTAGGGACTCCAAGAAGAACATTTTCAGTTGTGAAGATCAGGCTCTGGAAAGAGGTGACAAGCTCTGATCATTCGTTATCTGTGATACGAATCTACTTCTGCTTTCAGAGAGTCCAGATAAAAATTCTGCTGTATATTACCTTAAGAAGATCTGAACCAATTTACATGAGGGTAAAAAAAAAAAAAAAAAGTTAAATTGGTGTATTAAGTATACCTGTGAAATGAGAAAGACCAGGGTTTGAAATGCCTCGATGCTGAGGAGAATTAACTTAATTCAAAATATAAGCCTTAGTAGATATTTTAAGTTCAGCTCCTTTATGAAGCGGGGATAAAATACAGACTATTCCACTCTGCTATAAAAATCTTATGCTACAGCATAAAAGCTGCTACAGGATTTGTGTCCTGACTGGAGAACTGCTTTACTTTTATCTGCAGTTCCTTATTTGTGTCTCTCTGTTCTGTGGTTAGTTTCTCTTTTTTTTTTTTTTTCCCCTCTGGATTCCTGGCTGCTCTGGTAACTGGTGTTGGTGAATATGGAATAAACTTGCTTTTGCCTAAGGTATCATTAAAAAAAACAACCAACCTTACCTCAGTAGGGTTTCAGTTTAGAAATATTTCCCCTTGAAAGCTACCTTTGATGACTCATCTTTTCCCACTTTTTTTGTGAATTTAAAGTGATAGAATAGATTTCAGTGCTACCATAAATTTTATTTTTTTTATTGCAATTGCTGGTTTCATCTCATTGTGAATGGGAAATAAAGCAGTACATCTTCCTCTGCAATTAAAAAGGCTCAGTTTCAAATTCACGAAAATGAGATTGCATAAATACTCAAAAGACATGTTGCAGTGATCTTCAAATGAAAAGTAGTCTCATCAGAAAGGAAAAAAAAAAAGCTCTGATCAAAATTCAGAGACTTTCAAATAAGGACTCTGTACACAAAGGAACTTTGTATATTCAGCAGAGTGTCATATGATGGCAAAAGCACATGAGGGTCACCCTGAGGATTACATCATCCGGAAGAGAACACAACATGCATCTCTTGCGTGAAGAGCATGTCAGACAAAACCCGTGCATTTGCAAAGCCATGGCTTCTTGGTCTCCATTGTCTCATTAAATTTGTAAGAAGTTATTTTTACCCTCTTTAGATTTATCTTTCCTGGGCATGCAGTGGTAATCCTTATTTAACTGCAAAGCCTACCATGACGGAGAATTAATTTGTGTTGAGAGCACTCTTCTTGTAAAAGAATATTAATGCCATATGACAGGCAACTTTTTTTTTCTTTTGGGGGTAGAAAGAACAAGTATTTGTGTGAACTTTACTAACTGCTTACACTTGGACTTTGCATTTATTGACCCTTCTTTCTTACCCTTGCATATACGTGCATTAGACATCAAGGTTTTGAAAACAATAAAAACTATCCCACAGTAAAGATCACATGCAAATGATGTTCCCCAATGCTTCAAAGCTTAAAGAAGTATATTGTACTGTGTACAAAGTGCAATTTGCATTTGCAAATAAGATTTAATAAAACTAAGACCTTAAGGTGCTCAGCAAGATCCAGTTCAGTGCAGAAGACTGCCAGTCAGTTTCTGCTCTATTTAGTAGAAGCTTAGACTCTGAGATTAAACCTCAGAAAAGCAGAAGAGACAGAAATGTTGACAAGGCAGACTTGTCCCTATTACGACTTCCTTCGTGACACAGTGAAGGGAAACAGCTTGGGTGCCTGAGATACTCAGATTTAGGAGGAAAGGGCTTAACAGAGCTGGATATTACAGCCTGCAACTCAATAAAAGGTTGAGTCCTATATTTTTACTCAGGAGTCATAAACTGTGCTGAAAAGCACAATCCCAGGTTTTGCTCCTCACAGAATTAAAGGTTTGGGTGCCTTTCAGGGGGGGTGGGGGTGGGGATTTAAAATATTCAGAGGAAGTACTCCAGCAAACACCTCCCTGTTCTAAAACCAAATCTGTACTGTTTTGCTTTTTTGCTGGTAGCATCAGCTTACCTTCTCCATAGCCTTTATTCCTTCAAATCCCTAGCAAAACTTCAAGAAGGGGCCTTCTTTTATTTGTTCCTTATCTACTGGAATTACTGTCTGAGTCCAAGTTACTTACCTTGGTTGAAGAAGTGTCTTAGATGTGAAGAAACTTAAACTGGCCCTTTGTTACAACCTTAGCTGGCCAACAGCAATGGCTGCAATTTGATGTTTGCTTAAATTGTAAACTCCCTCCAGAATTACTCAACTGATTCTGGTCAGAGATACAAATTATATACTGTGATTGCCCAGACCGTAGGAGTTGAGAGCACCTTCAATGAAAAATGCTCTAATTATCTAGAAGAAACACAAAGCAAAGCAAAACAGTGGCTAGATGCTGGCTAGTGTGGGGAAAGAACCGGACAGGAAATAAAACGATCCTTTTAAAGAATGCTGGTTACGGTGGTCTGGTACTATATCGAGTAGGCTTAAATGCTTAAAATAAACAGGTTTTTGTCTCGGCTTTACACTTCATAGCATGGACCTTGCTTTCTTGAGAGCAAAGAACCTGGGTAATTTTTAACAATGTTTGAGTTTGTTTCTGCTGTTGAGCGCCTGTCATATGTAGCCACCGTGCAGCAGCAGTCGGTAAGCTCAGATCTGCTCTGGTGAAAGTACTTCAGCGATGAGTACTCAGAGTACTCAGTATTCAGAGATGCCTCGTTGGCCTGAAGCACAGGACTGACGTCAGGGAGCCATAACCATCACATACGGCAATAACCGCGAGGAGCCTTATCTCTGAAATCGATAGTTGTGTATTCAATTTGTGTCTGCTTTGAGGTAAGATTTTGAAAGTAACAGATGATTTGAAAAGGAATGTCAAGAAATCTGGGTTGGTTCATCACTGATAAATCCGTTCTCGTATGCTGGTTTAACTAGACCCTACTCACAGAGGTACTCTAGAACAGCAACTCCTCTTATTCTGGAATAACTAGTCTGAAGAAATCCATTATATGGATTTCATTACAAAAACATGTTTTCATTCCGCTGCACTATTGAAGTTACACAAAAGTATATTTCTGTATTGTGGCCTACATCAAAGCCAGACGTTTCAGGGATAAGGAGCAATGACCAGTTACTGGGTAATGAAAAATAGACTAAAGCCCATCGTAGTTCACTTCTGAATGTACTGTTCTGGATTTTTTCCTGAAGGTAAATGCCTTCTCGAAGGCAGCTTTCCATATTCTCGTTCTTTCAGAGGCGGATTGCCTGATGCACGTTTTGGGCTTAACACACGTGTTTTGCGCTGGGTTGCAGCGGCCTGCGCTCCCAGGGAGCTCATCGCACCTCGCCGCACGGGCCGGGCTCTGCCTCGTCGCCCGCCGCACACCCTCAGCACCAGGGCTGCGTCACCAGCACCGCCACCAACCCGCCACCCGCCAAGGTGCGTGTCGCCCAGCCGCTCCGCTGCCATGGCGGGGCGCGGGGAGCCGGTGGCGGGGCTCCGCCAACCCGGCCTCGCCAGGCGCCCTGGCAGCCCTCGTGGCTCGGGGTGTGAAGGGGCTCCGAGCCGCAGGGCTGCGCCCGCCCGCGCTCCCCCCGGGGCCGGCCGGCGGGGCGCCTCCCGCGCCGCGCCCCTCCCGGCGGGGCGGACGGGCCGGCGGAGCCCCGCGGCGAGGGACGGGGGGGAGCGCCCGGCCCCGCACCGGGGACCGCAGCCGTCGAGCGGAGCGGAGCGGAGCGGAGCGGAGCGGGGCGGGAGGGCGGCCGGCCCCGCTGC
>JAVJGJ010000047.1:5842728-5866380 GCA_035590215.1 Microhierax caerulescens | reverse complement strand
GCTGGTTCCTTTTTTCCCCTCAGATACAGCAGGAGATTTCATGAGATTAAATCATCGGGCGCCGCTGCCCGCTGCCGCCCCCCGCCGCGCCGGGCCCTCCGCGGGCACCGTGGCCTGCCCTGCCCGCCGCGCCGGGGGTGCGCGTTTTGGTGAACGTAGCGCTGAGCTGTGTAAATACATTTTTAGTTCTCCTAAACCACATAAAACCGGTTCTGTGAAACACTTATTTTCGTAAGACTATTATTAACTGCATGGATTAAATTTATTTCCTGCCAATCCATATTTAGGCACTTATGAAGTGCAAAGTTTTTCTCCGCTTTCCTTTTTAAATACCTTTTGGAGCTGTTAGTGCTTATAATGTAAACCATTTCTTGTTGCAAATTGGAAACCTCTGAGCCATAATGGTCTGTTGCATTTAGCTGGCTGCCTCTTGTAAGCTGTACATTCTCATGAAAAAAAAAAGGGGGGGGGGGAACCACCTAGAAAGAAAACCTTATGAGATTCACGTTTAGAAAATTGGCTGCATACGTCGTAGCTGTTTTTTAAACCTCAGTACCTAAGTCACATTTTCCATTCCAAATATTGAGAGTGGTTAAACTATGTTAAAGGGATATACTCTACCTTGGTTCCCCTGCAAGCTTTAGGGAACTGTAACACAAAGGAAAATGGCTTTACAATTTAAACGAGTCTGGAACTAACCACTTCTTGCAGTGCCTGATACGCAGCAGCACCGGAGGGTGGAAAGGACTGTTGGCGATTGTTGATGACCAGAATTGGGTCTGTTGTCCAAGTGGAGAAGTATACAGAATGTAAATGGGATATGTGTGGCAAGCAATACATTGATAAAAGTATTCTTGCATTCTTTGTAGGAAGTTTATTTTTAATAGAAAGCTAGTTTCGCAATGCTATTAGGATGTTTTAGTTACAGAGTTCATATTCAGACTAGCAGAGCTGTGTGTATAAAATCATACTCTGAAATAAGCAAGCTGGTTTTGTTCCTGATTTAGATTGTTTGAGACCCATATTGTGTGTCTCCTTACCTTAATAAAGCTAGACAAAAATGATAAAAATTAAATTGACCTTAAAGGAATTCCTTCCTTTGAAGAAATAAATCCTTTTTAAAAAATGGAAGTTATCTGCCCTGCTTCTCAGGTAGGTAAAGGCCGCCTCAACCCAAGAACGATTATGGTGGTGAGTTGCAGACCTGCCAAGGTTCCCAGTCTGCCCTGGATTCAGGGATGTTCAGACAATTTAACTTCTGACATCTCCTGAACTTCGTGGGTAGCAGTCTTCAGTATGTTAATGGAATGGAGGAGATGGGTCCTCCCATGTGGATTGGAGCCTGCAGGAGCTGGAATACCTCTGTTAGCAGCCTCTCTCGCCATTATTTACAAAAGGAGACAGATTCTCAAGTTAGATGCTTGTAGACAGGTGCTGTGCATATCCCACTGTAAGTGTGAGTGATTTTCTTGTCTGTGGCTGTCTTGAGTGACCAAGTTGTATCTGTTCTCAGAGCTGTGGCACCTAGAGTATGGTGATCTAATGGAAATCTGTAGATGCTAAGCTTGCTTGCTCTTCTGACTTTGATCATATGTGCCCTGCTCGCGTAGTCCTGGCTGGAATCATTCCTGAATGAATCTGGAATTGCTGTTGTCCAGTCCCTGTTGGTGCAGTTCCTTGCATTTAAATGTATGTCTAAAACTCTTGATGAAAATGAAGCTGGGACTCTTTTCTTGCTAGAGGAGCTCAGCCTCTCTCCAAAGATGCAGATGCAAGCCCTTTCGGGTATCTTCCGCAGAGGCAGGGAAGAGAGACAGGGCTGATACTAGGCCGCTCTTTCCTAAAGGAAACACAGTGTAGTCATGCCATACTGACCCATAGAGTTCTTGTGGATGGCTCCCAGACTCCAAACATCGACTGAGGTGATACTGTGCAAGGAGGTTGGGACTTCAGAGCTTGTTTGGTCTCGAAGCGTCTCAGAGATGCAAGAGAGGATGTTACGTTCAGACAAATAAAAATGGTGGAATCAAAATAGAGTGGTGATGGTCCTCGTGGCTTTTTGTGTGGGATGAGCTTCCATAGCATGATCCAGAACAAGGGAGACTTGTCTTAGGTCAGTAGCAGTGGAAGCAGCTTATTGAAACTCTGGGACAGTGGGAGGGAAAGATCTGGGAAGTCAGAATCCAAGGTGATGACTTTTTATTTGTGCATTGTTTGTATTGCAGTGTTTTCAAGACAGGTTTTCTGGCTGGGATTTTTCAAAGCACCTCAAGGGGTTTGTACCCAGAGCTCCCTGACCAGGTTGCTGTTGCTATGTGTTTGGTTTTGGGGAAGCTGCCCTCTCAAACCAACTGTGTGTGATGGGGTGTTTTGGAGACTGCTGCTCTCTGAAATCCAGGTGTTTCCCACTGTTTTTAAAAGAAAAATGAGCTAACTTCTGTAGGAGGTCTTTGGGAACAGCTTTGTCTTCCTGTGTGTCTGTGAAGTATCCAGCTCAATGGACACTGACTGAAGCTTGTCTTTTACTACTGACACAGATCAATAACAATGAATGTATTTTTCAAATTATTTATACCTTTTTTTTTTTTAGAGATCTTGTTAAGATTATCAGAGGTCAGCAATATTGGTCTAAATGATCCTGCTTTGGTTAGTGAGTATGACTGAGTGGTCTGTATGAGAATTGAAAGGGCAGAGAGTATAAATGCAACAATGATTTGCTTAATGCTTTGTTTCCTCTGTGACTGTACACCGGTTTCTGCTAAAGCTATAAACTTGTAAAATGCTTTTGAGTAAGATTCATTTTCTTCAAGCTGTTTTGTAAACATTTAAAATATTTTTCATTTAGTAAATAGTCAGAGCTTGAAGAATTTGAAACTGTTTTAAAGAGGTGGATGGTAAAAGGTAATAAATGCTTCTACTTTGCAGGACTGGATACAGATATGGTAGGTTTGAGCTGTTGATTATGTGGATGTTAACATGTCTGAATGGAGGAAATGGTGTGGCAGATTAAAATTAGCAACAACTGCTGTGGTATTCATTTGTGTTGGCGTTACCAAATTTTAATGTGAAGATGAATGTTTCACTTGAGAGACCTTGGTTTACGATTCTTGCATAATAATCAGTATTGATACCTTTTGCAAAACATGTCTCTGGTTCCAAATTCTCTGAACTAGTTGAAAGTTCCTTTTAAGTAAAAAACAACTTCACGTATGTTTCAGATATGGGAACAGAATTTGAGATAGCTTGAGGTAAGGTGGACTAAAGTACAAGTGAGAGAGAGGAGAGAGAAAATTCAAGGGAGGGGGCGTCCTTGAACTTGGCCAGCTCTTTCCATGATGTGGCAGCTCCCAGGCCATGCTGCATACCTGCTGCCAACCCTCAGGTCTCTGTTTTCTTGTCCTCTGCCAACCCCTTCGAACACCCCGCTGAGCACTGAGCCCAGTTTCCCCGAGCACAGCACCCTGCACCTCCACCGTGAAAAGCCATGTGAAATTGGGGATGGATGTTTGCAGATGAGTGCTGCGTTCTCAGGAGCACAGGGTAGTTGGAAGCAGGCGGTCACGGCACAGAATTCCGGCTGGTTTGGAGGTTATGAGTCGTGAAATTTGAGAAGGCCTTTGTTGGTGGAACAATAGTGGAGGTAGGCTGGAAAGTCTTCCAGCAAAGCTGTTTGCCCCTCCCTCCCCTCTCCCCTCTCCCATTCCCCAGCTATCTCCTAAAAGCCAGGTTTAGTATAACTGTATTTGCATTTTACACGTTGCAGTGTCTTAAAATGTTATGAATTTTAATTTTATTTCACAGTTTGTGGCTTTTCACTTTATCTGTACTGGCTATCATTAGGAGTTTCTGGTACCAAAGTACTACTGCGCGTTCGCTTTACCTGGGTACTGGGCGAATGCTGCACCACCCGTGCACGCTCCTGCAGTGCTGAATGAAGCGATGGCCCCACGTTCGCCTCCCTTTGTTGGTAAGGCCACGGCTTTTTCTGGCAGCACTCACAGTGTACTTCTATGAGAAATACCCGGGGCGTGCAGTTGTGACCTGGCTACTCAGAGTTCAGTTACCAAGTTTAAGTGGCATTACTGAAAACACATTGCCTCTGCGGTCCTTGACCGCTGCCTCTCAAATGACTCTTCTGCCTGCGTTTTCTGGTGGTGTCACTGACTTCTGGTGCTGTTTTCATCTTTCTGTGAAATGCAATTGTATTTCAGAGGTTATTGGTATTGCCCACTTCCTTGTTTTCCAGGTTGCACTTTTCTTACAGTTTATCCAGGCTTAGGACCCTGGTGCGGGAGCGAAAGCCCCTGATTTAATTACTGTGGGAGGACTGGGTGGGGAGCTGGACAGGGAGGTTGGGGAGAGGAGGCTGGTGGCGTAGTATAACCTGGGTCCTGTCGTGCAGGATTCCCTGCAGGGCTCTTGGGGGGCTCAGAGAGGTGATCTCATCAACTCGTCACCTCCAGAAGCTCCATTAACACAGGGTTGAGGTTCCTACCTCAGAGCTGGGCTGTCTGGATAACCTTCATTAGATGTCGTCAGAATACTTTCCTCCCTCTGTCTTTCTTCTCTCCCTCTTAGCACGATCGGTGTTGCAGCTGTGAACTCTAAAACCCCATGACTCTTTGACAGTCAAATGTCAGCAGAAAAAAGTTGCAGAAATGCTAAAATGGGAATTTTCTCCTGTGTTAAGAGGCTTGATACTGCCTGAATGATGTAATGTGCGTTGGTGGTGGGACTGGGAGGTCCGGGCTTACTTTCCCATGGCATCCCTGAGGGGCTGGTCAGGTGAACATTGGCGGGTCCCACTCTGTCCTCGTGTCAGGCCCTAACAGCCTGGAGAAGGAGCTTTTTTGTCTTGAAGAAGTATATCAAGTGCTTCCAACTTTTGTGTCTGGCTTGAATGCTGGTGACCTTCTAGAGAGGTCAATGTTATTAAGAGCAAGAATAACCATTTCTAAGGTTTTAAATTGCACAGGCACAACATTGAAATGTGTTGGAAGTATGGATTGCTGTTCTGGAGCAAGCGCCTGACGTTGCTAAGAAACTGTTATCAGGCAGAGGATGGAGTAATGTGCAATTCACGGTCTTCAAATATGTTGGTAGTAGTAGTAGTAGCAAAAGTCATCTCTTGGGATGATAGAATCTTCAGGGCATCAACAGAGAGGGATGGAGCAGACCGCTGGCAACTGCCATGAGAGGTGAGGAACTGCTAAACTTTGTAGGTCCTTGTGAATTTCAAATGGCCGTAAGTAATTATATTACTGTTAAATTTTAAAACGCTGAAGCATTGCTTTATGAAAGGTGAGTCTAGTTCTTGAATTTTTTCAAAGATTGATTTGATGCTGCTTCTTAGAAATTCTTTGGCCTAGTGAAGATTCAAGGAGAGCATATTTTTATGCTGAATTGCTGAATGAATCAATTTTGCATATCTGCCATTTTTCTGTCTTGAAGCATTTTGAATATTCTGTTGCTGAAGTATACAGAGGCACTGCTTTAAGTGTAACTACCTCTACTGTTAATTTATAGTACTCATTGAACTGGTTAATTAAGGTGAAAGACTAAACCACTGATACTTTGGACTCTGGTTAGATGTCAGCCTGTTATGGAAGCCCAACC
Source organism: Microhierax caerulescens (assembly GCA_035590215.1). Taxonomy (NCBI): domain Eukaryota; kingdom Metazoa; phylum Chordata; class Aves; order Falconiformes; family Falconidae; genus Microhierax; species Microhierax caerulescens. Next base: position 5,860,764 of record JAVJGJ010000047.1, on the reverse strand, counting down.
TCTATGGATGGAGCATTTGGGTACCATGTACACGTGCAGCAGGCATGTCTGGACACATCGTCATGGCAATGTGGATGCAGATTTTTGGAGGCTACCAACCTTTGTGTTGAAGAATCTGATTTCTGAAAGTCCAAAGAGCCCAGTAGTCGCAGTATTTTTTGGAAGGCAGAGAGACACCTAAATATCGCTTGAGTGTCCGAGGTTTCTCCTGTTTATTTTAGACTTCTGAAAAGCAGGCAGGTGTCTGACTATAATGAAGGAATTTAACACTGGGCTCTAGTTTTCTTAAACTCTTGGCCTCTTTTTATTCTTTCACTTTGAGCTTGCAGGCTCTGAGCAGAAATTCTCTCTTGGTAACTTAACCCTGAGCAAATATTTACATTCATGGGATTCTTGCTACTTCAGCAATCATTTTGGGCCTTGAGGTTGGAACAGGGTGAAAGTTACTGTACCAGCCATTGGGGCTGGGGAGGGAGCAGGGAAAGGAAGCCTGAAGAAGCTCCAAATACACTTTTACCATGTTTGGTGGGAATCACCTGTTTGGTGTATCTTGGTTGTCACTCCACACAAACATTGCCAAATTCCAGATTGAGATGTGCAGACACTGCGTCTCCTGCCACTGGCCCTATGCATCTGGTGGGTGCTTGTGGTTTGAATTTCACTTGCATCTTCAAATGAATAATGTTTGTGTAAGAACTGTAGCGAATGGAGTAGTAGAAGCGAAGACTGAGATGGAAAGGAAGGAAAAAGTGGTGAGTATAATGCAAAAAAACATTGAAAGGGATATAGGAAGAGAACCTGGAGAAAGCGGTTTTTAAAGTTAAAATTTGTTAAGAAATCTGAAATTTGTAGAAGAGCAAATGTGTACAAAACACTGAAATTAACCTGTGAACATTGCAGAAATAAAGAAAAGGTTCTCCAGGGTACAAAACAACAGAGAACTGAATAAATAAGGGAGAGATCTCCCCCAAAAACCAGTGGATGAAAATACCACCAGATCTCAGCCTCCTACATTTATTTTTTTTTCCTAGATTTTACCACTGATACCCAGCAGTGTGCCCTGCCCTGGCTGCACCCTTTCTGGGAAAGAAAGAGGATGACAGTGAATTCAGTTTCCCACCTTTTCTGGGAGAAATAGGCAGGCTTCTTGTGGCTGTTCAGCAGAGGCTGAACATGGATGTAGCTTCCTCTCCTGAGGTGCTGCTCAGGGTGATGTTGGGAGCCCTACAGGAGCGCTCTGACCCTCGGGCTACAAACTGGGAGCCCTACAGGAGCGCTCTGACCCTCGGGCTACAAACTGGGAGCCCTACAGGAGCGCTCTGACCCTCGGGCTACAAACGCCAGCTGCAGGGTTGCTGCAGGCAAGCTGTCAGGAATTCGGGAGAGCACGCACTCGCATAGGAAGGCTGAACTCGCAAGCCAGTGCAAACTTTGTGTTGTAGTCCCTCTTAAATTTGACAGAAAAAGGAATCGTGCCCCTGCAGCTGAATTTATAGTCTTGGTTGACATGGTTCTACTGGAGCCGTGGCTGAATCCACACTAACTTACACTGATCAAAGGTCTAGCCCCCAGGCTATAACAGCATATAGCTACATGTTGGAACTGTTAAGGTTTGCATTGAAGTAGCATGTGTGGTTTTTCTATTTGATTTTTTTCCCCCTTTTTTTTTTTTCCCCTGTTTGTTGAATATCTGCAAAACCCCAGGTTGGGGGTGGATGAATTTTTCCTGGAGGAACATCTGAGCTGTTCCAATTTCCTGTTAGAGCCAGGTGTGCCACCTCGGTGCATCGCTCCCACCGGCTGCAGGAGTCATTCACTTGTAGTTAAGTTTCCCATGGAGGAGCAAATGGTGCTGCCTGCTGAGCCCTCCTGGATCTGTTTTACTGATTGCTATTGAAACTCTTACAGCCCGTTTTTCAGTTGTAAAAATGCAGATCTGAATATCAAAGTTGAGGGCAACAGTCCCTCCCCAATTATGGTGCAGTTGAGAAATGAATTTCTTAAAAAAATTTTCAACTTAAATCAAATACATGTCTTGTCTTACCATTCCTAGTTTACTAATGGAAGTGCCAAGTGTTCACAGCTGGGGGAGAGGAAGATTTCCTCAAAATAGTAAAATAAAAAAATAATAATAGAAAAAGTCTGTCTCATCCATACTCTCTGGAGCTGTTGGAATTGGGTCATTGCTCTGAGTTACGGCTGCTTGATTTTGATGGTTGTGCAGTCGAAAAAGAAGTTGCTTCACTCGGAATGCAGAACAGATGCTTTTCTTATTCACTTGAAAGGGTAGTCTGATTTCTTTCTTTTTTTTTTTTTTCTTTTCTTTTTTATTTCCCAGACCATGCAAGTCCCAGAAGTTATTTTAAAATTTGCTAATCCTTGTTAGGACAAAGAAACTGTGGAAAGCTAATTTTGAGGGTAAGGGAACTGTTGTGTTAGTTGTCCATCTAGTCCTGGGTTCAAACTCTGCCCCTGGCCACAGCCACTGCTTCAGCTGTGGAAAAACTTTGTAGCAAATGGTTATGGAACAGCTGGCACCAAGAGGGGGTTTTATTTTTTTTCCTTCCCCCTTCTTCCCCCCTCTATGCCCAATTGTTTAAAAATTGGATTGTGCCTTAAAGCAGGGTTCATAAACTCAGAGAACTCATGGCCTCCACTGAAATAGAAATTTTCTTACACTGGTAACAGATTTAGGGTTGTTAGTACATATTATTTTTTTTTAAAATGGCCATTTCTAGTTGTTGAGAAAATACATATGGAGTGGTGCCTTTTTTACGTTTTTTGGTATGTTTTACTTGTTTTGGTTTGTTCTACTTGTATGTTCAAAATTTATTTTAACAATAAACTTGGGGAGGTGGGGGACGTTTGGCTTGTGCACAGCTGCTTGTCCAGCAAAATGTTGCATTTTGAATTTAGGCTGATGCTCCCAAAGCAGTGATAAGGTGCAGGTAAGATGCCCCCAGCCTTAGCACAGTGCATGCCGCTCTGATGCTCCCTTTTCTCTCATCTGTTGAATAAGGCTTCAAACAAAACCGCTGTTGAAAATTGAGCAGGATCTTAATGATTATCTATGGCAGCAGACCTCCACAGGGTGATGTTTTGTTTTGTTTTATGGTTGGAAACCCAGGAGCCTACAGGTGGTGTCTGGAATTTAGGAATGGCTTGGTGAAATGCTGCTACAGGTGTTAAAGCTTGAGAGCGTAGGTTTTACACTTGGCTTTTTGATTTCCACTACCTACATTGCTTGGCTCTCCCAGGCATGCAGGTATAAGCTGCTAAGAGTGTATTCCAAATCTCCCAAACACGTTGGATTGTCCTGTTTCATGATTTATTCCATCAGCTTCACCAGATGAACCTCAAACTCTGTTGAGCCTTGGGCACCTGTTTGTCCCACTCCAGGATAAACCGAGGAACCCTTATGTGCTGCCAAATGCCAGCCTCTCACTTGCTTTTTCCATTTCTCTCTGTTCTTGGTCTCTCACCTCTCCTGACAGCTTGCAGTTCTGTGGTACCTTCAGGATATTCCTGACAACATCTCTTTCCAAGATATGTTTCTGTTGTGGCATCTGCTTGGCTGACAGTCTGTAATAAAAATTAATAAAACTCAAGTTGCTACAGTTACAAGCTAACAGTACTGATCTTCACAGCCTTCTGGTGGCCAGATTGCAAAAATGAACATTTGTACTTTCAGCCTTCTGAAACTTTTGGTTTTAAATTCAAAACCTTGAGGTTTGATCATGTGCGTGCAGTTTTGAGAACTGCGTAATTGTGCTGCTGTGTTCCTGTTTTTGTTTTGGGTTGGTTTTTTTTTGTTGTTTTTGTTTTTTTCTTTTCCTTCAGAATCTGTGTTCCTCTATCTTGCAATGGAAAAAACAATCTTATGTATTAAATCAGACTTTTCAGCATGTAGACCCTGGGTGTAACTTGCAGAATTCTGGGTGTGGTGATATGATAAATAATGAAATTGATCATTGTTGTCATCCCCTAGAAATGTGCATCCTACAGGGACTCCCTCAGGCGCCCTACAGAGGAGGCACTTTGTACTGAAAACTATTTTTTTATTTCACCATGTAGAGGGTGAAAAAAGATGAGGCTTCATGTAATACCCGTTTGATTAGTAAATTAGTATATCACATCGATCTATTTTTTGAAATGCATTAAAGATGTCTAAATGCTATCTACTTTAGTTTCTAAAAATACTGCAAAATCATCATTTGCACTGAAGGCCTTAATATACTCTTTTTGGAATAGATTTTAAGTTTTTATTTTTAAAATGTTGGTTAGGATTTTCAAAGGGAGCACAGTTATAAAAGGGGAGCAGTTCAAATGTAACTTGAATCTGTAACTTCCATTTTGGTTTTATTTTTTTTAAGACTTGAAAATCTGGTCGTAGTTTAAGGTTTTTTTTAATTGATGATTGTGACTGCAGTGGTGTCCTCTTGCTGAAAAGGCTTATGGCAGACCTGAAAATCAAGATTTCTGGCATGATGGTGCAAAAGAGAAGGCTGTCATTTATTTTACTTAAGGAGAGTATGCACCGTGATCCATTTTTTGTTTTTTTCAGCCTCTTTGGTGTTAAAAGACATGACCTGAAGGAATTTTACATTTCTACCCCTGACACTTCTGCTACCAGGTATTGAGGGGAGGTCACACTTAAAAAGATTAACAGAGGATGGAGCAAGATAAAACCTTGTCTGAACAGCCTGAGCAAGCAGTGCTTTGCATGGATATTGATTCTGCTTGGATGTCTTACAGTGTCAGTGGTTAAACAGTCCATCAGCCATATTGCATACCTAGGGATTCCTAGAGAAAAGGAATCTGAAAAATGCTTATCCAAAATAGAGCCTGGACTGGAAATATTGGTGGTGATGTTCAAGTTACTGTTAGGTTTATATGCATAGTTCTGCTTAAAATTATGCTGCTTTATTATATGTATTTTTAGATGGTGTAACAGCTAGGTAATAGACTCATGGAAATGTGTCTGTTGAATGACTGTGTAATTAATGCTGTATAGTATGTTTGGAATAAAAGAAATGTAATTCTCAAGATTGTTCTTCATAAGGACTGCATTTAGCAAATAGGCTTGATTTTCATATGTTGTGAATGTGTAGAAACTGGATGTGGATTTTTGGATTGTTTCATGTTTTGCCTTTGACTCTTACTGCTTTTTGGGTTTTAGTGATGAAAAAGTGTTACCGTGTCTTTAGCTGACTCTTCAACTGACTCTGAATTTGTCCCCGCTCCCTGCACCCTGCTGGTCTATTCAAAATGGTGTGTAGAGTCTTCAATTAGACTTGCTGGTATTGATTAAACTGTAGATTTTTTTTTTCTTTCTCCTTTTAAAATATGTTATATGTATTTTTAAGAGCTCCATGCTGGATGTCACAATTGCAGGATTCGAGTTAGTTTGTTTAAACAAAAAACCCAACAAAAACTGGAAGTCTGCATTTTTTTCTGCATTGTTATTTTTACATTTATTTAATGGCAGTCATGATAAAGTCTGATTTATGTAGGGTTTGTAGCATAGACTCAGCTGTGGTTTTCTACAAGCAGAATTGTAGAGAGCTTAGAAATGTTTGTAGAAGTTAGACAATGGCAATATTTGGTGCTGTGCCCTGGCTGAAATAATGTGGCTTGTAAAGATACCAACATACATGGTCTCTTTTTTGGAGCTGGACTATCTGGATCAGTGTTGCTGCTCTCTCTTCAGGCCCACTCATTAAATCTGTTGTAGTCTGACTATAAGGGCTAAAATCAAGATAAATGCATTTTCAGTTGTTTGGGGTTTTTTTTGTGGACTATTGAAATTAAATCTCACGTGGTTTTTGGTTTGGGTTTTGTTTTGTAGGGTGGTGTGTGTTTGGGGATTTTTTAATATTAATTGCAGTGCGATCCCTTCTTGAGAGCAGTCAGGGTTATGTCTTCCTTCCTTTCAGGCTGTTTTTCAGCACTGAGTATTGTCTTCTAAATATTTGGTCCAAACTGGCAGATTCATGCTCCATCAGAGAGACCTGCTTCCGAATCATTCCTGGCGCAGCAACTTTTCCGGAAGGAATGCAAACACTTAGAGTTTCTTCCTTCCCTCACCTTCTGTCATACTGACCGTGTAAAAATAACTATTCGTGCTTAAATTTGAATTGTTTCCTTTTGCTAGTCTCCAAATTAGGTGTGCTCCTTAAGCTGTCTTCTGCTAAGCCAGCTTGGAGGTGTCAGGACCTGGCTCATTGGGGCTGAACCTGTACACTAGGCCAAGGTACAACCAGGGCAGCTGAGGGTCTGCTGGCTGGGAAGCCAGCAAAATATTTGTTGCAAGTGGTGTTTTGGGGGTGGGGGGGTTGTTTGATTGGTTTTTTGGTGGTTTTTTTTTTTTTTTGTCTGTGTGTATGGTTTTTCTAAAATCTTCAGGAGTTACATGGCCTGCTGTACACATGACACAATACCTCTGGCCCAGTTGAGGCAAACAGCTGATCCTTGGCAATGTGAGCTCAGCTTTAGGTTGCATTGCGTGTTGCCAGATTCGGGGATGAATTTCCCAGTAGAAAAGGAATATTATCTTTTGAATTCGGTTAGCTAAGCCTCTACTAAAAGCGGTCTTGCAATGTTTGTAAGCTAGGCCATGTCATAGTCTTACGTCACATAGCCAGGATTATTATAAACAGTGAAATGCTTTCTACTGCCTGCACAGTCACGTTTAGTTTCATGGGTTTTGGGATGAGATTTCAAAAACAAGCACTGATCCTTGACTTTTAGTGCTGTAGACACCCTACGATGCTAAGCAGACCCAGTACAGCAGAAGATAAAATAGTTACCAGTGTCTTGTCAGGGAAAACAGATTCTTCTGAGTTCATGGGGATTCAGTATATTCCCTTGCAATTAAATCCAGCTTTGTAAGAAAATTGGTATTTATTTTGCTCAGGTTTAGGCTGTAATTATGCTCAGAGATCTGAACCAAGCTTGAGAGTTCCCTGCAAGTCATGGCATGAGTTTTCTCTCCTTAGTGTTCAAATGTTGAATAATCCTTAGATTATTTTAAAGAGTGTTTTGAAGATACAGATTGTAAAGTAATGTCAGTGTCTTAAGATCTAGGATGCTTGACAGTTAATGATTTTCATCAACATACCAATGTCATTAGGAAAAAAAACAGGCTATTATAAGTTGTTTTTCTACTCTCTTTTCCACTCTCTAATTGCAGGCTTGATACGGGTTTTATCATTTAGGCAGCATGACGGACTTTGGTCAACAAGAGTAGGAAATGACAGGGACAAATGTTTACTGTCTGCTACACCCCTCTGTTCCAATAGGAAAATAAAAGTAGGAACAAAACTTTTTTTTTTTTCCCTTCATGTTCCTTTTTGTTGGATGGATGTGAGCTCATTACAATGGAAATTAGTTGAAGAGGCTCCACATGGGATTCTGCTTATGAAGAACATGGGGATATCTAGAAAGACTAGATCTTTTTGAACCTGGGAGATGAGGAAACATTGCAGCAGTCAAAGGTATCTGTCATTCTCGTGGTGGATATAGGATATTTTATGATTGGTGGCTGGGGGGGGTACATATATAGTTGGGGCAGTGGGAAAAGTAAAATGCTGGATGCTGAAAAGGTGTGTGTGTGTGGGGGGGTCTGTTAAAGGAAGGAGCTTTGCAATCATCTTATTTAATGGGGAATACTCTAAACTGTTGAGACTCTGGAACAATTCTGGGTGTCACAGTGGGAGCAGAGCTTGCCTTGGCATCTTGTAATGGCTAACCAAGTCTAAGAGGAGAAAAGCATTTTCTGCATTTCTGCAGCTGTTTGCCAGTGCTCCACTGGTGCTGCAGGAAACTCCTAGTTCCTAATATCGTTAGGAATGCTTGACTGCCCCCTCCCCACCCCCCTCACATTGCGAGCCTGAGTTACTACTGTGCTGGCAGGCGGCATACTTGGCACCAACAATAAAGGCAGTGCTAGAAAGATCTGTACTTAAGGAATCTGTAAGATGTATGTCAGGAGAAGATTTCTTTAGCTGGAAGCTGGTGCCATAATGGAGTTACATCAGTTTGTGTTGAATAAACAGGAATTTAATTGAGTCCTCGGAAGACCACAGATCTCCTCTGCTGGAAAAAATGGGTGTTGTAGGAACTCTAGATATAGCCATGCTAATTCTCGTAAATCTCTCAGCTTCTTTCCATGCCCCTAAACATAGGGTTTGCAATCCCTAATGGGGTATGAAGACACCGCATTGAAGTGGCTTTACTTGGCACTCCGTTAAGACTTTCTGGTGCCTTGAGCCGTAACACAACTTGATTCTGGCACCATCGCTGCACTGCAGCTCATAGAGGAGGTCTCTTCTTATCATATATGCAGAGCGAGGAGCTTTTTATCCCTCTAGGACTAATAGCTAGACTGCGTCTTCACCATGAAGCACCAGAGGTATATGCATGGGGCAGTATACTGATCATTGTTACTTTTTGAAAAATAAATGTTTTGTCCTCTTAGCTACCTTAAGTATTTTTAGATTTCACCCAAAACAACTGGATGTGGAATTAGGAGGGTACTGGGAGGTAAGGTGCTGCTTGAGTGACAACTGTTTTTCCTGCAGTTGGGCTGACCATGTTTTGCACTTCAGTCACTTGACAGTTTTTAATCAGGAGAAACCAGAAACTTGTCCCATTTCAGGTACTGACTTAGAGTCTACACTTTAAACAACGGAACCTTTAGATGTTAGTATGCAGTATTGCACTTCAGTCCAACTGTGAATCAGCTATCTTTGTACTGAGCCTTGAGGTAATGCTTTTTGGTCTTTGTCAGCTCATTTGGACTTGTGACAGCTATTGAGAAAGTCGAGAAGAGGATTGGCTTAATTTCCTCTGATCTGTTGAAACTTTTTGTCCCTTACTTCATCTGGTGCAGTTGAGGACTTTATTTGGAGTCTGAAAAAAAAGAGGGTTAGGTTATTTAAACTGGAAAAACACTGCTGGACTGGGGAGTTTCAGCTTTAAGGATGCCCAAAAGCTTGGGTTGGATCTAGGCAGCTTGTTACTAGCAAGGCAGCTCTTTGCATGAAGAACTGCATCCGTTGGTGTTTTGGATAACCTTTAAGGTTTCAGCTCGATGTAGAAGTGTGTAAACACATAGTGCCTCTTGCAGACAGATGGATCAGGGCTCTGTCTGGCACTGGTATCTGTCAACAGCAGCTGTCACTTGGGATGCAGAGGTGAGTAGTCCCTAAGAAATGTTTTTCCAGTGGGCGCTGCCTGTTAGAAATCCCTGCGGAGAATCTTGCTCTCGCCTCCTCCTGAATAGCCCAGACTTTGTTAAAAAAAAAAAAATATTAAAAAAAATGCTGCAGTAGTTGGCTTCTCTCATGTCAGGTTTGGGGGAAGGATGGGTTTGGCTAGTTGAGGAGGCACATAAGCAATTCTGGAAGAATTTTTATTATGGCTTCAGGAGAGGGAAGCAGTTCCAGTTGGTGTTTTCACTGTTAGGATTCTTAGGTTTTGATGTTTAGCAGTAAGTTGTGCTTAGGTAAAACATTTACTTTTAGGTTAAAACTATCAAAGAAAATAAAAATAGCTGATGTCGCCTATGTCTACATCAGCAATAAATGCAGCCTATAGAAATGGATCTATGGACGGGAGCTGGCGCTGAGGACTCTGCATCTGCCCCATGTGTGTTTGAAGGGCTTCTGCGTCAGATGAGCTCCAGGTGGGCCCTGCAGCCCAAGTGCCTGTTGGCTGCTGGGGTGTGCTGGGCATGCGTGCTCAGCGCCTCTTCTCATTCCGGTCCCTCTGAAGGTCATATGCTCCAAGGCTGGGCTGAGCTACAAACCAGAACACAGTCGGGTGAGTCTGGCTTCAAAGGAGCCTCTGGTCAGAGCTGAGATGGGGATGGTGACACACCAGCCCTGCGCAGGGGGTGGGGACGGCCAGCTTGGTGGGTCTCAAATGTGGTCTTGGCCAGTGTCCTCTGCCCAAACCTCTGATCCCACGCAGAAAAGGAGCATCAGAGAGTGGACTGATTCTGTATCCAAAAGGTGTATTTTGCTCATCAAATTAACTTTGGAGTAATGCTTGAACTTGATGTGGTCTTTCTTCTGTAGACCTTCACAAACACAGCCGCATTGTGGAGGCTGGGCTGCTTTCTCCAGCAGTCAGATTTTGCTGTGGTTTCAAACAGTTACAAGTCACTTTAGTGCCATCAATAGCCGTGGTCTTCCACAGCAGAGGTGAAATTGTTTGAAAGGCCAGGAAGATGCTGCTGATTTTTCAACCTTGATTAGCAGTCTTCTTTCTGAACAGTCATCGCCTTTCTGAAAACTTCAGTGTTCTCCAAAGGTGGCTGCCCTGTGGTTTATTTACCAAGTTCACTACATAATGTATTTCAAAATCAATGCCTTTTAAATGTAATGCATTCAGGGGGTGTGGGGGGTGTGTGTGTTGGGTTACTTTTAGAGTTGAAGCATTAAAACTGGTAGAAGTTAATCTTTTGGTCGTGATCCTGGCAAAGGCTTTTTTTTTCTTTTGTTATTTTTTTTTCTCTTTGTAGCTTCATTAGAAGTCTGTTACAGTCTGTCTTCTCTTCTTGGCTCAGTTACTTCCCTTCAGTGATAAGAAAGGAGATGTATATTTTTTAAAAATTATGATGTCAGAGGTAGTTAATCTTGGTTTAGAGGGAGGAGACCAGAATATGTGTTGAAAAGGCACAGGAAGAAATAGGAAATTTGATTTCTAGTTAAGTATTTGCTTTTTTATTTAAAGCATTGCAGCATAACTGTTGGCCTTGAATAAGGTGTCTGATTTTTTAATTCTTTTTCTTTTTTTGCCCATGAGGGAAAACAGTTTGACAGATCACCAAAGGTGACTTTTTTTCCTTTAAAGCTCCAGTTCCAGATTCAGGTAGCTACATATGGATCTCAGATTACATTAAAAAAAAAGTAATTTGCCTAAAGTTCTTTTGATGTCTTTGCTGGAGACATATGTTTTTTTAGTAGATTTCTGAATGGTTTTTGGTAGCTTTTGGACAGTAAGTCGTAAATAAGTAAAGTTTCCTGAATTTTAGTAGGTACCTCAAATCCCTAGATGTGTTATGGGAGTCTTATGGCTGATCCTCTTCTAAACACCTGCACCTGATGGAAGTTTGTACTACTATTATTTGCATCTCTAAGGTAATAGGTAAATATTATCTTTGCTCAGTTTGTTTATTTTTACTTCCCTAGTAAAATTTGCTCTAAGGAAAGGTTACTTTCAGTGCAGTTCTGTGTCAATCCACCAGATGACACTTGATGCTTAAAGATGGAAAGATGAGTGGACTTGCATTAAAAATTCTGTATTCCTTTGTTGATTTAGAAAAAGAGTAAAATTCAGAACTTATTTCCAAAATATTTTCATATGGTCCTCATAAAATTTTAGAAAACAGGGTAGACCAATGAGCCAGAACACTTTGCTGCAGCAATATTTTTTTTCTTAAGTATATCAAATATTATGTTGTAAAGAGTTCTGGGTGATGCTTTTTATCAGCCTGGACTCATGCCATCAGATACTGAACTTGGGAGATTCCGACCTTGGGGTGAGTGCCAGAAGGAACACAGTGATGGGAGAAGTGCGGTGCAGTCCCTTTGTGACAGATGCTGGAGCCACGTACACCTGAAGCTTTGTGCTTGTACCATATTTCTCAGCAATACTTTTGTACCTGCGTCACGGTTTCTCACTGCTGTTTGTCCTAAGAAGCAGTTTGTAATTACAGGGAGGGAAGTACGAGACAGGTTGTATTTAGGTGTTCCAGGTCAAACTGTGTGGTATTTAGGAGGCTTATAGACGTGTGAAAAGGCTCAGTGACTGATTTGTAAAGAAAAATGCATAATTTTATATGAAGTAATGCCCCTCCTGTCAAATAACTTATTTTGTTGCAGCTTTTGCTCTCTTCATGTCTTTCTCTTTATCCTCTGCTGAACATATATTACTAAGGTACTGTGCCTAAGTGATATGATCAATTAAACTGCAATTTTGGAAGTAACGTGCCTCACTGGTGGTTTTTAATCAAAAGCTTTAAGATTAACATTTTATTGATACTACCTTTGAAATAATACAGCATAAGTAGCTAGCACACAAACTATGTTTCTTCTGCCGATGGAAAACATAATCCATGGCTGTGCCTTCCTTATTTTCCAAGGTAACTTATTTATATTTCCTTTTTATTTTATTAAGCAGCTGGTTTGCACTGCTTAGCAGAGTGTCTGCTCTGAGGCCCTTGGTCCCGGAAATCACTTTTGCTTTATGTGGCTGTGACCTGGCATTAGTGGTTCAAGTGACTTTCTCTGAGACACTTGACATTCCTGTTTCTCTGTCCTTGATGTTATTCATGTTGGTTAAAGGAGCAGCGTTTAACACAGGCATTTTAAATCTGATGCACTGGGTATCGTGACAGGATTTGGGAATTGTACTGGATTGACTGAAGTGAAGATTGGTCATTTCCCCAGTGATTTTTTTTTTTTTTCTTTTTTCCTGGTTGGAAAATACCAAATCATGGCACCTGATGTAATTCCTCTGGAACACTTTGCATTTAAACGTGCTCAGCATCCAAGATGCAGGTGGCAGCACCCCTGGAAGTCTCTGCAGACCCCACCAGGCAGGGGGACCAGAGGTGTGCCCCGGCTGCTGGCTTCGCTGCTGGACCTGAGAGGTTGCACACCGTGAGATGTCCTTGCGGTCCCGAGCACTCAGTGCTGTATTTTGCTCTTTGAAATTACCTTTTCTGATGAGCAGTATGAAGTGTGAAGGGCTTAGTGTTTTATCATGAAATTTTGAAATCACAAATTCAGTGCCAGTATTTTTTACTTTTTTAGTAAAAATGAATCACCACCATTTCCCCCACCCCACCTGATAAACCTAGTCTACCTTCTCTATTTTAATGCAATGTAACCTGTTACTGTCTCTCGGCACAACTGGTAAACGGCAAAAACGCAGAACAGGAGGAGTGAAGGGGAATGGTATTTCTTGCTGAAGATGTGGAAATCATCTGCTTAGCAGATGTTTAAAATAAGTCTTGCAGCTATTCTGCTTATAGACGTGTGTGTGTGTAGCTTATGGATGTATGCACATTCTTGATAGAAAGACTGGGTTCCCCTGATAAAATCCATGATCACCTAGTGATGTTGCAGTTTATGTGTTGGCAAGTCCACTTGTGTTTCAAATCTGTCCTGACATTCATCTTGGGAAAATTTGGGATAGGTCATTTTCATTAGTGGACCCTTGCTCAGGAATTTAGTTTGTCTGCACAGCTGGAAAGGTTGGGTTGCTTGTCTGTTCACGACTGCTAATTTTAAGGAGCTGCAGATTTATGCTACGTGGCCCACCCTGTAGGTTTCCACTGTCTTTTTCTTTTCTTTTTTTTTTTTTTTTTTCTTATCTTTTTTTCCTCCCTTTCCTTAACTTGAAGAGAATACAGAGAAAGCTTGGAGAGTTGCTCATGACCTGGCCTAGTGATAGGTCTCTTTCTAAATGATTGCAGGGAAAAAAAAAAAAAAAAGAAAAAAGGAGGTTGGAAAGAGTGGACGTGTGGAGCTGCAGGCATCTCCTGAGAGCAGACCAGAGTGGCAGGATGGGTGACTTCTGGAGAGCTGCTTCTCAGGAGTAGATTAAGAGCTGCTGGAGCTAGAAGGCAGGCATGTGTGGGTAGCATGTCTGTCAGCCTAGTAGTTCCTTTAGTTAAGGTCCAGGTTTGCAGTGTTCAACATAAATGAACGGTATTTTATTTATGGATGCAGGACTTAAGCTGACTTCTGCAAGTCTACGGTTGGGTGATAGACATTGTCTTTAGTCCAGGCAGAAGTTGAAATGTTGTCTGATTCAGTCAAAGGGTCGGTCTGGGATCAGTTTGGAAGGATGGTTAAGAATGAGTCACTTGTAGCATCTATCAGACAGACTGAACTTTACAAGGCCTGACTGTCAGGGTACCTCCATTTAGATGAGAAGCGGACAACCCTAAACACAGCTTGGAAAGTTCTTAAATGTCAGGAGGAACATTCAAGTTTGTGTTTGGAGGGCTGGCAAAATTGAATTCAATAGTTGGTACCCTTTATGATTTCAATCCGAGTTTCCCTTTGTCTTTTATCATATGCGCACACTAAACCACATCCTCACCTCTCTTCCCCTTTTGTCTACCTCCAGCCTGTGCAGTATATTAAAATAGAGGAATTCCACGCCTGATTGCACAAAAACTAAGCTGGGATGAAATAGTTCACAGGCCATGGTATGCACTTGTCATGGTCCCTGCTGCCATCCCTCTTCCCTTTCCATCTGTTACCCAGATTCTTTGGTTTTCATTTTCACTTTTTTCCTTTTTTTCCTTTTCTTGTAATGCTTATGGTCAACTCCTTTGTTACTCTTTTTCTTCAGTTTTGTCTCAAAACCCTCTAAAGGAATTACGCTGAAAACATAAAGCACTAATTCTCAAAACTGTGTGTTGAAGGGAGTTTTGAAATTAGGCAATGGGAGTTTATGCATCCCTAATCAGAAGCAAAGCTAAGTGAGCATGACAAATATATTGATTATAAACCTCAGCCTTGATTAAACATCTGTTGAATCGCCACTTAATAAATTACAGCAGATTACTGCTGCCTGAGATGCAGTTATGGGGTGTTTGTGGGGCTCTGGAGGAGCTGATCTCGTTACATTTTGTAGGACCAGTAACAGCAATCCTGGGGTTCTGTCTGCTGTGTGAGGCTTGCTGCAAGGGTTAAGGAAGTCCCTTGTCCTTCTTAAAGCAGCTTGTTTCATTAAAAAAATAAATAAAAAAAATCTAAAATCTTCTCAAGGTGTACTACTGAAGGGGACAAAAGATAGCACATAAAACTTGATTTTCCTAAAGGATTTGAACAGATCCTGAAGGCAGCCAGAAGACTGTAAAGTTCCAAAGGCAATAAAATAATTTAGCTTAATAGAATTTTGAGCTTGCTTGTGCAGAAAATCATGTTTTACAGGTTGGAGGAGAGTATGGCAGGACAACAGTCAAAAGGTGGTTCAGTAACGCTCTGGTTTTGTACTGTTGGAAATAATCCAGGGGCAAGGGTAATTTGTTTGACTCCACAGCGCACACATTTTCTCACTGTGGGGAAAGCTGGGTGCTTCTTGAATATGGTGTTTCGCCTTTCCTTGCTTCACTTGTGCCCTACTTTTTTTTCCCCTGTAGTCCAACAGCTCCAAATTGTGATTTGTTTTGTAACTGGTGCAGCAGTTTTCCACCTTTTCCATACAGGGATCCTCTTTTTTTTCGTATTCATTTAGCAATATGGAAAGATATTTCCTCCAGAAAATGGGTTTCTTGAGCCAAGAATACATTGCCAAATGTTGATCTAAAGCATGTCATTAGCATGGACAAAACAAATGATAACCAGCCCAAATCCAAACCTCTTGGCAGCAACCTAGAACAAAGAACTCTTTTGACTGTCTTGTGCCAGACATTCAAACCCATACAAGAGACTGTGCTTAAAAGAACAACATTCAAAATAGAAGCCCTGGGTGCCATGAAATGGGCAAGTTAGTGCAAGACAAGAGGGCCTGGTGACTTTGTTCCTCAAGCCAGTGTGTAGTTTCATGGCTGTTTGAAATATCCAAGAACAAAAGTAGATCCTTCTCCTGCAAAATATTGGGCTTGTGATGGGTCCAGAGCATTTCTGGTTTGGCTGGGCTCTGGTTATGGAGCAGCACTCCTCCAGATAGCTGTGCTTCGTGCCCCATAAGGATACTGCAAAACAGCAGCTGGCAAAAATCAAAGAATTCAATCCATTGATTTGTTTTTCTTTATCTGGTTCCCTTAAGAAAAACCTGCTAAGTCTCAGCTGGGCGGTAATTGAATTTCTGTAATTGATATATTATTTCATGTCAATAGAAATGTTACTTCATAAAGTGCTTTGGGATTATAATTTTTAAAAAAAGTCTTTTGTATAATAAGATTATCATTAAGCCTGATTAATTATGATTGAACACATTCCAGAATCCAAGATGAAGGCTCTAGAAACAACAGGCTTGAGTTGGTTGTAAATTTACGGATCTTTGTATAGGCACTGTTTTTTGATCGGTGCAGTACAGAAATTAGTAGGAATGCCCAGTTGTCTGTTGTTGTTTTGTTGGGGTGTTTTAATTTGTATCGATAGTTTCAACTTTTCCTTTGGTGTAGCAAGATGCGCTGCTTTGCCATGCCAGGCAAGTGTGCCGCTGCTGGTTCCTGGCAAGGAAACTAGGTCATTTGTGGCTCTTAAGCCTGGTAGAGAAATGAGCAATTGAGTGAATTGTAACCTTTCTCTTTACAGCAAAGGATAAAATGAAGGGGAAAATTAAAAAAAAGACCTTTGCTTTGTTTTACATGAAAGCATACACACGTGCAGATAATTGCAAAAGCTGCAGAATAAAGCTTTGAATGCAAAAGCTTTTTTTCATAAATCAGGAGTAATAGTCCATACTAAAATTGCTAATATAATCATGGTCTCTTTGTTACTGTGCAAATTTCCACAGAGTAATTTGTCTAAAACCATTTTTGTTGTTTCTGAATCCATTTGAAAACAGAGTAAGAGGGAAAGTAGAAGACCTCTGGGTCCAGTTGGGTATTTAATTAGAGGAAAGCAGTGTAATGATCTGCCTGTGCCAGAGGGGGATACTTGCACTGAGCCTGAAACCAGCGCAGGGGAGAAGACTCTTGTATTGCGGGGTTCTGTCACTTACTCATGGGAAAATAGCTGTTAATTCAATGAAATTCATTGAATTAAGCCTTTCAGTTTCTTTGGTTGTTTGCTGTGGTTTAGCATGTGGGTGAGAATTGGCCCCTGTTTAGACCATCACATATTTACATATAGATCCTTATAAAAATAAGCTCTCTGTTCTGTATGATATTACTTTGATATAAATCTATATATGAGTCCACCTGCCTATTTCCATGTGCCAATGGATACCTTTAAAAGCAATTTTTAATGGAGTTGTGAAAGTAAATCCAATGCTCTTCCACTTGTGGAGGACAAGACCTTTCAAACATTAAACCTTGTAATGGCAGCTGTCAATGACTCTGCTTCAGTGCGTCATGAAGAGGAAGCACGTTCTTTGAAAGACTTGAAGTTTTGCTTGGAAGCACTGATTTAAATCTTTTCAGGAAATTATTTATTTGCAAGTACACTTACTGCTTAGGGCAAATGAATCCGTAGGGTAGAATAGTGTTCTTTTACTACTTCTTGCATGAAATGCTGTTATGGTGCTAACTTCTTTGCATGGTGTCTATTCTCTGCGCGTTCCTTTACATTTTGGGGTTTGGGTGGTTTTTTTTTTTTTCTGCAGAGTTGCATATGCTGTTTGCATTGGACTGTGACTAATGCACAGATTTGCTTTCTGTAGCACCGGTGATGTTCTGCCAGTGTTTGAGCAGGGGATTCCCATAAGAATTTGCCTGCTTCTCCCATGTGCCAGCGAGCAGTTGTGTGCATCAAGAATACATGTACTTTATTTATTTACTTTGGGGAGTAGGAAAATAAAGGCTCCCATTTACTTTTTATTTATTTATTTATTTATTCCCCCTAAAACGATACTGCTAGCTTAATAGCTGGTGCCAGAGGGGGAGGCAGCTCTGTCACAAGAGCTGGGTAGGACAACCACTGGCCAGGAGTCCATGCTACAGTTGGTTCCTGCTGTGAAACCCTGGCAACACTTTCCTTTTTTTTCCTTTCCTTTTCTTTCATTTTCAAGCATTCTTTGTTTAGACTGTGAACAAAGACTGATTTTAGTAAGTATTTGTACAATGCCTATCTGGCTGGGCTCTGCTTTCCTTTGGGATTTTTAGGTATTTTTGCAGTCATCATAAAACTAAAACTAGGCACTGGTCAAACAGGCTGCACTCAGAACACTGTCACCAAGAGCAAAGGCTGGCGTTCCACATCCCAGGTATTCCAAAAAACGTGGAATCCACAGAAATGCAGACGATGGGTTACCTGCATCATGCATAAACACATGCTCAGCTAATTGCAGAGGTTCATTCTCTTCACTGCTCCTGCCCCCCCCCCCCCCCCATCCCCACAT
>JAVJGJ010000047.1:5817222-5842628 GCA_035590215.1 Microhierax caerulescens | reverse complement strand
TCCCCACATCCTTCTGCACCAAAATTAGTGCTACATGGAGGAGACCATAACCACTAGTGTATCCATGAGGAGACCCCCTCTGTGTTTTGGTGGTCATGAGTTTATCTTTTTTTGTGTGTAAAGAGGATCGTATGCCCATGAGATCCGGCAAGACTGACTGGGATTTGGCAGGAGGATGAGTGAAAGCAGATGTAGAACATGCAGCCTCTGCTGAAGGTGTCTGCTTGCAGTTTGCCCCATGAGCTGTTTTGGGAAGGGTCCATGGATTAAGTGCCTCTCTCCTTACATGGCAAAATAAGTGAATGTGACCATTTTTCAGCCTGTCTTTACTTCTGGACTTTTTTCTAGTACGAGGGTGATACCAGAGCTTGACAGACCTGAGCACTAACCTTGTGCTGCTTCTCTCGCACACTGGCTGCAGCGATTGGGGATTTTGGAAGAAAATTGTTCATTGATGTGTTGTGAATAAGTTTTTATTTCTATTGCTCTTAAAGGGATGATGCATAAAATTAATCATGAAAAATTACTGTAACAGCAGCAAACTACCTCTTTGTAAGTTTGTGGTTATTACAGGGAGTGCTTGTCAAGGTGTGTATATATGTGTATATATATAAAATATATGAGAGAATGTGCGTATATATACATAAAATTAAGAACTATGTATATAAAAATTTTAAAAGAGTTGGCCTGGCTCGTGCTCTTGCTAAGGCTGTTCAATGTTACGGACCATTCAAAGTACACAACTGTGGTTCCCCTTGTACAAAGGCTATCTTTGTTTTTTGTGTGAAGTCATGGTCTATTTAAAACTCTGTGTTTTAATAATGAGTTTCACTGGAAACTGGAGGAAGTGAGACCATGGGGGTTTGTCCTGATAAAAACCAAATTGGAAATTGCAGAGTCAACTGTGAATAAATATGCATGTCATATTTTATTGTTTCTGCTTTCCAGTTTTGTTCCCCTTTCGTAAATGTTTTGGAAGAAATTGTAAAGTTCACATCAGTGACTTCATAAAAGTAAGTTCTACTTGCTTTCAAAGCATATACTGACCATGAAAATAAACTGAGAATGGAAAAAAGCACTTCACACCTTTCCTGTTTGTTTCTGACATATTTCATTGAATTGTGCTTCCAGGACTAACCTCCTTTCCCTACTTCTCGCAAGCTCAGTTCTTGGTTTTCTTCAGACATTCCCCCTGACATGTTTCCAGAGTAGGGTGCCTTGGGTGCTCCTGAGACTTGCAGGCGAAGTCTGCTCCAAGTGTTTTCTGCTTAGGTTGCTTATCAGCACTGCCTGCCTGTTGGTGAAGATGATGATGATAATAATGTCTTACTAGTACAACGTCATTTAATACCCTTATTGAATGTGTGGTATGAAATGGTATCAAAGATCTCTTATAATAAAACCCATTTTTCTAGTTTTGTTGCTGAATAATTTTTTCATTTTAGAAGAATTAGCACACTTAAGTAGCTGAAGTTATTGGGGTGTTTAACATTGTTTTGACACCAGTTGCACCCTGCAAGTGATTTAAACCTGTGCCTTTCCTGCAGGATCTTAGGGGAAAGTGTCTAAACGAGTTGCAGAAATTCATGTGTTGAAGGCAGAATTTTCTGTTTAGTTTGTTCAAACATAATAAAGCAAAGATGCTCAGTCCTCAAAGGAATGTGTTTTGACAGCAGAGGTGACTGACAGAGAGGCTAGTTCCATTTTCTCAAAATGTATTTGGTTTTTCAAAAATTTACCTTGCACCTAAACAGTGATAAAACCCCAGTGCTGGCTTAATGCTTCCAAGGAAACTCCAAGTGGATTGGAACAATCATGCTTTCAAGTTGCAGTGCCCCTGCAGTAATTGCAGATTCAGGGGAAAACAAAACTTAAATTGATAAATACTGTTCCATAATTTTTTTAATTAACATTTTAAACCAGCCTTTGTTCTTAGGGAAGCATCTGTAAGTGCATATGAAGAATTTTTCTGCTATTGTATGAGAAGAAAATGCTGGCTATCAGCAGAGATGGATTTTAAAATGTTGAAAACTTAAGGAGCGTTGTGAAAAGGCATCTTTTTATAAAAAAATCACTTCAGCTTCCTTTCTAGTGGCTTGGATGAAGTTAGAATATGTAGAAAACCTGTATGGCTCACAAAAAGCATCCTGGGTTGTCTTGTCTACCCACACAGTCAGCACTGTGCAGGAGAAAATTATAAAAATACATATTGCAAACCACAGGCCGTCCTCCTATATAACAGATACTTCTATAAATCTTCATTTTCATGAGCTGGTGTACTGTTTTGCTCTTATTTGTTTAACTCAGGAAGCTGTAATATATTCACAAAGTGTTCTTGTGTAGCTCTGCCAAATTAATAAAATTGTAAATATTTTGTTGGGTATTTAAAAGGTATGACTACATTAAAAAAAATGGCTGTTTTGCATAATGGATTGAGTGATTAGTTGCATCTTCTGGGTTTTTTTGTGATTTTTTGCTGCATGCAACTACTGATACTATTAATACACAACAATTCAAGTGTATAACAGGTGTTTATATCAGCCAGATATGTAGTGTTGGAGTTCAGCAAGCTGACTGTGTCTTCCTTTGTTTCATTCGCAGGTGAATGTAGTTATCAGAGTATTAAATAAAGGATAAACACCTAACAGGTATCTCCTTGTTCCCTGTTTTGCTGTGTACATGTTTTGAAGTGTTAGTTTATCCTTAATAATGGCATTTTTTTTTTTAAAAAATCATATCTCTATTTTCTTCTTCCAGCAAGAGGTTATTGGTAATCTAAAAGCTACCAGCAAATGAGAGATTAATTCTTTGTTTCTTTCCTTGTGAACAATTCTGGTAAAAAGCTTAAGAAGATTACAGGAGGATCACATAGTAATAAATAGCCATTCACTTGTCACTTTTGTTCCATTTATTCTTTCTCGATAAAAGATTAAAGTTGTTTTTTTCACTTCAGCTTTTCACATCTGATATCTTGCCTTGTTACTAGGAGACATGGTATGATATGTATGTTACTTTCCTCGAGCACAGTGGTATTAGCCACTCCATCACAGGAATGTAGACTGGTAAGAGTCTATTGCTGTTTCACTGTTTGGGAGCCTAAAACAGTAATGATTTTTTTTATTTGTTCAGGGAGCCTTTGAAGAAACCTCCTGGCTATCCTTTCCAGACGTACCTGGATATGTGTGATTTTTATAGACATATGGAAATACGTATCTTCTTTGACTTTTGATAATCAATATATGCTATTCCTGCAATTTCGTGGACTTCTGCTGTGCCTCAGTTGTTACCTTGGTCTCTCCCCGGTAGGCTGCCTTCTAAAGAAGAGGGTAATACATCTGAGCTGCTCCCATGTGAATTCCCCTGATCTTGCTGAGCTTCCTTGGGAGTCGACAGTGGCTTTTTAATCTGGTTTCCTGAGGAAGTGAGGTTTATGCATTTTGCTGCCTGTCCCTCATTGCTCTTGAGACTACGGGTTCACTTCAGAGCAGGTTGATAAAAGGGGTACAGAGCTCTGGAATAATTTTTTTTTCTTTTTCTTTTTTCCACAATTCCTCAGCCAGGTAGACAGGTCCCTGGAGAGGAGGAGACAAGTGGTCAGGACCATCAGGTTGACAGCAGCCAGCTGGACAGTGGGCACGGGAGTTGTTCCAGCCCAGCCCCATCCTGCACTGCTCGGTGCCTGCTGGGGATCTGAAGGGCACAATGGAAGGCTGGCACTGGTGTAAGGGCATATGGCCAGCACTGTGCCAGGCTGGGCTAGCTGAGCCCTGCAGAGCTGCTGCCTGGCTTTTGGCTCCAGGTGGGCCACTCTGTTTTCTGGCTGTTTGGATTTTTAAACCTTTTTAGCCCTGCCCCATTGCTTGTTTGCAGCAGCTGGTGTTCTGTGGTGGTTTTTGCTGTGTACGCATTGGCAGATTTCATTCTGCTCTTCCTGGAGTTTGTGTAGGAATTGGGATTTTGCTTTGAGTGAAACTTTGCTATTAGTGGTTATAAAGACTGTTGGTGGGGGCGCAGGAAAGCACGGAGAATCACACATAGTGTGATCTGGGTCCCATGCAATGGACAAAACTGATTTTCATTGTGCTGTCATAAAATAAGTAAGATTTGCATTTTATTTGTATTAGGCTTTTTCAGTTGTGGCCTAGTAAAGAAGTGTTGAAATCCTGTTTGGCTGGGGAGGAAAAACAGGTAGAAATATGTGAATTAGGCTGTTTGCTCTCTGCTTCGCGGTAAGATGGACTGCCTTCTCTCTGGGGTTTCTCCACTCTTGTACCAGCAGTATGTCTTCTAGGGATGGTATATGTATAAATACAGTATTACTTCATCTTCCTGCTGTGAGATGTTGTTGGGGAAAACATTTTTTTCATACTCTTCCCACCCCTACCCCAACTCCCCCTTTTCTCAAAGAAAAGATGCTCTTGCACAAGCTGTGTATTGTCAGCTCAAACTAAGGCAGAAATTGCTGCAGTGAGAGGTCAGAAAGGAACCTGGGTTTGACTCTTTCTCCCACCAGTTCTACCTTGGTCCTGCATGGGTGGGAGATGTCAGCCACCTCTTGAGGAGCACTGGGACCCCAGTGGTGTCTCCTTTTCCACCACATGGGACCGAGGGAGTGAGGAGGGTGCTTCAGGGTGAAGGCAGCTGCTGCGGGAGCAGCTGGGGGAGCAGCCACCGCTGTCTGCAGAGGCTCCACAAGCCTGATGGGTCTTTCCAGCCTGTGCCCGGCTGGCTTGTAACTGCTCTCACAGTGTCTTCACCTCGGCTTTATTCCATGTATGTCCTTCTGTACAGCCCACAGCTCAGTTCCCTTCTCTCTTCTTAACTTTTTAAACAAGCCTGCTGGAAATGCTAGGTGAGCATACGGAATTCAGAGTGGATTGCCTGTAGTGCTGTGCCGCCAAACCCAGCACGCTCTGTTGGGTAACGCAGGCTTCTCCATGTCCTCTGCAGGGAGGGTGAGGAGTGCTGTGTGCCAAGGTGGAGCTCTCTGTTTAATAAATATTGTTAAAACACCTTTAGCAATGCCAGTGTGTTCAGAGAGAGTGTGTGGGGACTTTCATCACAGGCAAAATGTAAATACATCAGTAAAGTTAATGGTAAACTGTTGTCTGTGGACGCTGCTGTGGCTTTGTGGCAAATACTGGACAGGGTATTGTGCTTCGGTCAGAAACATTATGTTAATGTCGCTGTACCTAGCAGCTCTTGTATTGATAAAAATTATATTTGTATGAAATTTAATTGGATTGGTTTGATGAAATGTTGTTGGCCATCCTCAATGGGATTCTGGTACTAGCTTCAACCTACCATGTTTTGTTTTGGTTTTGGGTTTTTTTTTGTTGACTTTTAATGGGAACTCTGGCAAGACCCAGGGAGGGGGAGCACAGCACTCCTGTGAAGTCAGGGTCTCACCAGAAGAGCAGCTGTGGAGCACTGTGTGTCAGTGCCCGCCCGGCTTTTGCTGATGGGCTTTCTTCAGTTCTACAAATGACAGCAAAGTCATTGAGGTGATCTGTTTCATACTATGTGTGATAATTGTCTGTAACAGCAATGCTACCCTGCATTTTAATGATAAGCTGATGCTCCCTATCGAGCCTTCCTGAAACTAGTCATCCTTGCTACAGCCTCAGCTCTGCAACAGGTTCATCCTTGTCAACCTATTTTTAATTGCAATTGAGCATTAATTCCCATCTATGCAAATTCAAATATGTAAATAAAGTTCCAGCTCTCCAGCTCCTCTTTGGAGGGCTCTTAAACCTCACTTGTTTCAGTGTTCCCCCAGCGTCCCAGAGAAGTTTCATGCTTTTCAACTACACAAAATTTGGTGAAAATGAAAGTAAGTGCAGGTAAAACAACAATGGTAGTAGTAAATCCCGTTTTCTTCTCTTGGTGTACAGTCCTGTGCAGCCTGGCTTTAAAGCATCTCAGCTGAGTAGCAGCATTACCATCAGTGAAGCCCCCTCCTCTTCCCACATTTATTTCCATGGTAACCTGGGGAAGGCATTCTGCAGCCTCAAAACTACTTTTGCTCTTTCATCATGCAAGCTGGCATTGTCAAGGGCTGAGTGTATTCCTACAGCTTTGAATGAATATATAAAAAAAAAAAAAAAGGCTGAATTTGGATGGGCAGTTGTTATTTGGGAGGCCCTACGGCAGGAAAGAACAGGCAACCTTGAAGCGACCTAGTGTCCGTACGTTGCTTAGTAAGGAAAAAACCAGTCTTGCTTCATTAATTGATTAACTTGGAGGGTGGGGGTTATCAGAATTATCCTTCTGTGAAGCGAATGCGGCAATTTCCTGCAACGGCTTTGTGGCGGGGGGGAACAGGGCAGATGGCTGGCCGGGCTGTGCTGGCGAGGCGCTGGTAAGCTTGCATGCTGTGATCTGTTGCAAATCTTGCTTTCTCATGGAGTCTTTAATGCCTTTTCAGGTATCGTTTAGGAAATGGTGTCTTAACAGATGCCTCCTTTTCGACTACGTTATGCATTTGCCTTTTATTGGTGTAGAAGTGGGGATGTTTAGTGGTCGGCAGTGTGTGCGCTGTGTTAGCAATTTAAAAGCTGGTAGTAAAGCGTTCGCTGTGTTTCTTGCTGTAATGAGCTGGATTGATTTTATGATCTCTGCGGTGCATGCTTTCTAAAATCCCTATTTATGCAGCATTTGTGTGTAGATGTTGAGAGGATTTTATTATATTTGAGCAGGCTAAGGCTATTTGATTGCTATGTGTGATAACAGTAACATGTGGAACTGGTAGTACTTGGTGAAAGAAAACCAACTGCGTGCAGACAGTATCTGCAAACGGGGAAGAATGAAATGATGTAAGTAATTATTTTTTCAATTATTCTGAAAGCAGAAGCCTGTCTGATATAAGCATGGTCAGAAATACTTCAAACAGTATCCTCATCTTCTATCATAAATTAATTGGGCGGATTATTATTTTGAATTTTCTGCTTAGGTCTGTTTCTGTGTTGTCTGAGTACATGAATCACAGTGCAGCAATAGTATCGATTAAAATATTTCAGGAGTGCTGCCTGATCAAAGGATTGGATTGCCGTTTGCTTGGCTTGTGACAAGCTGTCAGGATTTGGGGGTTTCCTTCATGGCATTATTTGGTTGGGGAGGGGTGAAAATGTAGCTTTCCTCTAAATGTGCCTGAGTACATAATGGCTGGAAGTCACCATGACAACAGGGGGACCTGGGTCAGATTTTCTCTCCACCCCTTTTCTGTTTTGTTGTTTTCTAAATATTTATTTATCTGTTCTCTGAGATTTTTGAGGGAGTATCTTAGGGCTTCGGGCATCTGTTGGTACAGGACTTTTAATGATATCCAGCTCTTAAAGTAAATTATGTTTGCAGGGTTTTCTTTGATTAAGCATAGTCCCATGTCTATAATTTGCTGTCCAACTGAAGTGGGATCTAAACAAGGACACGAGCACCTCCAGCAGGAGTTGAAGGTCTGCCGTTCCTGCGATTCTGGTGTTGCAGCCCTGAAAACTTCTGCAGAGCTCTCGCTTGGTCCTGGGGCCTCCCATGTTCTCGTGGAATTGCCCTGTGGGATGTGGAGCTTGGGGACTTTTGGAAGCACAAGCTAAGGTGTAAGAGCATCTTCGTTCATGTATGGCTGGAGTTTGGGGCAAGCTCAGGGATGGCAAGAAAAAGGTCTTGATTGTGGATAAGAAACAAACACCCTTCTTTGCTAAGGGGTGCTGAATGCCCCCCCCCCAGGTGGGAAGAGGGTAGAGGCTTTTGCAAGATGTGCTGGCTGTTCCTTCCCACTTGCTGGGACTTACTAAAGATGTGCTGCCCAGGGTGGAGCAAGATTTGTGTTCAGTTCCCCTCTTGGTCTGAGGCACTCAAATTTCACCACTCACAAATTTTTCCAGCCTGCCAAGGGTTAGACTGTACAAGGCACTTCAAGCTCTTATGAAGTGTTGGCACTGGTGAGAAGGGATTGACAGACCAGGTGAGAGAGGGTGTGCAAGAAAGGCAGCAGCTGCAGCACAGAGGTTAGGAGGCTTTGTTGGGGAGTGGTGGTGGGAGAGCATCGGGCTGCTAGTCTCCACTCCCACAGCTGCAGGCAGGTGCATAGAGTTACACGGGTGCTTAATTTGTGGTTAGTGTTTTGGGGCAACCCAACTCAGGAATCTTCTAGGTGTGTATTTACTTTGGGAAGCAGGCATCTTACCTGGAGAGCTCTCCCTAGTGCCATCTTCCGCCTCCTCTTGGCAGAGTTTATAGGATGGGAGGAGGGAAGGTGTTTGTTTCACACTTGTAGCAGCAACCTGGGTAATTTAGAGTGAATCTAGAGGAATAATGAGTAGTAGTAGATGTTCTGTGGAGGTGACATTTCAATGTCAGCAGAGAAGGCTAATTATATACTTAAAAGTTATCATCATACTTCTTGATGGAAAAAAGCCCACTGTAATTTGGGTAAATGGAAGTGAAAATCATTGCAGTTGTCACCTGTGCCTATGTATGCCTGGAGAAGTGTCGTTCTGTGACATTTTCAGCGAACATACGGATTTACTTGCCCTTGCGGCAGAGTTGTAAACAGGTTTCTATATAGAGGCAATTGGAAAGTAAATACAGCATGACAGTGACTTTTGTCTTTGTCTTAATACCCTGCATGCTTGACATGAGAAAGTGAAGATCTGGATGTTTTCCTGTCCACTCCCGTCAACCTGATGTTTTATTTGCTGCCACGTGAATAATATAATTTCTTTCTTTAATTTGGAAAAGTGTTGAGTTTTGTCATGTGCTGGGGGACTGAAGTTCCAAGCAGTGTTTGACAGGGATGATCTGCTGCTGGGTAGGATCATGTCCTTTGAAGAACCGCATGTCTCTGTAACACAGCCTGTTTCCCCTTCTCCATTACCTGATGCTATCATTTTGAGTGTAGCGACTGTGCAGAAAATGCAGTCCTTTTGGAAATTCATCTTGTGTATCTGAAGAAAACCTTCATTTGAGCCAGAGACTCAAAACAATGAGATAAATCAGTGATGAGAACAACAAGAGTCGGATGGAGTTAGGTTATATAGATTTTTGTGGTTACATACTTTGCTTTCAAGATCCTTAAAGGTAGGAAACATACCATAAATGCTAGAGGCAAAAACTGGATAGTCATGAATTTTGGAGTAGTTAAAAAAAAAAACAACACAACGCCCACAAAACAAACCTAAACCCACCCCATCCCCACCCCCACGAAAAAAAACCAAAACGAATCAAAAAGCCAAACACCCAACCACAACAAAACCCCTCTCTTATTCCCAAGGTCTTCTGTAAGGAAATCCAAACCAAAGGAAATCCCTGTAGATGTATGAAGACCCAATGGGGATAGAACATATCGAGAATGAAGGTGGCATTACAACATTCTTGATGCTTAAGGGTCCTGGAGATTGAAATTACACTTTTCACTCCATCTGATTGATGTTAAAAGTGGTGCTTTAAGAGCTCACTGACACTCACCTGAAATCAAGGCATTTGTTGTTTGGTTGGTTGGTTGTTTTTTTCCCTAATAATTTTTTCAATTTCTAAATGGGGAAAGGAGAGACTTCATTTCAGTCCTACAGAATAGGATCATATTAATTTGCAGTATTTTATTAGGAACAACCTGGGTTTGCTCTGTGTCAGAGGCTGGTGCTAGCCTGCAGTATAATCCTTCTTCTGCTCTTTCACTGCACATGGGGAGTGCTGTCATACAGACTGCCATGAAGAACTGCATCCAAGGTCCAAAACCCCTTTCTAGCTTATATAGTAGGCCTCTTCCCCCAACCTCTCCAAAAAAATGAAGAATCACCATAGTTGCTAAATGCACAACTCATTGTTAAATCTTGTTTTTATAAAGTTGTTGTTCTTTGCCTGCCCCAGCCCCAACCAAAAAAAAAAAAAAAATCAAAACCCAACACCCACCAGCTTTCTGTATTTGCAAGTTCCAACAGGAAACCAAAATTGAACATTTTCACTTAAGCATGGGATCAGTTGAAGTTTCATTTCCCCTATAAATGCAGATGTGGCATTAAAAAAAATTTGCCACAAAAATGATAGAGGTCTGGAAAAAACATGTCCCTGAAAAAGCTAAAGGTCTCAACGTCTTTAGTTATTAAAGATGAACTGGTTTTAACTTGGGTTAAATTTATTGCATGACTGGCCAAAATACTGTGGTGTGAGAAGGTGGGAAGATGAAACTGTTTATTTTGCTTGTAAAGGTGAGTTTGTTTATAGGAAGAAAGAAAAGTAGCAGTTTTAGATGATACTTTCAATACTGCTCATTCCCAGTGAAAGTATTTTGTTGCAGAACAAGAGGTTTCTATTTTTTTTTTTTTTTTCCATGCCAGTAGGCAAAAATAATTGAGATGTGGTGCTTCTGCTTACTGGCCAGCTGAGTTGCTGAATCAGTTCATCGTTGAGTCAGTTTATTGACCTGACAAAAACCTTCTAAGCAAGACTAGGGCAGTGCCTGAGGGAGCAGGGCAGGAGGACGCCTTCAGCAGAAGTGTGGTGTAAAACTGCACCGTTGGTCCCACCGTCTTGGCTTGCACCTGTGTTGTGTCCTGTAGCACGGGATATACCATTTCTTCTGCTGTTGGATGCTTGAGCTGGTTTGCTAGAATGTCCTTTTCTGGAAACATCGCTGAGAGAAGCAAAATGCCTTTAACTTGGTATGCCAGTGTGGAAATGAATAGGACACACAGAGGGCTAACGGAGCTCCTGGACTGATGCTGTGAGGTGCTGAGTTACCCTTCCAAAGGAGCTGCCCAGTGCTATTGCGTTCCCTCTGAGCAGCCTGGACGGAGAAATACCCAGGGGCTTCAGGACTGGGCCTGTAAAGAGTTAAATGCACAGAAGTACGAATCGGTGAATATTTAGGTTGTAGAAGACAGAGCTACTGGAGG
Source organism: Microhierax caerulescens (assembly GCA_035590215.1). Lineage (NCBI taxonomy): Eukaryota > Metazoa > Chordata > Aves > Falconiformes > Falconidae > Microhierax > Microhierax caerulescens. Next base: position 5,831,739 of record JAVJGJ010000047.1, on the reverse strand, counting down.
AAGACTGAACATTACTGGCAGCTGGTGGGATTTTTTTTCTAACGGAGAGACTGGAAAATCTCTTCTCTAGTATTAACACCAGATTCGGAGTTTCTAGTTGTGCTTTCTGTTGTGTTTGTGTGCTTAGCTGCATTTCTGTTGCTTCGCAAGAGGTTAGGTGTGCAGTGGGTCTCTGAATGGGCTTTCTAGATCCATTACTTGTGTTTTTCATCATGTCCAACAGCCCTAGCTGGAGTTGTCTTCCTAGTAATTGTAGATGTTTTGAAGATTAAATATAGGTAATTTGTTGCCTTTTCTGAGGCAATGCTTACAAAATTTGGTGTCTTCCTGACTTTCTGCAGGGCTCTGACCCACAAACCGCTGGGTGAGTGTTTGCATGGTATGTGTTGTGGCTCTGAGCAGCCCCCCTGAAATCCAGGGGATTACTCATGCCTCCAGCCGTGTCCACGTTCGGGATTGAAAAACTTTAATTTAGCATCCCGGGTAAGGTCTGCAAGAGTTAGGTCTGGTCTGGTCTGTCCTCTCTCTGCCTCTGTGCCAGGCACAGCCTAGAAGCCAGGTCGAATGGTGCCTGCCTGCTGCTGTACATCTGTGAGGTGGTTCTTCTCGGGGACACTTGCATCCAGGCATAGCCACGCTAAGGTGACTGGAAAAGAAATGAAGTTGGATTAGCACAGAATTTTATTAACAGTTGTGTGTGTGGTGAGAGAACTGGGTGTTTGCTTTGGAGAGGAATCCACTAACAAAGCTCACTGAAAATGCTGTGTTAGTAGGAGTTCTTTTCTTTTATGGCTAATGTCTGTATTTACGTGGGAAAAGCAGGGTGGGAATGAGTAAGGGACGCTGGAACACTTGCTGCTGTAGCAAAAAAGTGGCCATGTGGCCGAAAGGGTAAGATTTGGTTCTGGAAATAGGTTTCTTTCTTGCCTTTGCTCGTGATGCTGCAATTTGTAAATTGTCATTCAGTCAAAATAACTCTCAGTAATTAATTTTTTTTTTTCTTATCACTGGACTTAGTGTGTCTTGTTAGTTTCTTGTCTGCTTCAAGGCGAGGATTGTCTGTATCTTGGAATGAATTGGGTTCTTTGCTCGGCGTTGTTGAGAATTGCTCAAGCTATGCTATTATCATCAATGTTCGTAGGAAATGAAAGGGAAACGCAGTATAGACACAAACCCCGAGTAGCCCCTCACCCCCTGCATTCATTAGAAATGTTAAATGTCTTTAAATTAGAAATTTAAAATGTCAGGGGAAGACAGACAAACATTCCCATTATTATGGTATTTTTTCCTGGTTTCTTGTATTTCCACAGAGGTGGAATTACATGTCTTTTTAAACTTCGAGGTAAGAATGGATAGCATATGCCTTGCTACATACAATGGAACTTCCATGTCTTCTTACTTTCATAATAATTTTGTTTGGAAATGATTTTTAGCATGGGTATATCAAGGCAGGGGCATTGCTGGTTAGATTAAATAGCGACATCTTTGCAATTGAGAGAGACAGGGTGTTCACAAAATTTAAATGTAGTTCTATCTAGCACTCTTGAAACAAAGAGCTTTGAGAGAGTATCTGTAACCTTGATTTGAAAGATTGTTCTGTCCTTCACATGAAAATAAGTCATTTCTGCCACATGCATTTTCTGAGCAGCAGTCCCTTGTGCCTGTTCAGAGCAGGTTATTCCGATGGCAACATTTCATTTACTTTTTTCTATTATTATTTAAAGAAAGAAGTAAATCGGATAGTCTGGTGTCTTAAAGTATTGAGTTGACAGCTAACTTAGCTAAATGATACATCCTCATTTATTCCTGCACTTGTCCCATGTTGTGTGCCCAAAGTACAGCAGTTCAGATAAATGTTTGGGTTTGTGCTAAGGCAGGGTGAGGGAAATAGGAAAATCCTGGGATTTTTTCTTCATCCTTGTGTACTCGGAAACTGACTAAAGAGCTCTCTCAAATAGTATGTGAATCTATTTATTAAATTAATGTGAAATGGGTTTATTTCTAAGCCACTTAATTAAATCTAGAGGGACGTGCAAGTCTTTCAGACTACACTTTTGCTGCCAGCTTGGATGCCCAGAGAGGAGGGGCGAGCCCTGCGGGGTCAGGCAGCAGTGCGGGTGCTTTGGGTCGGAGTATCTGGTGGGGAGAAAGTTGTCTTGACCTTAAAGAAAAAGATACTGAAAACTGTTAGAAGAAAACTGTTTAAGAAATGAAGTTATGCATATTAGGAGCCTTCCACAGACACCTTTTTGCTTAAAACAGTGGTGTCCAACATTAGTTTACCTGTTGGCTCAGTTACTGAAAGCAGTAAACAGAGGAAAAACAGTATAATGTGCCCTCTTTGCTGACTTCAGCATCATTTAAACAAAAAAAAAATATCACTACATCATGTTGTTTCCATGGTGTTGCTTTTGGTTTTAAGGAATTCTTCCTTAATAAAACTGATGCGGAGCCTCCATTTAAAGTGGGTGGTGTTTTCCATCCTTGCATAATTTTTGTTGTGTTTATGGATCAAAACCACAGTTCCATGGACAAAAAGAGCTGTCCTCCTGAAAGCAGTGGCAACTGCCCTCCTACCCCTGGTCCCATGATCTGTGGTGTGTGCCTGGAGTTCAGCTGGGGAAAGCAGAGAAAAGGAAAGTAAGGACCAAGAACACAAGTTTAACATGTCATTACCAGCTTATCAAAACGGCATCGGTGGTGATACCAAAAGAAGACATTACATCTACTGGTTGGAGAATAATTCCTCTGATGGATATGGACAGATCCGTTGCTACATGTAAAGTTGCTCCTAATAATACTGTAAATCATAATTAGGGGAAAAAATAGAAGCATATTCAACGTGTGAAAGGCAGCAGGCGTGCCCATCAATTCTCATCAAGTAGAGACGTTTGCCATCAACAAAAGGACTATCTTAGATAGGACCTGCAGTAGTTAAAATGTTTTTCCACCAGCAGGGCTAGCTAGTGGTCCTTACGGGGCCACTGGCTGCAAATCGCATGATTGCGTTAGCCCAAAATGGGTTCCGTGCTGCCAGATCTGCTGAGTTTGAGTTAAAATTGTGATGAGGGAAATCAAAACCGAGGAAGAATTCAGATGTATCTTTTGGAGAGATGACTTAAAAATACCTTTGCTACAGGTTTGCCTGTAATAACAATAGTAATGAGAATTAGAGTGATAGGATTGAGCGGACTAATGATAGCTGCTGAAGGATACCAGATTTCATGTGGTTTTATTAAGCCCTGGACTATCCAGCTCCCCTCATAATGAGGTTTTCACCCAAGTACTGTTTCTCAACACAACTGTACATAATGTAGGCAATTGGGTTTTGTGAATCAATAGTATTTTTTCATTCAATGACAAAATATTGTTTTCTTGTTTGTCCTTCACTGATCATACCACTATTAATACTTCCTTTGGTGATACAGATTACGTTGTTTCCAAGCTTGGGATTTACATTGTCTACATTGGGCGGTGAAATGTAAGCCATTGTCCACCCAGTGAGGACTGTCTGCTGATTAATAGCTGCATTCTCTGGTACTCAAACTCGCTCCAATTCATCTGTGAAGAATTGGATTTTGGATGTTAATTATCCAGACAAATCAGCAATTGGTTTAAAGCATTGTTAAGGACAAAGCGAAGAATAAATAGCTTCTGCAAAATATGGCATCGTGAATAGTACTGATACTATCTGCTATAATTTGTCTGTCTAGCTTTGAAAGCACTGTGCAGAAAGATGAGCTGAGCTTTGTGAGATCATTACCCCTAGTGCATATGAATACTAGCCTATTTCTTCCTTGATATTAAAAGACAAAAGAAAAATTCGTCATGTGCTTCTGTAAAAACAAACAAACAAAACCAAGCTAATTAAAACTTGGCCTGAATCTTGCAGTCCTTCTCAAAAGTGCCACTGATTTTGGTATCTGTATTCATGATTTTGTTCTGTACAAGAAGTGTTGACAAGGTGGGAAGTCGGTGCTCAGAACTGGGTGTTGGAACAAGTTTGGGAGTTGATTTATGTAGGGTTGGGGGAACAGTTGTGTATATATGTGTGTGCGCACACAATATTTAAGCTGTGGTAACAGCGGCAATGCACAAACACACAGATTTATTCTGATTGTGAGAAAGGAAGTGAGTACACATATAAAATAGGGGTTTGACCTTAAAAATGCCTTGTTGTGCTGCTTCACAGCTAATGACTGCATTCTTGCCTGAGACATTTTCTAATGCAATTTCAAAAGTTTGTCCATCTAAGAAATGCATGGGATTGGTTGTGTGATACGTGCAAGATCCTTAAGCCATTTTTACTATTACCCTTTATGGTTTACTAGTCAAACATTTGAACCTGAATTATTTAGGAATACGTTTTTACCAAGCCATCTTGCTGTCCACGTTGTTTTGCTTAATCTGATCTGCTCCCTTATTCAGGTACCTACAAAGTAAAGTGGTTTAGAAATAGCGAGGTATTGATTGTCTTTTGATTGTGGCTGAGGGCTGCTGATGGGAGTTTTATTTTTGCTTAATGAGACTTTCCTCTGTTAAGTTTTTAAAAGAAATTATTGGGTTTTTTTTCTCGGAGAACTGAACATCTGAAAAAACTCCAGGCATTATTTTCACCCCACCCTCCCAGTTTAACCTCTGAGTCAAGTGAGAAAAGAGGATTAAATGCAACTTCTGCAGTGCAAGATACAGAATCCTTTTGTGCTGTTAGACCTTGGATCTGTTTTCAGGTAGCCTGAAAATGTTAATTGAGTTAAAGTAGTTAAGGGATCAGTACTGGCCTTTGGTATGCGCCTATTGAAACTTGGGGGTTTGGGAGTTGGTTGTTATTTTGTGGGGTTTTTTTTTCCTGTTCTTTTTCATTTGCCTTAACTAAAGGAATGGGCTAAACCAAAATAAGAATTTTAACCTTGTAAGAATCCAGGAATACAACTGTTTGCGATCAAATTATGTCAGAACAGTAAGTTACCATCCATTAGCTGAGATCCTCGGTGGGTAACGTGCAAGTTTTTAGCCTGCCCCAATTTTAAGATAAAACATGTCAGTTTGAGGTTTCTTGTTCTCTGTGATCACACAGGCAGTGATGGCAGCTCTTTGGAGGAGGCAGGAATTTGCTGAGCTGCAGTATCGGGGGTGCCAGGTTAATCTGGGTGAGACGGGTGCTGCATCCCTCCCACCTGGAGTCAGCATCCGAGGGGAAGGAAGGCAGTTGTTTGTCTTGGTGGTAGACATTTACAGGCATTGCTTCCCACGGCCTGGCGACTTCTGGAGCGCTTATCGCTGATTGCCATTTTATGATGCAATATTAAGTGGAATATGGATTTGTACCTCATGAAAACAGAATGTAAAAACTGACTGCTCAGTAGGTGATGCCATGCTGGGGTGACTGTGTCTCTGTGAAACGATGCAAAGTGCCACCCATGGGCGAATTAAAATTCTCATTTCTACAGCCATCGTGCAAGTGAAAATAAAGGCCATCAAAGCAGGTTAAACAGGAACAGAGTATTTCATGTTGTTGTTGGTTCTTACCTACTTGTTCTCTTCTGTTAGTCACAGGGTGACCTTCCTTCTCCCCCATTTGATAGCCTGTTGTTACTTGTGATTGTTGTTTGACATTGTGGCTGTCATGGTAGTATCTGAGTGTGTCCAGTGCATCATCTGCTTATTCCAGAGAGGTCTCAGCTTTGTGGTCTCCTTCCTTTATCAAACAAGGGAAAATTAGACATGGGGGAAAAAAATGACCTTCAGTTCAATCTAGAATAAATTTCTAGACCTCTTCACTCCAAATTCTCCCTGCCATCACTGCTGAACCCAGATCACAGGGAAGACCACGCAGCCAAATGCTTTCTCTGTGCATCTTCCCAACATAGCCCAAGCATTTTGCATTGCACAATTGAGTCAAACAAGGCAGGAATAAGCACCCTGACAGTGTCCTCTGTGCTTGCTGCTGCAGGTGTGCCAAAAGGATGGATTGCAACGTGTGTGTGGTGTGTCTGTGCTTGCTCAAAACGGCTTATGCAAATTCTGCTCGTACAGCTTTGCTCTGTCCTAGTAGATTTTGATTCCCAAGGGCAGAGCTTTCTAGTATTTTATCTGTCTGTAAAATATCAGTGAACTTCTATAGTGTAGTGTAGATAATAACGGGAATGATGGTCTAGTGATGTGGTATGTTTCCCTGGGGACGGCAGCGACTCCCGCCCCACCATTCCTGTCCCTGATGGTGGTGACTCTTAATCGACTTGTTTGCATCCCCTTTGAACACCAAAACTAGTTGATGTGGCAGCCTTTGCCACTTCGTATGCAGTTGTTGTGAAACCTGTAATCTGCCTTTCAGGCATTATTTATTATTATTATTATTATTATTATTATTATTATTATTATTATTATTAATGTTTAAACATGACTTTTTTTTCCCTCTCCAAATGCCAAAGCCAAGTAATTTTAGTTTAACATTATCGTCTGTATTTCCAACAGATCACTGAGTGGATTGGAATGTTACGCTGTTAAGTGTAATTAAAATTTAAGATCTATGTTCAAAGAAACTATTGTATTGTTATGGCTCTAGCTTTTATACTTGTAATTCTGAAGATGTTTTGAAATAAAATATACCTTGCTCTGTAGAAGAATGAGGAATCCCAGCATATAATATGGTTTAGAATATGTGATAAATTGAGTTTTAGTTGATAGGAAAAAATAATATAGTTTTCATGGCTAGAATGAATTATTTGATATAACTGTAATCTAACTCTTATAATTCCATCATCAAATGAGATCAGTGAACTGAAATATTTGGGGAACATCTCTGGTTGGGTTACTTATTTTGGAAACTGGACATATTGTGTATGCTCTGCACTCTGACATTCAAATATTATTTAATGTTTTTAAATGGCATGTACAGAATTCTAAGTTGACTTAAACATGTATTGGGTGTCCACTAAATTAAACATATCAATGCAAAAAGAATTGATCACTAGCACAATGTTTGTTACATTTAAGCTGATCACGCTTTTCTTTTATCAAATGCATCTCCTTATTTCAGGCAGTGGAAGAGTGTGGTAGTATTCCTCAGCTGTACACCTTGCCCTCTCTGCCTTTCTGTTAACATAAACCTGTTGCAAGGCACGCTGCCTTTTTGTGCATCTGAGAACCCCAAAACAGCTGCTTTGTGGGGAGGAAGAAGTATCTGTTCAGTCAAAGAACAGTTTTCCTGGGTACCTGGTTAGGAAAATAAGGCTATAGAAGTTACATTCCCATACCTAGCCAGGTGGAGAAGGTGCACATCAGTGAGAAAGAAGACATCCACTCTGATCTGTGACCAGAAAATGGGAGAGGTTGATTAGAATTTTTTCCGTTTGTCTCTGGTTTTATTCTGGTTGTTTTGTCAGCAGCCATACATCTTGCAGTTGAACAAAATATGGGAACTTTCCTGATCATTAATGCAAATGATCTTCTAAACTGGAAACCACCTCTAAGCAATTATTTTGCTTGACAGTTCTTTTACCACCATCCATAATAAAACCTAACCAGAGTTTTTCAATTTTGAGGGCACAGCTCCAGCTAAGGCAACCTGGGTATCAGGGTCAGTCGTTCTGGGTTTGTTTCTGGGGTGCATGTGGGGGTGTGACACCTCAGCTCTGAACACCTCCTAATTAGCCCTGGTTCTTTTATGAGCAGGATAACATGGCTTAAGGCACTAACTTTGTTTGGTGACAATTATCCTGTGTTTTGGGGGGATGTTGCTCTTCACCTGCAAAAGCAGACCTGTATTGCCGCAGGTCAGAGGTGGGTAAGCGGCTACGTGGCAAGGTGATGTCAGTCAGCTGAAGTGGAGCAAGAGGGGCTGGAGCAAGCATACGGGTTTAATCAGAATTTATTGCAATTCATGTATGCATGTGCTTTGCCTTTTGGGGTGTTTTTTGGTGTGTATTTGGTTTTTTTGTCTTTTTGTTTTTGGGGGTTTTTTTTTGTTGGGTTTTTTAGTTGTGTTTTTTTTGTTTTGGCTTGGTTTTTTTGGCAGGGCTTTGGAGGGCTGGCAGTGTTTGCCAACAATGAGCAGTGTGCTGCCAAGGATGCAGAAAGTGTGGTAGGGAATTTGGAGATGTTCTAGTATTACTACTTATTGTTTATTGGTTGATGCTAACTCAGGTCCTTGCTTCAAGTGCAAAGATGCTGCTCTAAAAGGTGTCTCATTCATCTCCTTGTGGTGTGACGTTCACAGCAGTTAAGGCTAGCTGAAGCCAATATGCAATAGATCTGAAGAAACTCAAACCAAACAAAAATTATTTATTCATAACCCATTCTAAGGAACCAGTGCAATTGTGATGATATCAATAAATTATACTTATGCTGTTAATTGTAACAGTTCAAAGTTATAAATTCATTGAAAGAGTCATTATCTGAAATAATCTTGTAATGATCTTTTTTTACTGTTTTTTTTTTCTACAATGAAAATTCTTTGCGTTTTTCTTAATAGCTTCTAAATTTCTGTGGTCACTTCTATTTTTAAATCCCTCCATTATTTGCAGTCATCCTTTCTCCTTAATAATGCAGCTTTGCCAGCAAGCATACGTTGTGTGTGTTGAGTATTCTTCATCAATAAAAGGACAATATGGAATAATAATGCATAAATTTAATGAAAACCAGTGATTATTAAAACAGTGACTGCTGTACAGGAAATGCTATTTTATGAAAAATAGTTTTAAACACAAATAATCAGATGTGTCCTGTGCAAGCAACATGGTTAATAATCATCCTTATTAGCTATACATTCAGATTTGAAGATGCTAGTTGCTGGTTACATTTTATATAATGATGGACCAAACTCTTTCTTAGATTATTTGAGGATTGAAAGCTATCACCTAAACACAAGAAAATGTATACTATTTTCAAGGTATCAGTTTGAACACACGTTTTGGGTTAAGGATCGGATTGTGAAATTGCTGCCTGATTATGTTCATCTTGAGCTTCAAATTACTTCAGAGTTTCTTAAAAATTATTACTGGCAGAGTTGTGATGAGGTACAAATTATTTATTTTTTTTTTTAGAATGAAGATTTAGCAGTCAGTCAAAAGATTTTGTTATTTCTCATTTATAACTGTTGTCCCCAATAATCGCCTAGGTGCTTAGAAAATGTCCTAATTTTCATGTCTTCTAGCTACTGATTTGATGAAAGTGCAGTTATAGATAACGGGAGAGATGAAATGGTTGCTACAGATACAGTAAATTAAGTGGAGTGTTGTTGGGAAAACTAATAATAGTTCCTTTTAGTGCAGCTTTTTTCTATAGTCTGTGTCACAGGCCTTAGAGCTGATGTTACTTTCTTTGCAGCTTGCCAGGCTGAAATAAATGTAAAGGATGCTTTATACTATCCCGTGTGTGTTCTGGCATCCAAAATACCAGAGTGGGTTCAGTGTTTTCAGTCTCATCCAATTTATTTATCCACGAGTTGTTTCTGAAGAACACCTTTAACCTTTCCAGGTTCTTTTTCTTGTTTCATTCCGTAGAGACTGTGGATCACAGGTTGAAGAAGCATTGATCTAGGCTCCGGAGATGTTGGTGCCAGGGAAATAAGGCTTTGCTCTCATTTCCTTCGTCTGCAAAGTACAGAATATGGTTCTGTATCCCCTTGGAGGTGGAAGCCAGGTGAAGCTGCACACCAGGAGCACCCATTTTAAAGCAACTGTGGCGTAACCTGGCAGGGTTGTATCTGCTGCATGAGTCTCTTACAGAAGCAGCGTGCAGAGCTACATAGGTCATGGTAAGGATTGCATTTTCTAGCTAGCTGAGAAACGAGTGCAGCGTAGCATGGACCTTCGGGCATCGTTGTAGGCTGCCCAAAGTCTCCAAAAAGGGGCATCTGGACTCTTGGTGGCTGGACAACTCCAAGGGTTCCACTGTGATGGCTTTGCAGTAGCCATGTGAGATCGCATCATTAGAAGTACAGTGTGAGGAAGTGGCACAGAACTAAGGATGCTTTTGCTTTTAGCCTCTCAGTGCTGGGCGGGCTTTTATAAAGGCTTCTTGAAACTGTGATTACCATTGTGGCCTTGTGTGGCTCCCAGTCTTGCGATGTGCAGCACAAGGTATCATCAGACAGAAATACACTGCTTTCTCTTGACTCATTTTCCCAATAAAGCATTTTATCTTTCATCACATTTGTATTAAATAGGAAAAAAAAAATTATTATTATAGATGACATACCATTATATGTGTGTCCATCCTTGGAAATTGTCAAACCAGCTCCTGAACAACCTGCTCTGTGTGATCCAGTTTTGACCAAAGGAGTTGGACTGGACAATCTCCAGAAGCTGCTTCCAACCTCAGAGACTGTGGCTTGGTCATTTTCTGTAAAGCCATTAAACTTCAAGCAGAGAGTTGCCAAGTGGCACTCAGAGCTGAAGTATGTTCTCCTTTAATGATTACTGTGAACTACTGGAAACACGCTGTTGTGAAACTGTTCTGTATTTTGCAGATGTGCAGCTCTGCTACCAAAATAGTGTATCGGTGTAAAGTTACTCACTATAATTTCCCATGATGAAGTTGAATTTTCTTGACTTCTGTGGTATGGAGTGACTGCACCTTGCGGTAACACAGAAAAGCTAGTCCTCTCCTGCAAAGCTCAGTTCCATAGCAAAAAAATTGAGCTCAGTTTTACCTACAAACATGTATTTAGTATCTGAACAGGCCCTTAAATGAGCAGGGGCTAATTATTTGTTTTAGTAAAACTAATAAAACAATTCAAAATTTAAAAAGATAGCCAGTTGGTTGGGCCACTGTTGGAGATGGGTTATATCGCCATTAAATCTTAAGTGAAGGATAATTTTTACTTTCCCTGTTGGTCGATTGAGAGCTCACTCATGTACCATTAAGAAGATTCACAAGCACAGCAGCTGAATCGTGTGGCAGTGTCTCACACAGTGCTGTTGTCATTAGCAAAAAAATATAATATGCTTCTAGTAAAAAGGAGAAATGAGGCACATGACACTTTTCTTTTATGACAGTTTTAAATGAAAGCTGGAATCGCGCTTACAGGGACTAGCATCTGGATGTTTCTTGCCTTTGTGTAGAGTAGTCTTTTAAATCATTGGAAGGTGAGCAATGTAATGCTTCCCCATCCCTCCACCCCACTTCACACTATATGAACAATTCTGGGAATTGCAGGCCTGCCATCTTCCTCTTTTGTTCTTGGGAGAGAATCCCCCAGACAGTAAATCACCCAGATACAGGTAATCTGAAAGGAACAAATTGAAATGGCTTTGGCTGGGGTAATTTGTTTGTGTCTTAGCAGTATAAAATCACTTTAGGTTTTTACAGTAATGGATTGCTCTGATGTTACGATTCCTGTGTTAAAGCAGTACAGATGTGAAGTCCCAGGAGTGTTATTTGCTTGAAATAATGTTCTTTGATTTGCATAATCAGGGTAATTATAAATCAGGTCTCTTTCATCATAATGAAAAACATGTTACCTGTCAAGGGAAAAAGAAAAAATGATAATACTACCTGCTCATCTAAGAGGAGAGTCTCAGGAACGCTGAATAATGGTTCTGCCTGCATCCCTTCATTGGGGGTCCAATGTGTGCATCTTCTCCAAGAGGCTGCGTGTGGTGGGTTGACCTGGGCTGGACGGCAGGTGCCCACCAAGCCGCTCTGTCACTCCACTCCTCATCAGAACGGGATGGGAGAAAACAAGATGGGGAAAAAAAAACCCCAAACTTGTGGGTCAAGATACAGGCAGTTTAATGAAGTAACAGCAAGTCACACGTGTGTGAAAGCAAAGGAAAACAAAAGACGATATGCTCTGCTTCCCATCAGCAGGCGATGCTCGGCCCCTTCCTAGGAAGCAGGGCTGCAGTGCGCATAGTAGTTGCTCTGGAAGGGAAACATCATAAATAGCAAATGCCCCCCCCCTCTTCCTCCTCCTTTCTCTTAGTTTTTATATCTGAGCAGATGTCACACAGTATGGAACATCCCTTTGCTGGGTTTGGGTCAGCTGTCCTGGCTGTGTCCCCTCCCAAGACCGTGCCCACCCCCAGCCTGCTGGTGAGGCTGGGGGGGAAGGTTGGAGCTGTAGCCCTGATGCTGTGGGAGTGCTGCTCAGCAGGAGCCGAAGCACTGGTGTGATCACCACCTTTCTAGCTACAGTACAAGCACAGCACCAGTGAGGGTGCAGCAGGGCTCAGCCAGGGCTGACGCGCTGGGTTGCAGACATCTGGCATCAGTGATGGCCCTGAGGTAGCCAGATAGACAAAATGATAGCTTTAACTTAGAAAATCTGCGGAGAAAATGCAATAGTTGCAGCTACGTACTGCACTTTGCCCTTGGTGGCCTTTCAGCTGTTCTCTGAGGACACTGCGTACAGGAATCACAGACGGTTTTGTACGGGGTGTGCCTTTCTGGGTGACCGGGGTGGTCCCTGGGTAAGCATCTTGTGTCGTGTGAGGAACGGCCAGGCTGAATCTGGAGACCACAGCTAAACAGAGAGAACCAGAAAAAGATGGGATGGGGAGCTGGTCTGAACTGTGGAGAGGAAGAGGGGAGGGAAAGGTCAGTTGAAACACGGCTGCTGTGCTGCAGGACGCTGCGGTGGTGGTATGCGGGACCCAGCCCAAGAGACAGAGAAATGCCCCTTCTCCTTGTCACCTTGCTAGAATGAGGAGTGTGATGGTAAAATTCTGATGAGAAATGCTTGTCTATCAGTAAGACTTCCTTACAGAATGTTCCAGTCTATGTTAAGTGCTTACCTTAGGGTTTTTTTTCTCCAGTTCATGTTGTCTGCCCAATACTATATAATAATACTAAGTTTTTTTGTAATAGGAAAACGGGAACAAATTAGAGAGAAGGGAACGTTATCTGCTATCTTCAATTAATCTTTTTGCAACAGAGAAAAACAAAGCAAAACAAAGTTTTATACGTTCTGGGGTTTTTTTTTATATATTATAATTCATATAATTCATTACAATTATAATTGTAATGAAATATATGAATGAAACTCCTGTTCTCCCTCCCTCTTCTAAATTAGGCACCTGCAACAACTTAAGCTGGGCTTTTGGTGTCTGGACCTTGCCTGTGCAGGAATTAAGTCTGAAATCTAGCACTGAAGTTAAATAAGTTGCTCTTCAGAACACAAAAGTAAGACTTGGATGCAGCACGTTGATGAGTCTGGCGACTCTTCCCTCCTTGCCAACCTGCCTGTTGCAGAGGAACGTTGTTTGGCGTTCCTGCTTGGTGGCTGGATCTCCTGACGTGCACTCTGAGCAGTGTTACTGGCAGGGCTTTTGCTACCTGCAGCATCAGGCTGGCTGACGTCTGCCCCAAGCTACTTCTCCTTTACTTTGTTGCTCTTTATGCCACAATCTTTGTATGTCATTTAACCTGCTTTCCTTGCTAGACTGAAGAATCTCAGGTGGGTTTTTTTTTCTTCTACCTTTGGCCTTAGTGTCACTGGAAGTTACTGTGCTTATTATTTTAGCCTAGAGTAATTCTATTATATCATCCAGGGGGAAAAGTCAGCTAAGGGCTTCTCCCAGAAGAATGAGTTTTTCATATCCTGTCTGGTTTACTTTGTTAAATCATAAAAGTTCATAACTTTGCCTTCTGGTTGTGGAGATTTGATGTTCAGTATCCCCCAGTGTTTACTTTCCATATACCTATGTGGAAAGCAGGCTGAGTGTGAATTTTGAGAAAACTGTAGCTAAAGTCAAGAATTGACTTACCTGTGACTACTTTCCCACACTAGAATGAGAGATTAAAAATATTTTTTTAAATTGAAAAACTATTTTCTTTGTGAATGTCACTGCAGGCTTGAAATTATATTGCCAAAGTTTGGGACCATATCCAGGAAGATGTTTCCAGATGCTGAGATGTGATAGAAATGCTATTGCATTGCAAAGGTTGCTGGTGGGTGCCCGTGTCGGAGTCGGCTGCAGAGGTGAAAGCAGGCAGACTGGTACTTTCCAGAGGGGTACAAAATATAAGCAAAATAAGAAAGAATTACTTTGGCACAGGTTTGTCACAAAATGGGAAGAAAAAAGCTTGAGGGTTGCCATTTAGAGAACGTGAAGGATCACACGTTTTACCGTTGGCATCGGTCAGGTCATTGACTGCAGGTCATTGTCATAGCTCAGCAGCATTATCGACACAGGAACAGAAATCAGAGCTAGAAACTGAAATATTAGAATTAAATTACAAGAGAGAATACATGTGACTACTTAAAAAAAGCCCTAGAAACAAAAAAAAAAATTAATCAACCCCTACCTCAACTCCAGCAGGGTTTAAATTAAATTCACTTAAAAGTTTATTAGCCAAGAGATGATTACCTGTGGATTTTTCCGCTCTGGAGACTCGCATCCATCCAGTGCTTGGGTGATGGTGGTGCATGGTCAGGAGCTGCTTCCCTACAGTCCCCCATCCTCCCAGCAAGGTGTGGTGAGGCTGGAGGGTGTCCCTGGAGTGCCAGGCTGGGAGAGCTGGATGGCTCCTGTGGGAGCTTTTGGTGCAACCCTGACCAGGTGGAGATCG
>JAVJGJ010000047.1:5786445-5814139 GCA_035590215.1 Microhierax caerulescens | reverse complement strand
GCTATTTGGTTCTTTTTGTGAAAAATCCTTCCCCCCCCCCCCCCGGATGTATTTCAGTGGTGGTGTAAGTGCATTAAACTGCATTTGCCAAATTTCTCTCAATCCTCAGACTAAACGGTTTGGCGTGGTTTGCAGGCTTTGTGTTTTTCTCATAAGGAAACAAACCAGCAGCCCTTCTGCGGCTCCCCAGGGATGGCGCTTGCACTGAAATGAAGCGTTTCATTCAAAAACTTTACGTTTTGTTTCTTCCTTTATCGTTTCCTGTGGTAGGATTCTGCTGGAAGAGCAGGAGGAGAGGGAGAAGGAGGACTGAAAGTTTTCAGAATTTTTGATCGAGATCTAACCAGCTCCATCCCATGCCTGCTGAATTGCATTTATTTCCACTTCTAGAGGCTGCTTTGTGGCAAGCTTGACATGCTTCTCTTCAGAAAGCTCTTTAGACACCCCGGTTCAACACTTTTGGTGAGACCACTGGGGCCCTTCATTTCCCAGAGGAGCTGTGAGCAGCGTGAGGGTTTGAGTGCTGGGAACTGGGACTTGGTTGGTTTCCATGGCATGTCACTGCTGTTACTGACTGGTCTTGCATTAATATTGAACTTTAATAATAATATTGAAACACAGAAAGCTTTTAAAAGAGAACTGGCTTTCCCTTCTCTTCTGCTTCAGAAAGATTCAGGCTTATAAACCATCTGCATCCTATGTATAGTGTTTCAGACGCATATGAAACTTAAAACCAAGAGTTTTTCTGCAGACTCGCAGCAATCTCCTCTAACTTCTGCTTAGTAAAGCTCCTCTGCTCACATTTGCCACGTTTATATTCTTTGAGTCACCTAACCGCACTGATGGTAGGAAGTGGGAAGGGGGATGGTCAGTTCCTGTGAGCATGGCATTTTAAGCCATGAAATAAGAGCTGCAGCAGGAGCTGGTCTCCCTTATTTTTGGCTTTCTTATAGCTTGAGAAAATAAGAAAAAATGTGGGGGTCTCTGCTCGAACACAAGTAAGTGATACACATCTCTTCCAATACAGAACTGCAATCGGTGCCAGATTCTCGCTTGCTTTCTAACATAATGTTTTCTTGATTTTATCTGTTTCTGAAAGCTTATGGTGATAATTTTTGGTGTCACTCTTTTTACTGAAGTTGATGATTGGGAATGTCAGAAGAGAAGACATGGTGTGAAATAACCATTGTCAGTGTCATTGAGCTGGGTTTTATAGAAGGGCGTGCATCGAGCTCCGGTGCACACTGCTTTACATCCCTGCTAGGGAGCCTGGTGGGCTGTGGGCAGGAGGAAGAGGAGAGGTTTTAGGTGGATTTGGGGCAGATGCTGGAGTTAATGAAGCAGTGTAAGAGGGAAAAGAAGGGTACGTCTGGTGACAGGGTGGGAAAGGCTTTGCTCCCTTCTGCCTAGCAGGAGAGGGTTGGGAGACAGTCTGGTGCAGGGCAACGTGTGAAATCGGAGACATGAGGAGAAACACAGGCACTGGAGCCTGTGGACCACTCTGAGGATGGTGTTGGGTGCTTTGTACCTGACTGTAACAAGCAGGGTAACACACCGTTACTGGAGCTGACAAAAGGAGATAAATTCCATTGCAGTGTGTGGCAGGTAAAGCTTCACACTGGGGTTTCCTGCAGTGTAGTGGGTGCTGTAGCTTCTTTAAAGACATCCTCACCCAGCTGTGTCTGCAACACGGCCTGAGCATGAAGGATGGAGTGTTATACTACTTGCCAGACTCTTGCTGACACAAGAGCGACCCAATCAGCACCTTTTAACTCATGTTAGAGTTCCTCTTAGCAGGTTGTTTTTTTTTAATTCACATACATACATTAGCTCTGCCCTTGGAGCTCTTCACTTTCTAGCAATAGGTTTCTACCTTAAGAGCAACCTCTTCTCCTGGAAGGGCTTTTACTAAGGGAGGAAGGGGTGAAGAGAGTGAGTTCCACTATCGGTGACAGCATTAGGGAATGCCCAAGTGGCTGTTCCAGTTGGAAATACAGTGATGCTCGCACTGGGCGTAATGAAACCTGTTAGCAGAGGTTAGAGGTGCATGGCACATGCGCAGTTCACAGCCAGATGTTGGGAAGAGCCAAGTTCCTTCTAAGGATTGTATTAAGATGCCGGGGCAAGGAATAGCTTTCAAAGTATATCTACATGTTAACAGCTGAGGGTTTTGTTGTTGTTGGTTTTTTAAATCAATCTGTTCTGGGCACACACTTAATTGTCCAGACTCCTGTTAGCTGCAAAAAATGTCCTTTAACATTACACAGATTCTAGTGCACTTACCTTTGTGTGTTTTCCTGCAGACAGGTTTTTAACCAGACTGGTGACGGTTGCTTTTCCATTTGATGTGCGTGATGCATATTACAAGACAGCATTAGAAATGGAGACACCAATACTGGGTGCATTTCTGGATGCAATAACCAGTTTGCAACTGGAATAGTTTCACATTTAGATGCTTGAAGAAAGATTAGAAAATTATGCTTTCCCATGCCTGAGTTGGACCTGATGGGTCACATTACCTGATGGTACATTACAGCCTTTTGGAGCTGTTGACTTCACTGATGTTGCAGAGAGCCTAAAACTAACCAAACAATTAATTAACTGAAAGCTCCCGGAGCTTGTGTAACTGGTGGACAACAGGAATAGGTGATTGATGGCAGTGATGGCAGGAGTAGGAAAGCCCTTCCATTGGTTGCTAAAACTATTTTCTCTTCCCTGGAGGAGGCAGGGAAGATTGCCCCAAGGAAAAGCAGCAAGGGCTCTCCATGGCTGGGGTCGTGCTGCCTGCAGGGCAGCCGGAGCCCTGGTGAGAGCCTGTCTTCGCCCAGGGGTATCAGGTTTAGGCATGGCAGAGGGCTTGAGAACTGCCCCAGAGCAAGCCTCCCTTGAGCAGGCATTCAAAGTCATGTTCATCATTCTGGATGGATGGAAAAGTCCCCCAAGGTATTGATTCTTGGTGAAAGCAAACTTCTAATGTAGATGTTGTTTATCAGTGCCTTTCCAGTGTGTCTAGCCTGTAGAGTGTTTTTCTTTTAGTCCAGCATTTGTCATCCCTTTTACTCCTTGTACACTCTCCGTGCCTTGTGTGGGGGTACAGGAGGTGGGCTAGTCTGTTGAGGTGTGGGCTTTCTTTGTTTCAGCAGAACACTGCAAAAATCTCCTCCCCTAAAAGAGGGCTGGGTGAGAAGTCCTTCCATCGCATCAGCAAACGCAGGATGTGCCAAATCAGTACCTTGTCATAACAGTTGGGGTTCTTGCTGCTGTCTATCACAGGCCTCCAGGATACTTTTTATTTTAAACTGGGATTATTTTTGAACCTGCTGCATGGAGACTAGGTGCCAAGTGCAAGGTCTGAATCTGGCAGGTGCGCTGGGAGAAGAACTTGAGAACTGAAGTTCAGAATCTTGGGGTCAACTGGTCTCTTTACTACTACATTCAGTGGAGCACCCAAAATCCTTATATTTTATCTTAGCCTAATAGAAAAATATACTATACTCTTCAAGACTGGGACAGTGTCGAAGAGAAGTTCCTCAAAAATATTGGCTTTCTTCTGGGTGCAGACAGGTTCATTGAGGGTAAGGGGAGATACTTGAGCAATTTCTCTGTGCTGTGAATGAGCTTCCTGGTGGTGCTGAATTCTATCAGAAAGTCTGAAGTTATTTTTCCATTTTAGTGAAAATTGTGCATGGTCTTAGGCATTTTCAGAAGTTCCCTCTAAATTTTACCTTAGTAGGAGCCTTAAATGCATATTATTTTATTAATATAATGCAAAAATTATCTCTGGGAAGCATCATCTGTGTTCTCTGCTTGGATTGGTTTTGAACAGAAAAATTGTAAGCGGCATTGTTCGTGTGAGTACGATTACAAACAGGCTGTGAAGTACTTGTAGAGACACAAGGACCGTGGATAGCAAAGCAGAGTTTTACAGCAGTTTTACATTTTTGGAAGTGTGCGCTCGGCTTTTTAGAGCTCTGCCTGTTGTGCATGCTTGGGAGGCACTGGCACGCTCCACGTCCAGACAGGCTGTGACTTCCTGCCCAGAGCCATCGCAGGTAACCAGGGATCAGATGAGAAGTCAAGTCAGCCAGGCTCTCTGGGAATAACCGTTGTTTGTTATTATTAGCTCATTATAAGGTTTGGCTGTTTGCTTAAATATTTTTTGTCAGTTTGCACATGCTGGTACTCTTCTCTGATGCTTCTGTGGCAGTTACGGCCGATCTGGTCTAGGGAGGGTTTGCACAGTCCAACACTGGACCAGAGGACGAAGAGGAGGTGGGTTCTGTGTTGGCTCCTGCCCGCTCAGTGGGTGCAGAAGGGCAGGCAGGGAGGGGGCCCGGCACCCACTCCCTCCTCTGGAAGCTTCTGGCAGAACCACGGACCTCTTGGGGGTGGCTACCTGGGCTGCACCCGGATCTTACTGATGGTTGTTCCTTGTGTTTTGCATTCCCAGGGGCACCCTGGAGCGTGCTGGGCAGACAGTGGGTTTTACTTTCAGAGAATTCCTTGTGAAATAATCCAGGAAATCTTGTTTTCACAGATCATTTTATGGCACTTGAAAAAATATGTAAGGAAAGTGGATTTTTGTCTTGTGTGCAAAAAGCTGCCCTTAGGGGCCACATTAGAGATGAATAGAGAGAACCATCTTGGCTTAAATTAAATAAAAAAGAATGAAACCCACTTCTGTGGTTTCACCCATGCATATTTTTCTTGATTTAGGGCCAGCGCTACATTTGGTATTTAAGGCACTTGTGGCTTTCCAAGTTCCTCCTCTTTCCAACTACTTATTGATTTTATTTTCTGCTTTGTGCCCACTTGCTCTTTGGGTGTACCGTCGATAAATGCATGGGTGACGTGCAGGCAGTAGGTGAACAGCGATATGTTCTCAGCAGTAACCTATATAGGCAGTACATAACATGATATAAAATGCTGTCTTTTTAGAAGACAATGGCTTGCTTGTTTGTTTGTTTGTTTAGTAGCGGGTCTTGTTTAATGGGAAGTAGCATAAGGCTTCGCTAAGTATTTACTCTGTAAACGCCTTTGAGCACAAGTCCTAGAGCATTTGGAGCCAAGCTCAGAGCTTGTTTTGGGCAAGATGGACATGGGTTTTGAGTAATTACCAGTGGACAATCTTTTGCCTTGATTGTTTGACAGGATTATGCAGTAGAAGTGAAAAACCTGTCTGTGGATTTATAAAAAAAGGATCAAAGCGCTCTACTTTTCAGTAACATAAGCAGGTTACAAGATCTTTCAGCCTAAACATGAAAGAGTTGTCTAGTGCTACTTGAAAGCCAGCAAGTAAGCACTAGCTCTTATTTTTATCAGTAAGAAAGGTGGTTGGACCAGCTTTTACAGTGATGAATCTCAGTAGGAAAGAGCAAGGAACTGGGTTTTAGTTCCTCTAGCAGTTTTGCAAACAATACCAACAAGACCGTTCTGTTTCATGGCAGTGGCTGAAGTGGAGCAGGGAATGCTTGGGGCAGCTGGTAACCTCATCCCAAGTCACGCAGGGGTGGCTGGGCTGGGCTGAGGGTGCCCAGGGATGCAGCTCCCGGGGCTGGAGGAGCTGTGGTTTTCCTCCTCCCGCTGCACGGGGGGACCGGACGTGTCCCACAGCTCCCGCGGGACTCGCCGGAGCTGAGGCTGTTGCCACGCTTCAGTGGCCAAACAACACCGCATGGTTAGAGGTGTCTTCTGATCTCTTCTAGAGCTGATAAAGGTGCAGAGGTTTGTCCACCGAGAAGTAATTCTTGGGCAAATACAACGTGGCCAGGTTGCCTTTCAGTCACAGGCAGTGGCGAGACACTGAGTTCTGTCTTCTGTATGCTGCCCTTTTTATTTTCTGGAATTAGAGCTTCTCCCTTGTGCACTGTTTTAATTTCTTGCTGTGTCAAGCTACTGCTAATAATGAAGTTTTAGTCCTTCCCCTAGACAGCCGGCACGAGCGCTCGGTACCCAGAGCCGAGGCAGCTGTGTAAGCTCTTTCTGTGTTTGCAATAATCTATTAATCTGTTCTAATAATCTCCTCTACTTTCACTGCATTTTCCTGATAAGTGAAATTATGTTTGAATAAAACCTAGTACTTAAAAATTTCTGGTTTCAGCTGGAAGGATGTTCTAATAGTTTGTCTCAAATCTGCTGAAAAGCAGATTTTTTTGGTGGAAATGCTAATGAAGCTTCAACAGCAACAACTGGCAGCCATTCAGAGGAATTCAGAGGTTGTGTATTTGGGTGGCAGGGATCAGATTTGTGCCATCTGAATCTGTTTTGGTCAGCAAAATTAACTTTAATATTTTATGCTCGTTTAAAAAAAATAAATCTGAATTGATGTGCAAGTTTCTGCATTTTGAGGCCAGCTCTCAGCTAATCTTCCCAAGCAGTCTGTACAGCTCAGATTTCAAAGTCTTCATTCAAAAGGTCACATCCTGATTTAATACCATTAGTATAAACCCAGGATAATTTAGTTGATGTGGATGGAGGTGCTTGTCATTTCAGTTTTTTGATCTTAATATAAATCTGGCCCAGAGTAGGTTGCCTTTGTGAAGCTAATGCCGTGTTCTTGAGCATATCACAGGGAGGCGAAGATTGATTTTTCACATTTAGATGAATCCTTTCTACATGATGCAGGTCGCCTCTCACTTTAGCAAGATGCTGGTAATTTCTGTTAGTCCACTTTAAGATGGATATATGGAAAGAATGTTTTTCATGTTTACTTTGCCTTTTTTTAATGGATTAGCATTCAAATTTATACATTTGATACATTTTCCGCTTCTCACTATTGCCAGAAGTATTCATGTGTTCATATGCAGCAATTTCAAGCCACAGGGGTTTTTTACCTCTTTCTTTTTTGCCTTCTTAGGACACACAGGTAAAGCTGGCAGGAGGATTTTGTGTAGCTGTAGGCTTGCCACAAGTCAAAAAAAACCCTAAATAAAAAAATGCAGTATCCACTGTGTGCAAGTGCATATATGGCTTTATTTCCACAGTCCCCACAGAAATTAATCAAGAATGCTAAATGAAAAGGCAAACAAACAAATTAATCACTTCTTTCTTTGTTTTCCCACTGGGTCATATCTTAATGGCATCTTCTAGACTGGAGCCTTTTCAAGGGACGTTAATATTTTATGTAAGGAGGAATAATAAATAGCAGTAAAATGCAGCTTGAATGATTAAATCTCCTGAAGGAATGGTGCTTGTACCATTCCTGCCATGTGGGACACATTTCTAATTCACAGTAACATAGGTGTATTTTGCCAAATAACATGATATAGTATACTGGGGCACTTGTATTTCTGTTTGGAGAAATCCTTCTGAAAAATTTTTAATTTTTTAATTTTCTTTTTCTATTTTGAGTGTCCATAGTAGAGAAGCAAGTAATTAATTAAAAACAGGATTGCCAAGATTCCATCTCTCTTATCAGTCAGCTAATTTGATGTGATTATTAAGGCTGGATATATTGGTTGTAATAACTTGTGAGTGAATGGCTCACCCCTCATCTACACCACCCCACCCCCCTTTCCTCAGGAACTTGGATGAAATAGCACAAATTTTCTTCAGGATTAACAGCATGAAATACATACTGACTTTTTTTTCCCCCCGCTCTCCCTCAGGTTGCGCTTGCTCTCCTTTTCAAATCAAATGTCACATTGACTCAAATCCGGTGTTGGAAGCGTGTGGGGAACTGCAGCACATCAGCCCAGCGCAATGTATCCATCAAACTGGAAGGAAGCCCAAAACCAAAACTCCGCTGGCCAAAATGCATCCTCTGCAGAAACCCCAAGGCAAGTGGCTTTGTCCTTCTAGCGATTGTACAAGCTTCTATCGCACGTGAAGTGTAATATTTTAAAATGAATTGCTTTAATTTTTGGGTCACAGCAAACCAGGTATTTTTATGCTCTGTGGTTCAATTACAGCTGGTAGGGTTTTATTATCTTCATTTTTTTCCAACGTTACATAACCTCTTAGGGAAGCCTTCAAGAAGAAATTGATTCAGGAACAGATTACTTAACTTGTCAGATTGTGTTTCCTGTACTGTTTATATGCCTCATGCAGCTGCAAAGTTTAAGATTAATTTAAGAATATTGTTTTCATTCTTTAATAATTATTTTTTTTAAAAGTATTTAGGTAAGAATAGCTCATTGTTTAAACCTGGTCTGTTTTCCATTTATTTTAAGAACTATGCATAGCAACAGGAAATGCCTAAATGAAGTGAATGTATTTTAAAAGTGAGAAATGGAAGCTAAACACGTCACGTGCAAGGGTAGCACGTGGGCTGCGGTAATTCCACGGACCTGCCAGACTCATAGCAAATAGGTGGCAATCCCAAGGTGTTGTGGAAGAGTAGCCAGGAAGAAGTATGTTCCAGCTGGACTCCAGGCAGGTCTTCAGGTCTCCCCGGGCTTTTCTTCCCTAAAACTTCTGAACACTAGAAAAAGACTGTAGTAAATTTCTTGGTGAAGGATAAATTGTTTCCATGTTTCTCCATCAGTGCAATGACATGTGGTCTCTGTAATGTCTGTTTGTCAAGCGCCACCACTGCCACCACCCTCTGCTTTGCAGAATTGGTTAAAATACTGTATGTGATGGGTGCCTGCCTGAAGGTAGTTGCAGGTGCAGAAAGCATATGCTTTCCAGAGGTGTTTGGAACAAAGGAGTGTGACCCCAAAGAAGATAATAAGTTTATAAACCGAATTGTTTTTAAGAAGCATGCCCATCTGATAGATGGTCATTGTCATGTAAGAAAAAGAGAGAAGGTATTTTGGTCACTGTCAGGGTGTGCTGTGCAAACTGAGCCTCTGCACCACCACCCCTCCTATTCCAATGCCTATACAAAAGCAGTTTTCTGATACACATTCAGCCTTAAACAACTACAAAGAAAACTTAGTATTTTCTGACTGAAAGTAGACCTTGAATGTTAAATTGGTGTATGAGTTCATTCTCGAAACGTCTCATGAAGTCTGTGTATTTATGGAGCTTTTACCTTGAGGTCTTGGTTGTTTAACTGGTGGGTGTTCCATGAATGTTGTTAATGCTAACAATAAAAAGGAATAGCAGAAGTGTCTGTTCAGTAGGAAATGGAATTAATGCATCTGGTGCAGATCCTTTGCTGTTGTTCTGATTGTAGTGATTTCCAATTACTGAGGACATAGCTTGCTTTTTATATATAAGTATTTCAGAAAAGTTGGAGGGAGCCTATATAGCTTGATTCAAATCATCCTTAAAATTAGCTGAGTAGGTTAGTGTAATCTATTTCCACCACTGAGATAGGTACTGCTTCTTCCTTCTGCTGCTCACACCCATCCAAGCTCTCTCTCCCATTACAACCATAAGCTTAGAACCAAAGAAGCCAATATATCTTACTGGTTAATGCTCTGAAAAGGAGGAAAATTTGTTAAGGTGATTGTTGAGGTGAAATAAACACCCAAAGGTAAAATGCTTTCTGACTAGTTACTCTTGCTGATACTTTTTTTTTTTATTATGGCAGGACTCGGTTTGTTGGGCTACTAAAAAGTAGCCCAAGAAGAACAGGAGTCCCAATGAAAATTCCCATGAGAGACTGTTGAGTAGTACCCAGCAGTCAAAAATCAGGCCACCTCGTGTTGTCTTAGACTAAGCCAGGTTAGCCAAAGCTACAAGTCAGTCTTACAAGTCTTGGATGTGCTGGTCATCTTCCTGAAAAATACTTCTTTGTCATAAATTTTAAATGATGATTTTATTATTTCACTTCTTTATAATAAAAGTACTTTTAGATGTATCTGCAGTTAGCTTACATATGACAGTAGAGAACATTAGGTAACGATAACTTTGCAAGGAAGGGAAGATGGCACAGGGGTTTTTCTCTTTACTTTTATTGAGTTTGTAAATTTGAAATGGCTTTTCTCCTTTGTATAGTTCATTAATCTCCTGTTATATACCCAGTAAAGAGAGAAACAGTTCACGCCTCTCCAGGAAAACTGAACCATCAAAATAATACTAAAAAAATTAGTTGTTTTTATTAAATTGATTGTATTGAAGTTGACATTTTTCCTGTAAACCGTCCTTGCTTCCTCGTAGTGGCCGTGTTCAGAAAAAGTGGTTGTGACAGTGTGGTGATTTTCTTGCAGCAGACATAAATCTTTCCTCGGTTTCTAATTGGTATTTTTATGCAGCAGCCTTTCTTCCTACGGCTTTCTCTCCCTAGAGCTACATGGATGCCTCCTTAAGGCCTGTCTCTGGTTAGTTCGTTAGGTGGGATGTGCTGGTATCACCACCTGAGACTCTAGGAGCAGGTCTCTACCCCTACCCAAGGCTGTGCTGTTGGGTCATTTATTCTTTTTCGAGTGTATTCACTTCCCAGGGGATAACCCTTCATAACCTGCTTCATCACGTGTATTTTTTTAGGTCTCTTCTCAAGGGACCTTAACTGAAGTAAGGAAATGCGCAAGTGTGACTCGCACCGCTTGCATTTCTCTTTATTAGGCCCTCCCAGCTTTCCCAGTGAGTCACGACAGACCTGCCACCACTGGGATGATTGATGGGGACGCCTCCATCAAGTCGCTAATAAATGTGTTTTGACTGTTTGCTTTACTGTGGAGGAGGCACTTCTGAGGGAGAACTTCGTGGGCTGGGGGGGCTGAATTAATGCAGTGGCATTAATCAATGTTTTGCAGTGAGGGAAGGGTCCTTATTGCCGGCTGCTTTACAGACCCAGGGCCAAGCCTGGGCTGTAACTTCCCCCCGGTTATTTAACCGTGCCTTTCTCTTTTCTCATTCTGTCCTGCTGCTTCTTGTTATTTCAATTGTTCCTTCTGCACTAAAGATTCCCCATCTTGGTTTCTGCCTCCTCCAAAGAGCCGTGGGCTGCTGTGTAAAACCTTCGGCAGGAGGAGGACTGGGAAAGCACCATTCCAGTGAGTGGCTTCAGCCTTCAGGTGCCACCTGAAATGTGCTCAGTGATACGAATATCCCTTCCATGCAGCTGGCTTGCTTTCTTTTCTCCACCACTTCACTTGTCGGTGCGCAGGACGGGTGCTGGAAGGTCCTGCTGCTTTGTGGCTGGGACCTGGCGTGAGAAAATAACAGCACTGGTTCCTGTGTGGGCTGGGACTGGTGGGAGGTGGCTTCAGAGGGCAGCCAGGAGTTCTGCTTGGGCTTCCACTTTGGGTCCTGGATCCCTACCTACAAGCATCACCTACTCTTTTTTTTTTCCAGGGCTGACTGTGCACTTGGTGCTGCTGCTAATGGCACGTGTAAGAGGAGCTCATGTCTTGTTTGGGTTTACTGTGATCTTTCATTCAGTCTCTTGTGGAAGTCTTAAAACGGTTTGGGGTTCGCAAGTCTGTGTTGTGCTATGTAACGCTGCTGCCTTGTAAATTCTGAAGGTAGGCTTTCTGTGTCGGTGGAGTAGACGTCTTGCGCGGTTTAAATTTTGCTTGGTAAGTATTGCTTGATCAGGTCAGCAGCTTTTGCCTCCCTGCTGATGTCTCAGTTTCTCAAAATTATTTCAGTAAATAAAAACCCAGTGACTAACAGCAGTGGTTTTTCCTCCTCCCTTTTTGCCCAGCGCCGTGTGTGCTACCCAGGATGAAAGCGTTTCCGTGGTCGCTGCTGTTAGCACACACGCTCTGGCAGTGGGCTGGGGGCTGGGGACCGATCTAAAACTGTATGAGGGGTGACAGGGGATGTGGGGTGGGTTCTTGCCTGCCTTGTGCACCTACAGAGCCTAGAGCTTGCTTTTTCTCACTAGACATGCCAGATGGCTGTGTGGATACTTTTTTAAGTTGGATTTTTTTTGTTTTTACAAGGAGAAATGTGGCCGGGCACTCACTGATCACACAGTGTGCAAGTGAAAACCTGGTGAACAAAACGTAGCGCTCCACCATCCCATTTATATGTGAGATGATTTTCTTTCCCTGCTTGCCTGTTTGTTGTTCCAGTTTAAAATAGGTTTTGTGGTGGTGGTTTCAAAATTGAACTATAACATCTTTATTTTGGGGGACTGGGCAAATCAGTCCTTTTATAGGATGTGTCCCATTAAAGCTCAGATCCTTGGAAGATGTGATTTTATTCTTTGGTGCAGAAATGAACTCAGTAATACAGGTAGTTTAAAACCTGACCTATACTCAGAGCTCAAAACCTCTCGAACACTCCTTCATCACTGACCTCAGACAACGACTGTCCGTAGCAGCTCCCCGTCAGCTGGAGCAGGGAGGATGCCTGGGCTGATGTGGAGCTCACAACAGATGCAGAGCCTTCTGCAGGGCAGGGACAACAGGAATTGGCTTTTTGGGTGCATATGCCTCCGTTTAGCCCCATAAAGAAAGTAACCCTGAAATTAACATTCAAAACAGTTACTAATTAAAGTTCTATTACAAAGCTAATCACGTTATGCTGATGCGCCATATGGACCATTTAAAAATTGGAAATGCTTGAAATAAATTGTTCCTGACATGTTGTTTAATAAAACGCATATTTGGAGTTTCCTCATTTAATACATTAACTCTTTGGATAGTCTAGGCTGGATGGGATACTTGGCAGCACCCTGCAAGTAGCGTGTACTTTGGGAGTAACCACGGAGTTGTTTTTCCTACCTTCTAGTGCCAGGTCTGCTGGTGAGGTTGCTTTCACTGTGTGAAACTATAGAGACACGTGAACCTGTTACCATGGGTTACTGCTTGCGTATTTCCAAACCCATTTACACTGCAATCAATATAAGGTCTGAATAATTTTTTTTTTAAATTACTTTACATCTAAATTCCGGGTTTTTTTAAAATCCTGTATTAAACTTGGTGCCTTCACCTCCTAGTGAATCCTTGAGAAGAGCATATACGTTCTTACAACGTGTTTTATTTATATCGTGTATAACTCAGTGTAGAACCAAAAGAGGAAGGAAATTTATGAAGACTGTACCACAAAAGAGAAGGGGGAGGGAGAATGAAAGGAAGAAAAGCTATTATGTTCTGCCTGTGGCATTTTTGACCAAGGCACTGGAATCCATGGTGGGCTTGTTTAGGGGGGGGTTGTTTTGGGTTAAGAGTCCTCTATGTGTGTGTATCTACCCCCTTTTTCTTTTTTTTTTTTCCAGTGTAAGAGATTAAACAGAGTGCCTGACTTTTGAAAAGTCATGGGAGGGGAAACTTGTTAGTGTGATTGAGATGGTGAGCACATTTGCAAAAATGAAGTGTGAGCTGCGCATCCTGTTTGGTAACAAGGAAGCGGTAAAGTTCTGTGAGCCTCTTGGTTTGCTAACACATCCGATACAGCTGTAGAAATACAAAATAGAACCCTGTCGTTTTTCTTCAGCAGCTTGCTTTGGTGTACAAAATACTTTGGGACTGCACCTGTGCCGTTTATAAGGGATGGTGAAAGAAGGATATCCCTCGTTCTGCATTGAGCGCTTGGATTTTGTTCCCAGTAGGGTAAAGAAGATGGAGATTTATCCTCCTGTTTTTTCCCCTCTCTTTTATTAGTACCTCCTAAGCCTGTCCATCTCAAACCTGGGCAGGAAAGAATTCCTCCTGCACCTTCTCGGCCTTTGCCAGCTGATCCCAAGTCGTCGAGGAACTTAGCACCTGGAGAGGAAGAAATACCAATATCAGCAGGAGTCAACACACTCATTGAGAAATTTGAAAGTATTAGGTAAATATGGCTTTGCGAGATCTGCTTTTAATCTCCCTCTTCTGTGTCTTTAACTTAGAATATAACAATAGAAAACATTAATTGTAATTGTCGCGTAGAAGCTCCTCTTGGGATGTTTTGTACTAGAAGTGCAAAACTTGACTGACTACACAATGATTTTTTTAATTTCTTTTCTTATAAAAGCATGTATTCCAGTGAGTTTTAGTTTGTAACGTACAGTTGTTCTTAAGGAGCTTAAGACCTGCTGAATCCGGTAAGTGTTCTACCAGAAACAGGTGGCCCAGAGTCTGCTTTCAGAAGGTTGGTTTAATGTCACGATAGGTTTTTGCATTATATGAACTTGATTATCGGGACTGAGTTTTCTGCCAAGATCCAGCGAGTGTCAGCCATACTGTTAGCTTGCTTCTTGGAGACAGAGGGGAGTTAAATCGCAATGTACTGTGAAACAGCGTCACACAGAACAGCGTTTCCTCTGAAACTTCATATATGAGGCAGTAAATAGGACGAAATATATGTACTTTGCTGTAAAGCCAGCTCATTTTGCAAACACATGAAAACTCTCTCTGAAGACCAGATCTGACCGATGGAGCTAAGTGTTGGGTTGGTTTTTTTTGTGAAGAGGGAGGTGGAGACAGAGGCACCATGCTGTGCCATGGAGCATGTTACCACCTGGGTGAATCTGGTGGAGTGTCTTTCAGTCAGCAGAAGTGGTGCCTTCTTGTGCTTCAAAAACATCCTCTCTCTAGCAGAAAATACCGTGCCCCAAAGGCTTTGTTCTGTTGAAGAACGTGAGTTCCTGTTAAAACGGACCCACCACGAAACGCTTCTTGTAAAAGATGATTCCTCCCTCCCCAAACCTTCAAACCAGAGTGTTCTTCAGGGCAGCGTGGGGAACGTTAAAGGCCCAGGATTCTAATGGTGCCATTTCAGTGAAACTTACGGCTAGGGGTGCTGGGGTTTTTTCAGAGGTTGTTGGGTGAATATTATAACAGCAACATGCACACACGTGCCTCCTAGGATTGTCAGGGGGGTGCCAGATATATAACCTGAATCACATGATAATCAGGCCCTCTCTCTTTTGGGGCACTCTTGAAACCTCTGAATGTTCATTTGAGTGACTGTGGTGCTTTCTTTTTACCCGCAGGCAACCCGTACATATTCTTCAAAGAAACCAGCTAAATTTAGCTCTTAAGATGGAACCTGGCCTAGACTCATCCAAACAGCCGAGCTCGTGTGACTGTGATATGGTGGCTTCCAGCAGCTCTTCCACAAATGAAAAAAGTGAACCGGATGAAAATGAGCCAGACGTACTGTGCAGCGTGGATCTGTCTAACACAGACATAATGAAAATTAAAGATCTAAGCATAGGCGATAACAACAGCCATGAAGACTGCACTGCTGTGACTGTGAGCAAAGAGCCCTCTGGAGAGCTTGGCAATAAAGACTCAACTGCAGAACTGAACGGTAATGGTAAAATTCCCAACAGAGACAGTGGCATTGACAGTCCTTCTTGTAGCGTGGCAGGGGAGACTTTCCCCAGCGAAGAAGGTGCAGAGCAGAAGAAGCCCAGTGTAGCTGGGAACCCAGGGGAGATGGAACCTGACAAAAAAGGCACCAAACCTGCCTCTGCAGAACAGAAGAGAGACTCTACGCAGGATGAAGACAGTGACATTGACGAGGGAAGCAGCGAGGAGCAAGAGACAGCAGAAGCGCCAAAGTTAGAGTATTTGGATGTAAACAAGGTAAGGTAGCTTGTGCATGGCTCTTCATTGCTCTGAAGCAGTTCCTGACTCTGCCCAGAGATCCCTTGCATCACTGTCCTACGTTGTTTGGTTTTTTGTTTGGTTGGTCTTACGTCAAAGGATCATGACAGTCATCATAATTTCCTGCTTGATGCAGGACATAACTTGTTCCTGACCTAGCTGCTGTCTTTTAGGAAGGTTCCCAGTCTTAATTTAAATGGTTTCATATAAGAGCGCCCATCATAGCCAGAGGCAAGTCGTTAAAACTTTGAGTGCTTTTCTAAGTAAAAATTCACACCTTGTGGTTCTGTTTGGGTTTGGATAGGCTCAGCTCCTGGTTGTTAGGTCATGTTGTTTTCGGTGGGGCTGCATGATGTGCAGAGCATCCTAGTAGGATATGCAGGGTGGAACTCTCTTCTAACAGCATATTTATTATTTTTTTTTTACATAAAGCCTGTGTTTCTACAGGTGTGACTATTTCTAGAGTGCAAAGAAGTTTTTTGGAGGGTAGATATATCAAATTACTCTTTAGGACGCTGCAGCTAAAAGAGATTCTCTTTGAATCCAGAGTGATGTAGTCCAAGCTGTTGTGTATTTGCTGCAGCTGTATAAAATTAATGACAGATTCCTCTGATTATCTGTTAATCAAGACAGTTATTTTTAGAAATAGTGATGATAAAACAGGTTAGATTCTTCCAGTAAAAGAAAACAGAAGATGTTTTGAGCAAACTTTCTGCAAAAGATTCCACTTTTTGGTTGGTGGGTTTGGGGGTGTTGTGTGGTCCGTCCATCTCTGTCCCATCCCCATCTCCCCCCCCCAGCCATCATGACAGTAAAGTTAATATACTGGATTTTTCTGGGTTTTAGAGACTGTGAAGAGTACTAGCATCTAGTGAACTGTAGCATTCGCACCTTGGTTTGTGCAAATTGTGTGGTTCTGCCAAAATCACCAAATATATCCCAGTTTGCATATGGCAAGAGCTTGTCCCTTGGGAACTACAGCAGTTAAAACTCATTCACTAGCTTCTGGGTCAAACTAGCCAGTGTCCATTGAAGGGTGATGGAAGTGGCATGTGGGTACATAGTGCACAAGAAGTTCTGTCTCTCCAAGCAAACAGGTGCCATTTCAGAACACAGTTACTTCTCTGCAGTGTCCCCTTTTTCTCCAAGAACAGGAGGCAGCCTGCTGAGGCAAACACACCTACAGGAAGGCATGAAAAAGCCCCAGACTTTCTCTGATGGGTGCATTGCTTTATGCTGCCATTCTTCCTGCTGCTTTATCTCAGGCTGGTGAGACTGGCCTCCCATTCCTGTGGTTCAGATGCTGCCGTTGTAGCCGGTGGCTCTCCCATACGGCATTGCTGTGCTGCTCCTTCTGCAGGCACGATGGATGGCAAAACCACTGGGTGCTGGCCCAGGGTCAGGCAGAGGGGACCGGGAAGGACCCAGCAGAGCCAGCAGCAGTAAGGGCTGCATGAACCAGGTCTGCTTCCCAAACCCCGCTGCTGTCTGTAGATAAGGAGGACGTGATCTCGTTCACCTCTTTGTGAGTCTACAGTCTCACCTGGCAGCTGCTGTGGATTCCAGAGGAGGAACCCGGTGGCCTGTCCCACCCCCACGAGATGCAGGGAGGACACCCTTGCCTTGGCACTGCATGTATCGAACGTGACCACATGGGCGTGGAAGGCTGCGGTGCCGATTGCCTTGGGCTTGTGCAGGAATAAATCCATGACAGTATGGGTCAGGGGATCCAACAGGAATGGAGGGTCTGTGCTGCCGAAGGAGATCTCTGTCTTTTATCTCCTATGCAAGAATTTAACTTGGGGTTCTGCAGGAAACATCTTAGTGATGGAGAACCCAGTGAACAAACATCTGTCTATTAGCACGTGTTGACACAACATCTAATGCATCCATTGACATCTGGTGTCTCTTCAGTAGTCTGCAGCGAAAGCTCGTTTGCATCTCTGATGGGCAGCACCACCATCATGGTGCAAGCAACAGCTGCTGCTGTTGGTTTTCCCTTGTGCGTGTCTATACATACATACATACACACACTGTGACGTAGCTCAGTTAATTTATGTTCATAGTATATATGTATGTGCATATGTGTGTGCAACTGAAGTGTTATTTAAAAGATTGTTTATTAGTTGCAACATGCCAGCGAGAAAGTAATGCATTGAATTAAAAAAATCGTTAATCTGGTAATTAAATTTACTGTTTGGACTAGGAATGCAGTATCAAAACAAGTGTGGCAATCCCAAGCAGAAGACTTTACCATATGATTAAGAAGTGCTTTACTGACAAATACCAATGTTTTCGAGTTTTGATGGCTGTTGTTAAGTCCTGTTCCTTGGGTTAAGTATCCAGATAGTAAGAAGTAATGCTGACAAAACACAGTTGTGAGGTCATAATTCTCTGTAGCATGCTTGGTGAATTTATAAGAGAGATATCTCTAGGGGAAGATTTTGTTGGGGTTTTTTTGTTTTGTTTTCTTGTGTTTCTCGTCTTCCTCAAGTGCATTTATGTGATGCTTTTCAGGTTCTCCCTTGAATTTGAGTTGATTTCACCATCCAAAAGGCTGTTTTGACACTGACCGAGCCACACTGGGCTAGCTTGGTTTTGCAGCCACATGGAAGGGGAGGGCTTAGAGATGTGCTGCCTTTTCTGTAGTGTAAGGAAAGACTGTGTCCTCTTCTAGGTATGTGTCAGGTGAAGCCAATTTATGTGTCAGGTGTGCACATCATCCTCCTGCTCTCCCCGTTGATTCTGTTGCAGGTTTGGGGCACTATGGGCTAAGGGTTAGGCTTAAGGGCTGTAACCTCCAGCAAGGAGAGCCAGTGCCATTTGAAGTTGACTTATTCTTAGGCTGCAAGTTCACATCACCCTCACCAAAAATATTCCAGAAAGCAAGGTACCTTCCCTACCTGAAGGAAAAGAGGAGTGTTCGGTTGCCATCAGTTGCTGGCTTGAGAGCTGGGGAGGCCCCAGCTCCTCCAGAAAGCTTTGTGTCGGGAGCCAGCATCTTTTTCCTGCTTCCCCCTTCCTACCCCTAGTACCAGGCTTTGCAGCTGCACGATAGAGGTGACCAGCGCTCTCATTAAATATGCAGGTTTCCAGAGAGCTTTGTTATATTTGGAGGAGGATGCATAAGAAGTACAGCTGCAGAATGATTTAATGATGGCTCAGTAACTCCTAGGATATCAAGTTAAGTGAAGCTTATGAATAAACATAAGTAGGAAAGAGAAATCAGATTTGCTTTTTTCTTCTCTAATTTTCTACTTCTACTGTACTACTCAAGCTTTCACACGTCCCATGGCTGGAGAAGTAATGTTGCCTGATATATGACTCGTATTGTTTTATTTAGTCTAGGTTTAGCTCTGCAGTGTGATGTGGCTTCCTTTGGGAGTCTGCAGCACAGTCTAACAGGTCTCACTATTAGCACAAAATTATTGGAATATGTTTTAAAATCTCAGGAGTGACTTACTGGGATTTCCAGTTATCTTTTATCAAAATGAAAATGAACAAGGGGAGCTTATTAGTTTTGATAATGTCTCAGAAAATGTCAGGAGCTCCAGGAACTGAAGCATGTTAGCCTTGATGGTTACAAAAAAAAAAAGAAGTGACATAAAAGTGAGACTGGGGGACTGTCATGCTCTGTAGTCATATACCGAAGGGTTCTGCCAGCTGCCTGGCAGCAACGGAGTAATGCTTCTGAGACGGCTAACGCTTCTTCATATATTTTTATTCGGGTATTTTTCACTAAGAGTAATATGTGCTTGCTAGTAATCACCAAAAAATGCCTTTCTCCATCTGCCCTGCTTCCTGCTGTGTAACATAGTAACAATGAAGTCCCACGTGGGCCTTGTACAGTCACCAACACACACTTCCATTCTGCCTGTACGTGGCTGGAGTTTCACTTCTGGTTTCATTGTACAGTTTGTGTTGGAAAATGTGACCTGCAGTCCAGTAAATCAGACATTTGGATAAGATTATCTCCATGTATAGTCTGAAAACAATTTGCACAGGTCAATGTTTTAGTCGTAATGCTGGTTAAGAAAAATCAGATATGTTCTCATCATCCTTTTTTTTTTTTTTTTTTTTAATATCCTAAGGAAAATGAGATCTCAGTGCAACAGAGATGACAACCAAGCATAGGACAACTTGCTTTCAGCATTTTTGAGTAGGAAGTTTTCTGTGATCTTTCTGAGACTTTCAGTGTTCTTTGTAGGCATGACTGGTGGGATTATAAAGCATAACTGTATATGATTTTAACCTGAGCTGTATCTCAGCAGCTTTCTCACAAGATATGCTGAAAGCTCCTTGTGATAGAGATGCTAACTGAATATGGTTGTGCACCACTGACTGTATGAAGAATGGTTGCTGCAGGGTATTGTCTGAGTTTTCTCACATCAAGCCTTTGTTTTTTACTCGGTGGGTGCCTGGCCAGGTCAGCAAGTGGGTTCACAGGCAGCAGTGATGTGCTTGTGGCTACTTCATTGCACAAATCATTGCTATTCCCCAGTTGGTATCTGTGATGGGGTATCTGAGGAGCAAATGCATCCCCCACACACTCAACAGCTGGGAGTCTGACCTTTATGAGACGCTGGTTCTTTTTGTTTTCAGGCTGGGTGTTTCATTTTGCTTTAAAATGTTTTATGGACAGTTACATCTGGAAATGAATTTTTGAGCCTTCCAAAAAGAAGTGAAAGAGCATCCTGCTACTGCCGCTTTGAGCGCTGGGGTGAGCTTCCCGTGTCGTGAAGTCAACACGTACCGCTTCCCTTTTCTCCTCCTCCTGGTGGCCCCGCCAGCCAAGCTGATTCAGCAGGGCTCTGCAGTAGGTGTGCAGCTGTAACACGTGAGCAGAGGACAGTCGTAACATGCTGTTGCTGCACCAAGCAAGTCAGTCAATAAGTGCGTCGGGCGAAGCAGGATGTAATCATCCGCATTTGAGTTGGCAAATTTGTTTTCCTTTAGAAAGATAGACCATTAAATACCTCGTTCATAGTGAACTGAATGATTCTGGCTTTGTCAAAGCTGTCCTGCCGTGGCATAAAAGAAGGTTAGAAGAATGGGACTGCCTCACATTTAATTAATTATTCTACTGTTTCATTTAAAATAATATGTCCATCGAAAGGCAAGTATGTTGCAAACACACCTATCTGTTCTAGCAGACAGCAATTGAAGACAGAGTTGCTCTTTAAAACTGAGCTCAAGCTGAGACTCTGTTCAGCCGTTGTTTGGTATTTAAACAGATGTCAGCAAGTTTCTTGGAAATATAAACTGATTTGCAGATGGTGAAGGTCAGGAGGTTAAAAAGTGCCTGCACTGTGTAAAGTTTTACTTCTGAGAACAAATGTATTTGGTTGGAAATAATTATTTTTCAGATTCTGAATTCAAACAAATGAAAGGATGCTCTTGGCAGCTGGCGTGCCGGCCGGTTACGTAAGGGCCTTTCATTCAGGCACTCTTCTGTGCCCAGCAAAACTGGCAGATGAATTCTTTCTCAGTGAGAAATCCTCATCGTTACTGGAGTTTGAACAGCCAGCAGTGCATTTCCTTCTAAGCTGTAATACGTTGTATTTTATTGTAACAAATTCAAAGCTTTGTTGTGCTGTGAATTTCCCCCCTCCCCAAATAGTAATAGATATATCCTGTGAATGGGTGGAACAGGATGTGTAGCATGTTAGAATAGCTTAAAAGAGTATTTGAGTTGGTTTCAAATAATTTGAGTAGGGGAATAGGCAGAGTACATGTCAAAGCCTTATTCATGGTGCGGTTGCCTGGCTCCAGGTTTGTGCCTAGAAGGAGAGGGATTGCTTCAAGGGAAGGCTAATGCTGTTTCAAATCCAGAAAAGCTATTCACCTTCCTTCAGTTAATACTTGCATCACGGAACTGTGGGAACTTCATGCTAAGGGGTGCCTCATTTCGTGTTGGATAACTGTGGATCTGACTTGTTCGCATACATGGCTGGCTTTGGAAAGTCTTGGAGGCCTCTCAGCTGTATTGCAGGCTGCCTAAATGTGCAGGAGGGTATTAAGTATTTCTCGTCAGCTTTGCTGGGAAACAAAATAAGGTTATGTGGAATAAGCTTACAAGAGAGCCATTTGTCATTTTCTAACAATCTAGTGGTGGCTTCTGCTGGGTTATGTCTAGAAATGCCGGCCACAAATGCTAGTGAGCGCACAGAGACAGGCACTTGGGATGGAAAACGCTGCTGCTGGTGAGGGGCCCAGGTGCTTCCTGAGCTGGAAACAGCCCTGCCTTTTTAATAGACTTCAGCTGGACTTGTGCCCCATGGGTTTGTCCAGTCCTTTTGTGAACCTGCTGCAGGTTTACTCTCTGCAGTGACATGTCATTTCAGGAAGCAGCTCTCGGTCTTGAAGCAGCACCTTGGTAATTTTATTTGATGCCCTTTAGTGTTCCCATGGAAGTAATAGTGAGTAATTGCACCCAGCTGATGCTCTGTATGCCATTAATCATTTATACATCCCTCTAACCTTCATCGCAGTTGTCTTCTCCCTGCCATCCCCCCACCAATCTGGCCCAGTCAAATTTCCCTGCGTTTAATCATCCTTGCTGCCTCTTCTGCATACCTGTATTCCCAAACACAAAACAGCCAGCCCTCAGTTCAGGACTGGTTAGGTTATATATAAGCCTGGTGTTTGAAGTCTAGACCTTTAAGAAGGTATCTAATGTTCATCAGAAAGCTAAAGCTGGTACCCTAATAACTCCAGTACTTTCAAGCACTCGGAGAGCAAAGAGTCTGTGTAGCTTTTGGCTAAACTGTGAACGAAGTCAGTGCTTCGTAACTGCGACTGGGTTTTTTAATTATTCCTTTCTCATTTTATTTTTTTAAATGAGCTTAATGAAAGATTTCACTGAGTGACTTGGGTTAGATTGCTGAAAACTTTCTAGGGAATTGGCCAGTGTTTAAAGCTGCATAAAAATCTTATAAATAAGCCGTAGAGAGTAGTGCTGTGCTGGCCATGGAGAGAAACCTGGGGCCAGACGGGTCTGGTTACTAGTTCTCTTTTTAGTCACAGGACCTGAATCCAAAAAGTAGAACAGTTGATTTGCACTCCAGTGCCTTAGTTACTAAATGCACTAGACTTATTTCCAGATTTGGAGGCTGTTTCTGGTTCTTTACACAAAACCATAATGAACTAGAGTGGTGCCCTGACCAGCCATGGACTGCATTATTAATTGCTCTTTTCAGAAAATAGCTTTAAAAACGTCTCTGGAGCAAACTGATCCTTTGATGAGCGGTGCAGAGCAGATTCTGAAATACATTAACCTCCTTCACTTCAGGCTTCTCTACGGGCGGGGAATTTGGCCCACTGAGAAAATGGAAAAGAGAACAGGTTTGTAGATGCAGATGCATTCTGTTATTTGTAACTTTTTTTCAGTGTACAGAGCCCCAAAAGCTATTCAACATTGCAAATGAACTGCTCCATACCGAAGAAGCGTATGTTAAAAGACTCCATCTGTTGGACCAGGTAATTCAATTTTGAATAAACTCAGCTTTTGTTTCTATGAGCAGCAGTGACGTCTCCTGTTCATCCCCTAACCTATAGCCCAATAGTGTGAAAATGCTGTTTGTAGGTGGGAGATGGAGTTTGCTTGCCAGACTGCGTGCCATGAGTCCCAGAGGTGAGCTTTTGGCACGAGAGTTCCCTGAGCTGGAACCCGAGGATTAGGATGGCAGAAAGAGGAATGGGAAAGCAGCAGCCCAGGATACAGACACCATCAGCATTTGGTTCCTCCCTGGGTGTGCATGGAGAGGAAATCACAGGGACACTGAAGGCACTGAGAAATTATGAAATCTGTGATTGCCACATGGGTCAGCCCCATGCTCCCAGGGAATACTTTATTTTTTTTTACCCACTGTGTTTCATAATTGTTGTCCATCATGTTTACACGTGGGGATAAAGTAAAACTGGTGTGATGAGCCAGAACTTTTTTCCTCATAAGCATTAGGGTGAGTCTACACAGTTCAGGCATTTCTATAATTATCTCCAAGGAAAAAAAACCCACATATGCCAGGAAGAAGTAAAAATGAGGATGACTCACATTGCTAATGAAGTCCTTTTTAAAAACAAGGCAGGGGGTGGGAGAAAAAATTGTACCTTGCTCAAGATCTTGTTAGAAGCTGTAACTTGCAGAGTCTTCTGCCCTCCGACACTGGGATATCTATGGAAGACTTTCCAGTGTTTGCTTTGGATGAGCAGAGGCTGTTTCAAGACCTTAGTAATCTAGGGAGTGTTGTTCCCTTTTGTTCAGTACAGTGTAATTTTTCCCACAGAGAAACAAAATAATCACATGGTTTATTTTGCTTCACATAAATAGGAGTAAGTGCTCTTCAGGGACTGGTTGTTCTTTGCAACTTGCACTTCCAAAGAAGAGATGTCTGATCTTCTCAGTAGTTTTGATCTTTTTTGACTTACCCCTCAGAGTTTTCTAATTTATGGCTATGGCCCATAGTTATAAATCTAACCCTAATTGACAGTGGGCTTATGTTCTGTAAACCTCCTGAAAGACCCCAAGGACTGACTACCAGAAGTCAAAAATTGTAGCTCTGTTCCAAGGCAGTCAGCTTTGTAATACTGCAACCTAAAGCCAGCGTGTCTAGCATTGCTTTTTGTATATATATCTTGGTACTGTCTTGTTGTCTTACGCAGGTTTTTTGCACAAAGTTGTCAGAAGCAGGTATTTCATCTGAAGTGATAACGGGCATCTTTTCAAATATTTCTTCCATCTATTGTTTCCATGGACAATTTCTTCTTCCTGAGCTCAAAGCAAGAATTACACAAGAATGGTGGGTAACTGTCATTACAATTGTTTAAAAAATACATTTTTAGGAAAGTACAGTAACTGTAAGGCCTAGTCTAATTCCAAATTTTAAATTGTTTAGTAGAGTAGTTCACTTATTATTTAATACATTAGTGTGGAGTCTCTTAAGCATTTGGGACTACTGGAATAGACCTGAGCACTCAAAATTTCCAGAGTACATTGTGAGAATTTTTTCACTCCAAAGTGTTGCCAGAGCTGTGTTCCTGACTGTATTTCCACTCTCTCTATTATTGCAGAACTACGAAATTGCAGTACTAGGAAGGAAGGAAACTGCTTATTTTGGCCCCTAGATGAAGTATTTTGGCCCCAATGTGCAGTATTAAAAAAAAACGCAGTTACTTCTAAAAGAAGGAAAATGCATCATCATGTCACAGTCTAGACTTTGCATGCCCTGTTGGAGACTTCATGAGAAACATCTATTTTATATTTAATTAATTTTATTATGGTTATATAAAATTTAATTTAATGTTAAAATCAGCATCATAGCAGCCATCTAATGGAAAATCTGGACAGATAAGACAGATGACTTCATATCTCTAAATCTGCTTATGTCTGTTATGCAATCACTTCTGTTGAGCACCACAGCATTGCATAAGTTTTTACTCCAGAATTTGTTGGCCTTCTGTTTGAGGAGATAATAAATATTATTTGTTACAGTGTATAGGTACTTTCTTTAAGCAAATAGGTGTAGGTTTTGGGTTTAGTTTGGTTATCTTTGTTTCCAATGACTAATAAAGGTCAAATACCAATTAAAATTTGGCAGCTGTAATAAGCTGTAGACGGGGCAGAGATGCAGCAATGGGCAGAAAGGTTAATTGTAAAGCACAGCTAGGGAACTTGATTTGAGGGGACACAGGGGCTGCAAAGAATGTCCTGCGGTGGAAGGTGCAGATAGTGCTGATGCTGCTCCTTTCCAAGCGTCCCAAATGACAAAGACAAGACCAGAGGTCACACCATGGAGTTCATCAATGACCAGAAGGAATAAATGAGTCTCAGCACCTTTGTGCCTGACTTGCATTGACTGGGACAGGTGTAATACAAGGGGAGGAAAACTGGAGAGCCTGGAAGTCAGAAGAGGGCCTGTGAAATGGCTAGAGAGGGTCTAGCTTGGCCAGACTGCGAGTCACGAGTTCAGAAGGGAAAAGCTGCGGGGAAGGTGGCTGGTGTTCTGCCTGCCCGTGAATGTGGGGACGAAGATGTGTGGCTGCCACTGTGCCCAGCCCGGGGGGTCCTCTAGGCATATGTGTGTCTGGCCTCTGGGACTGCTCAGCTGAACTCGGCAATCTCTTTGCATTAAAACCTCTTCAGATGTTTGGCTGTGATGGAAAAGATGATTTTGTAAAAGTAAAAGTTTCCCACAAGATTTTGTGCTGAACAGCAGAGAGATACAGAAGTTTCTTTAACAGCGCATAGTCAGTTTGAACCTGATCCTCACGGAAGAGAGTGACAGTGGGGGTAGAAATATCAGCCTTGGTGCACCTAGATTAAATGTTTAAGGCTTAGTCTATGGTACCATGTAGATCACACTAAACTTATCCTGAAATATCTTAGTAGCATGTGTGTGTAAGTGCTTGTGTACATGTGAGAAAGACTTACAGTTGTGTTTTCTCTCAGAAAACAGTATTGAGTTACAGAGATTTCAGTACTTACCTGTCTCTTTCCTATAGGAATGTCAACCCACGGCTAGGAGATATCCTACAGAAACTTGCTCCTTTTCTGAAGATGTATGGAGAATACGTAAAGAACTTTGACAGGGCAATGGACATGGTGAACACATGTATGCAGAGGTCCTCTCCGTTCAAAGATGTTGTTCAGAACATACAGGTATGTTGTTAATTGGCATAATATAGCTTGGAGATCCCTCATTTGTTTGTGTGAGAGTTGAGGGGTTTTTTGCCAGTGCATGACACACAGTATTTAGCTACAAGATAATAGGCCTTTAGTATTAGAAATATACTATTTTAGTGGCAGTCCTTTCTTCTCTTTTGCTACGTGACACGGATTTTTCACATGGGTAGGTTTTTCTCTGCTCACATATTTAAGAGTAATCAAAAGTCACAGAATGAAATTTGCCATTGGCCCAGCGGTTCTAACAGTGAACATGTCCTTTTATAAACCTTTGTATTTCTCTTCCTCTTTTAAATGCTTTTGAATAAATACATTTTCATTCCGAG
The DNA here is from genome assembly GCA_035590215.1 of Microhierax caerulescens. Lineage (NCBI taxonomy): Eukaryota > Metazoa > Chordata > Aves > Falconiformes > Falconidae > Microhierax > Microhierax caerulescens. Next base: position 5,787,755 of record JAVJGJ010000047.1, on the reverse strand, counting down.
GTGTGTCTGTTTGAGTTTGGGCATGTCACTGGCAGCATCTGCTGTTGCTCTGATTTTTCTGAGGCTCACAAAGTGGCATGCAGCTCTCGGGGTTTGCTGCTCTGCGGGAGGGTGCTTAGCCTGGATTTTCGTATGTTTTAATTATACAGAAAGCTGCATGGGGAGTGGGGAAGAGCTCTGCTTGTACTGGCAAGTCTTTGTAACCTCTCTCTTGCTCTCAGGCCCTGGGCCAGCTGACGGGATGCAGCAGATTCCAGCACACTTGCAAGCATCCCTCCACGGGTGCTGGGAAAGCAGCTAAGGTCCTGCAGGAGGGGAGGGCTGGCGGGGAGCGGGTTAAGCTGAGGAAGGAGCACAGCTGCCTGCCCTAAATGGGAGGATTGTGGCTGGGCCAGCTGTCGGGAATCAAGTAATCCCCCAGCAAGCTGGGAGAGGAGAGGCCCTGCCTGCAGGGTCAGGGCTGCCAGCCGGTGACTCAGGCAGAAGCTTGGAGAAGCAGCAACTGGGGAAGGTCCTCTCCTACCAGGCTGTCACTCCACGTGGCCTTTTCTTAACCTTTTTCTGCCTGAACCCAGCATGCTTTCACTAAGCTGCTGCTTAGCAAGCAAAGAACATTTTAAAAAAAAGCACACAGGCGTTTTGCTATCTTAGGTTTGTGCCCAGCCGCAGACATGGCTTTCTGAAGTGGTTTGTGACTGTTTGCGACTGTTTTCCCTGCAGCATGGGTATCTGTCCACCCTAAAATTCATCTGTTTTCTCTCACTGCCGAGCTACAACAAATGATTTGCGTTAGCTGCCAGCCTGCAGAATGGCTCTGCAGCTGTCCAAGATGGTGAGCATTTCTGCTGTTGCTTGAGCAAAACTTTCTGACAGGCAGTATGAACACAGTGCATATAGGAGATGCAGTTCTGAAGCCTACTGATGACAGTGTTTCACTGTAGGTTATTTTAGTGGCAACATGACAGCATCTGTCACTTCTGTCAATGACCATAGCTGTGGGAGGCAAAGATTTCTCCCAGAAAACTTAGTCCAATATCTGACCTATCTCTGCCATCAAAAGCCACCCGTTACTTTTCAAAATACTGGTTGAAGTCTGTTGTGATCCTGCAGTAACCCCCAAAGCTGCTAATGCAAGTTACACAGCTTAAGGCATTGACAATTATTAATTGCACTAAACTAGGGAAAACAGAAAACAAAAATAAAATACTACCTTTAAGTGAAGGACTGTGACTTACTAAGTTTACTTTAGCTGACCTTGAAGATACACATGCTTTCTTTTCGGTTCACATCCACCTACTGGGGCCAACACT
>JAVJGJ010000047.1:5748213-5784627 GCA_035590215.1 Microhierax caerulescens | reverse complement strand
CAGGGCAGTGACCGTCCCCCTGCCCTCCGCACTGGGGCGGCCGCACCTCCAGCCCTGGGTTCAGTCCTGGGCCCCTCACCGCAGGAGGGATGCCGAGGGGCTGGAGCATGTCCAGGGACGGGCAGTGGGGCTGGGGAAGGGGCTGGGGCACAAGGAGCAGCCCAGGGAGCTGGGGGTGTTCAGCCTGGAGAGGAGGGGGCTCGGGGGGACCTTACTGCTCTCTACAGCTGCATGACGGGGCTGTAGGCAGGGGGTGGTCGGTCTCTTCTCCCAGATAGCAAGTGATGAGACGAGGAAACAGCCTCAAGTTGTGCCAGGGAAGGTTTACACAGGATATTAGAAAAAATGTCTTCACTGACAGGGTGGTCAAGCACTGGAACAGGCTGCCCAGGGGGGCAGTGGGGTCACCATCTCTGGGGGTATTTAAAAGATGTGTAGCTGCTGAAGGACACGTGGGCTCGGCAGTGCTGGGTTAATGGGTTGGGATCTGTGATCTTGAGGGTCTTTTCCAAACTAAGTAAGTCTATGATTCTATGATAGCTTGAGAAGTTGTTTCTGTATGTGAGTGGTCATTTTTCATCACTGTTTAACACCAAACACAGGAGCAAAACCAAATGCTTCTGTGCTTGTTTCTGTCTGTTACAGAAACAGGAGGTGTGTGGAAACCTGACGTTACAGCATCACATGCTTGAACCAGTGCAAAGGATTCCTCGTTATGAGCTTCTCCTAAAGGACTATTTAAAGAAACTTCCAGAAGAGTCTCCAGACAGGAAAGATGCTGAAAGTACATGTAAACTCCTCTCTGTCTAATGAGCACAATAAAGTCTTGGGAAGTTTTGTCTTCACATGTTCAGATACTTTCAACTACAGCTGTGGTAGAAATGGAGATTTGAATTAATCAAGTTATTGCTAAACATAGTACAAAGATATTTTGAATGCTCTTAAGCAGAGAAGAAGAGGGTTGATAGTTCTAGGAATGAAGGGAGTTTTGGCAAATAAGCAATGACAAAATATTGAGGTTTGTAATGGTAGAACATCTGGCATTTTTATTTAATTCATTGTATAGCCAAAGACAAACACAGGAGGGCATCCCATAGCCTGAGGAAGAAAATAAGAATAGTCTTACATGCTTGCCAGGAAAGCAAGTTAGACTCTTAACTCAAAGGAACAGGAGAAATGGACTTCTCTTGGTGTCTAGGAGTCCTGTTCAGGAGAACAGTCTAAAAAATGTGCTTATGACCTCTTGAATGAGACTTAAGCTAACTTTTAGTAGGTTGATTGGTAGACACTGATACATTTTTTGTGTGTGTGTCACTATGTGCTTTGGCTCACCTAGACTTTTAGGAGAGAAAGACTAAACACTTAGATGCACGTGGGCCAGTTGAACATGCAGAAGTGATTGTGTATGTAACTGCTTATAAGCATTCCTTTTACTTTATGAAAGGAAAAAACACAGTCCTTGCTTTTGCAACAGCAATTTTGCAGGAAAACCAATAGTCAGGGAGGTGTAACAAAACCCCAAGGTGCTATGAACAAATACGATCCAGAGAATGCGTAACTGTTGCTACATTTATTGCAGAGTCACTGGAGCTCATATCTACAGCAGCGAACCATTCGAATGCAGCGATCCGAAAGATGGTGAGTAGGAATGGCATAATGGAGTTGTAATCTGACTGAAACACTTCATTGAGCCAGTGGTCCCTCATTGCAATAGGCTCAGTGGAGTAGGCTGGGGATAATTTTCAAATACAGTGAGTCAGAAGTAAAACATCAGTTGGATATCTGAGATCTTTTTATCATAAATGGTCCTGTTCCGGTTACCGTGGCTTGTTGGGCCTAAATTTCACTTTTATTGTTCTTAAGGACCCAATGAGTTGAAAAAGGAGGCCTTCATAAAACTCATTATTTGATTTTCATTGAGAAATACTGAAAGTGTTACAATGAGGTCCATTCACAAGGTGTCCTTGCAGATTTTCACACTGGTTTTTCAGTCCTACAGGTCTTTACCAGACTGGAGCTAGTTTTGGTTTGATTTTGGCTCATCCTAAATGCACAGTGTGCATTTAGCTTGTGTCAGTAGCTTTGATAAGCTGTACTTCTAAAGCTGGGCAGACTGAGACCATAGAGATTTTGAATGTTAGCATGTGCTTTACATGCAGAATATACAGGTAGTGCTACCATTAAAGTAAATGGACTTCATTGTTACAGATATTACCCCTTTTGTGCACCCAAGTGCCTCAGGAGCTTTTTTATCTAATAAATCTGAAATGCTACAGATCAGGCTTAACGCTTCTTGACCATTTGTGAGTACAAGGTTTACATCCCCTTTTGTATCAGACCCTTACTTCCTTCCCTTGGCCGACGGGACACCATGAGACCACGTTTCCTGAGGCTGCTGTGGGGAGGTGACCAGCTGGTGTCTGTGTATTTTCGGTGTGTCTCAGTGAAAACCCATTTTGAAACCATATGTTTCTATTTTAGTCTAGTGTGTTCTCTCGATAAGGATACATTTCAGTGGAAATTTTTCTGGTTTGGGGTCTTGAACAACTATTTTGCTGGGGGACTGTGTACAGTATCTCCACGGATGGCAGGAATGTGAAGCCACCAGTTAGCTCCTTTCTGCATTGGATACTTTGTCTGTTAGTACACAAAAAGCTGTTAGAAAAGGGTGCTTTAATAATTTTGCACACCCTGTTTATTGCTGATAATAACCTGAAGCCTTTAATCAAGCTTCTGATTGCATTGAATTATTCTGTAATGAACAAATTTTTATTCATCTGCCAAAGCAGAGACTTGAAGGAAAAATACCCAAGTAATAATTTCAGGTTTGACTGCGTGGTTTCCCAACTGGCACGTCCCAGCAGAAGGTACCGTGATGTGCTGGGGCAGTCGGTGGGTTGGTGGGGAGCAGTGCAGTGTGAGAGCAGCACCGTCCTACACGAGTGCCTCTGCAGAGCCCTGCACAGTGACACGAGTGGCTGCAGAAGGTCAGAGCCAAACCAAAAGAAAAGCAAGGGCTGTAGCAAAATCTCTGAAAGTTCATGGAGGTTTGACTTAATTGTTGGCTGCTTCCTCCTGTTATGGTGTAGTAGAAGTAGTAAATCATGCTTCCAAAGCTGAATTTTCCTAGAGGTGCAGATGCCTCTCAGGTTTTGGATCTGGTGTTTGTGTTACAGCTTCTCCTTTAAAAAAAACCAAACAAAACAACTTGATAAACTCACTGGGTTTTAATTGTTTTTAGATTAGTGGGAGCTCTTGCTCATCTTCCATTTGGTGGAAAAAAGTCTTCAGCCTTTTTGGGCTTAGGTGATTTGCTTATTTGTTTTCAGTCCACAGCCCCCACCTCCCATTTTGTTTTGCAGTTTGTTTATTTTAACCATTTGGGTTTGTTTGGCTTTTTTTGGTAGGGTTTTCTGGTTGTTCATTTGTTTAATCATTGGTCAGAAGAATTGATTAGGACAGGAACTGGTATGACATATATTTGTGATGAAAATTCTGAAGTCCATTGGGGGTAAAAAAATGTGTAAAGACCTGAAACTCTGGCTTAATCTATAGATAGGTAGAGGTACAATTTAGAGGTGTGTTTGGTCACATATTTGGGTGTCACTGCATAGATCTCTGGCCTCACTTTCTGACCATTTGCTGACAGTGCCATTTGGAGCACACCAGTCCAGCTTCTGTGGGTGAAAGCCAAACCTTTCCAAATGCTGTAACTCAGTAGCAAGATGTACACACCTTACTTATTTTGACTTGTTGAAGCTGCTGCAGTGCTTCTTGTAGCAGCTGCAAGCGGGTGAATTAGTTACCTTTATCTATTTGAATAGTGTGTAGAGGGACTTTAACATTTGGATGACTTACTATTAAGTAGAAAGAGTGCTTTGCTGAAAAAGGAAAAGTAATCCCTTCATAAAGAATTTTGACCAAGACGTAAGGATGTCTGAGTGACATTAAAACTGTATGTTAGGCGTTTTGTCCTGGCCTGTTTCAGAGGTGCTTTTTGCCATGGAGGCCCCTGTGTAGGATTGCAGCATTCCCCATACAGCTAAGGTTTTAGACTTCGCATTTAGAAATGCAGAATATGACTGTGCTTCCTGATGGAGACTTACCTGCCCTTCTATCAGCAACAATACAAGAGGGGAAACATCTCAGAAGCTGAGAAACGATCATACTGTAGCAAAAGTCTTAGTCTGAGGCGTGGTGTGGAAGCTGAGTTAATAACTTTGGAAACAATTGGGTAATATACGAGTCTCCAACTTGGCCATTGATTTTACTGGACCTGATGCCATTGCTTCCAAAGATACATCTTCATTGTTTAATAGGAATATCTAAAAATATCAAGTAGTTTGACCTCAAAACGTCATTAAAATTGCCCAATCCAAGTGTGACTCATGAGTGACTATTACAGAGTGGGGAAGAGTACTGAAGAGTATGGAGCAGGTATTGATCAATTTTTGAAAATGCTAAGGTATAGCAGAAGTGAAAGACTTTTGTTTCCTACTTATATACACATACCACAGAAATGATACTGTGGGTAATATAGACCAAATGGAATAATTTTTTATGTTTACATTGCTGGGGTTTCTGTACTTGCAGGAAAAGATGCACAAGCTTTTGGAAGTCTATGAACGACTTGGTGGTGAAGAGGATATTGTTAACCCAGCCAATGAGCTCATTAAAGAAGGACACATTCAGAAACTTTCAGCAAAGAATGGCACCGCGCAGGATAGATATTTGTTCCTGGTGAGTATTTTTGTTGTCCTGTTATTTTCAGAGATGTGCTCTGAAATGTACATTTCTGTTTTCCTAAGCTGAAAGATGAGAGCATTCACCAACTGAGCCCAGTTACTCCTTCCTCTGAGCAGCGGGTTTCTCTTGATGCTTTTTCCTTGAGGATTTCCTTCCTTTTGTCATGTTTGTGGCCAGTGCCGATGGCTTGTCAGGCCCAAAGGGGTCTTTGCCATGTCTCTCCTCAAAGACAGTGTTTTGCTAAGTGCCTGGGCCAGTGTGGTCCAGCTGTGCTACCTTGCTGCATAAGATGGCCAGCTCTCTCTGACGCGGAGGGAATAGTCCTTGTCTGCTTTCAAGGCAGCCAAATTAGTACCAGAGAGAGGGGGAGAAGGGGGAAGTGACTGGTTGACTTGTTTCTGTCTGTTCACTTCTTTCAAATGATGATATGTGAGCCTAGCTTGCTCCTTAAATCTCCTCTTGAGAAGTGCATCTTAGAGTAACACACACCAGTCCTAAGCCATCACAATGCAATCTCTGTCCGGTGTGTGATGCCTTAACTTCAGGCTTTCCCTTGTTACAGTTTAACAGCATGGTGCTATACTGTGTGCCAAAACTGAGACTGATAGGCCAGAAGTTCAGCGTTCGAGAGAAGATGGACATTGCTGGACTACAGGTTTGCACCTCTTCTTTTCCTTCGTTTTAATGCTTCCCCACTTGATAGCATCAGACCCCCTCTGAATCCAAAAATATAACAATATCTGTATGGAGGAATATAATGTAATTCTAAAATCCAGCTTTGGATCTCTTTTTTGGAATTATTATGAGGTCATTATCCAAAGGCAGGTAAAAAAATGGTGACTCTGTGCATGCTTTGATTGAAAGCCTTCCCTTGTTGCTTCGCTAACACAGGAGATACCTTTTCCCCCTACTGCTGTAGGGGACTGGTTGGTGATACAGATTCAGAAGTTTTGTAGCAAGACAAGTAATTATGTAAACAATCCTTTGTTTTTTCTACCTCTGTACTGTATTCTGAGTGAACTTCTCAACTAAGTATTTCAAAGAATGAATGTATTTGTAAGTCATTAAAAATGATTGAAAGACAACAGAGACTAGGCAAGAAGCTGATGCGTTCTTTTTACAGGTCCAAGAAATTGCCAAGCAAAATGTGGCTCATACATTTTCAATAACAGGAAAAAAGAGATCACTGGAACTACAAGCTAGGTATGGTGCTTGTTCTGTATTTTGAGGTTTCTGAATATTTATGATCTAGAGGATATGGCTGTGCTAGTATGACATAGCTTTAAACCAGGAGAAGAGCATCAAAGATGCATAGCTTATGTATGCAAGAGGATATGATGGTCCTAAGTCAGAGTGTGTTAATGTTATATTGATTTGCTTTATTGAATGCTTATGGATTTATAGTAGTGCTCGTAGGTTCCAGTGCGTAAATAATTCAAACAGTTTTGGTATTTGGTAATAATTGAGGCCAGTGATTATTAATAATGTTTATAAAACAGTGGATAGCAAAGCTAAAATCTGGATTATATAAAGCTGTGAAGATGTGAATTGAATTTACTGAAAATATTGGAAGCCGAGTTATGATGTTTTCTGTATTTTTCTTTTGTTTTAACAGAACAGAAGAGGAGAAGAGGGAATGGATTCAGGTTAATACAAAACTGTTATGATATGGGTGGAAATCATCATGCAGTCAGCAGCTTCTGGTTTTTTAAGTTATTTTTGGGGGGTTCTGAATGAATGAGTCTGTGTGAGGAAGCTGAATGGTCTGGCAAAGCTGCTTATGGAGAGATGTGGAGCCCCAGTCAGGGTCCCACCACAGACCCACTGTCCCCAGGGCAGTGTACAGGGGCTTCGAACAGGTTCCCATTCCCTGCAGTCCTCATGCCCAGCGAGAGGGGAGACAGATGTCAGAGATCGGCCCTCTGTATTCTTGCAGTCTGTCTGATAACAACCATAGTTTTTTAAGTTAAACAGTAGTGAGTTAACAACAGCACTCGTGGTTATTAAGGTTTTTAAAGTTTCCATTTCATTTACGTAAGGATTTTTCACTAAAATTATAATCCTAACCTTCTTCCTATGAGAGAATTTTTCCAAGGCTCCTTTGTGATGCTTCTCATCTTTGCTGGAATTTTTGTCTCAGGTCATTCAAGCAACAATTGAAAAGCACAAACAGAACAGCGAGACATTTAGAGCTTTCAATAGCTCTTTTTCTCAAGAGGAGGAGCATCTTCCTGATTCCTCAGTAAGTATGAGTGCTTAATTCTTCTTTGCTATAACAGTTTTACCAACAGTTAAGCTAGACTTAGCACAGCTAACTAAAATAGTGTAGTCTTGTTCTTGATTTTTATATTACATTACGGTACAGTTGGCTCAGTTTCTCTGGCTCTCAAATGCATATCAGTCATAGTTACTCAACCATGCAGGTATGGAATAAATTACCCAGGGTAATTCGGTGCAAGAGATCTATCAGTCATGTTTTCCAGACTAGTGGCTCATTTAGCATAACAGGTGTAATTTTTCAATGTCACGAGTGGTTGGCTCTCTGGAATGACGTTTGTGTGCCTGGGAGGTTTTCTTCATTACTTTTCCCCATCTTCTCAGAGTTGTGTTTTGGGATTATTTCTTTTTTCTTATTTTATTATTATTTAAAAAGTTTTAAAGAGTTGGGGGAAAAAATGATGCTTTTAAAAATACTATCTTACAGATAATAAATACATTTCAGAAAGAATGCTTCTCAAATAAATACGCAAAATAGTTTTGTAAGTTTATTCTGTTTCTCTGCAACTGTAATTTATTACTCTATGCTGTGTTTGGTAGGAATTTTGGTTTGAAAGTATTTACATAAGGATGATAATATCTCCTCATTTGACTTGAAAATGATGGTGATAACCTTAGCCACAGTCATTTGCTACAAGCTAAAGAGGAGAGAGCCTGAAGGGGGGAGATTTTTAGGAATTTCGTGCAGATCTGCCTGTGTGATGATGATGTGGGTCAAAGGTGGTAAATCTTGGACCACAAGCAGAGAAGGTCCATCTGCAGAGATTAAGCTTGGCGACCTTTTATCTTCCTCCTCCATCACTCTCCTAAACTTTTTGTTTTGGTTTGTTTTTTTGTTTGGTACCTAACCATTTTTGAAACCTCTCCTTTCCCAGATCTGAGTCAGTGACTCAGTATTGCTGGAGTTTTATCTGACTGATTCCCAGGGGGCCCAGGAGAGATGCTAGATATTCCTTTCATCCCAACGTTAGTCAGGCTGACAGCAGAGATCTTTGCAAACCTTTGCAGAGTCTAGGATGCTGTTGTTGATAGCAGCCAGCAATGAGCCATTTTCAGAATACGGTGTAGCTTACTGATCTTGAGCTATTCATCAGCTACGATTACTCAGAAAAAATTGGAAAACAATCAGTTAATGCCTGTATTTTTAAGTTAACTGATGGACGCCTTCAGAACCAGGATGCTTAGATGGGAAGAAAAATGTTTTGCAAATAAGCAAACTACTAAGCACACTTCTTGCTATCCAATTAAGACACAGTGTGTGTTCAACTTTATTATTATTGTCTTGCTTTGTAAGTTCCATTTTATTTTGCATCTGTGTTAATGGTGTATCCACATGTTTATACTCTACTGGTTCATAAAAGTTAAGCAGAGCAGAAATCTAGTTTATCTCCTGGCTGTGATATAAATGCAGTATGCAACTTAGCATTCTGGAATAAAAGAAATTAAGTTGCATTTTTAGGAGATTAGCTTATCTAGATAATCAGCTTTGAAAATGAATGTTGCAGCTAAATGTGGCAGAAATTGCTGTCAGTTAAAAAGGCCTGAAGGTAGTTCTGTAAGGAAAATTGGACAAATACCGAGAGTGTTCTTAGTAGCAATAAGCTGCTGTAGGCAGCATCCACCATGCATCTCTCATAATCTGTATGGAATATTGGACAGCATGCTTTAGAGGAAAAAATTACAATGATCTTCCTTTTTTTTCTTTCATGAGTCAAGAAATAGATATGCATTCATGGATTCCAGGCTGGATCTGTAACAGCTACCAGAAATTGGACTCTGGTTCTAATAAGCCTGTAGAAAAATAGCCAAATTGCTTTTCTTCTATCCTTGGCCATACATTTGATATGTTACAGTGCTTATGATTGATTGCAGTTGCATGACCAGTGTGTGCCCTAGCACGCAGTTCTTACCATGCTTTTCTTTTCCCTGCTGGCTTACATAACCTCATACAAGCATTAGGCGTTGATCTTCAGCCTGTAATTTGCCTACAGAAGACTTGTGGGGTTTTGGAGGTGCAGAGACCTGACATTTGACCTGATTCTTAAGATTATGCCTGTGTAATAATCTACAGAAGTTAATAAACTTCCACCTGTCAGGTAGTGACTATGGGGAGTCATTGCCAGTCATTCCCCTGCAGGGTGACTGTAGCCATGGTCTTTACAAAAGTCTTTTCTTTTCAGAAAGCTTCAGGGTCCCTTTGTGGCTTAGTTCCTTCAGAAAGAGGACACTTGTTTCCCTGTTTTGTGTTTTCATCTGCAGCATTTCAAGGCCATGTAAAGGGTTGGGTTTTTTTTTAAAGCCGTCTAAAAAGGAAAAGGACCTATTTCACCACTCCTTGATCTCAGGGGAGCTGGAGGCTCACGGCGTGTGGGAAGGACGCACTTTGTGCATTATTAGAAGGCCAGCAAGAAAAAGCGCTACAGAGAGCTCAGCTCTGTGGACTGGCATCCCTAAGACTTGAGAATTGTGAATGCTTCCATTAGTCAGATCATGATTTTTAGACCCCATGAAATCTTTATTATTTCCCATCCCTGTTTCTGTTCCTCCTCCTAGCTTTGGGGTGGTTCTGACAAACGTGATGAACTGTCCTCCTCTGTACCAAATCCTACACATTTTGAGCGGTAATGGTAACGGAATGGGGAGAAGCCCTTTGGAAATTTTTTCCAGGTTAGGAGTAGAGGGTATTTGATTTTTAGCACATGAACCCAAATAAATATTAAAAGGGCACAGGGATCTGAACAGGCAGCTAGAAGAATTTACTCTTTCCCCTAAACCTGCTGGGGTTTTTCTCGATCTCTCCTTCAGATCCCATTTTCTCTCCACATTTTGCATTTTTGTTCCCAAGCCCCATGTCACAGCACACAGGTGTTCCTTTTACTAGGCAGAGGGATCTAAATACCTGGGTTGATTGAGATTTCATTGGAAAGAAACCCCTTTCCACAGGACTGGTGAATGGCTGATTTGAAGACCCTAGAGTTGCTGGGTTTTTGCACGGGCAGAAATAGTTGGCTAGAGTCAGGTCCATAATGCTTTCCTTTAATTGAGTGGTATTCCCTGTGGAAATGTGCTGGGATGGCACAGCCCTAGCCCCAGGGGATGCATTTGCTCATTTACTTGTTCTCAAGAGCTGGTTGATTGTATTAGTATATAAATAGATGCAACTAGGTATCAGAATGAATAGCTCTTGAATTTGGCCACTTACTCAAAGCTACAGTTCAGGTTGTTTTCAGTAACAGAGATTACACCTTCTAACTTTAAAATGGGATGAAGCTAGAGTGTACTGGAGATTTGGATGACCTGGAAGTATGAGATGTCTAATTTACAAAGGAGGAATGACCTATGGGAATAACAGGAGAATGTATCATAAAGATTCTAATATTTTGAGAATCCCTGGTAAACAAGCAAACTCCCAGTAAATTAATGGCAGGTGAGATTGTTTTCATTTTAGGATGTAGTCCATGATTTTGCTGTAGGCAAGCTTGTTATTCGCTCTCTCTGTGTGTTGGATACGTACAGAGAGTGAATGCATATAGATGACAGTTCACATTTATTAATAGATTAAGAGCTGTACTGCAATTAAGAAAAGCTTAACTGAGTAGTAGTTGAATGGAATAAATATTCTTCCTTCTCTGAATCCGCTGACTACACAAAGCACTTGCTTGTTTGGCTTGCGGGGCTCAAATGGAGTGGTGTAACAGCAAATGTGGCCGTTGGCTTTCAGCAGTGCTCGTGGGGGATAGGCACATGCTGCAGTGGGAAGCAGGCTTGGCAGCCCAGTGCCATCTGTAAAGTCACACACTTCATAGTCAGCCCAGTATCTGAGGGTAGCTGAGCACATGGGCAATTAAAGTGTATTCACAAGTAAAGAGTTGAGGGGCTAAAAGCAAATGATGCCGCATTTTCTTTTTCAGTGTTTAATGTATTTTAGGAAGAGTGGTGTTGAAATTGATCTGTGACATTCTGTTTCCTTCAGACAGCAAGCACCAGCTCGGTGGAATCGATGCCAGGAGCAGATGGTGGTGGTGTGTTTGGAGGGGTAAGTAATTTGAAGCTAATACTTTCAGTAGAGCAAGGTGGGGCTGGGGGGGTTGCGGGTTATGTTTCTTTTGTAGCAGGGAAAAAAATCAGAGATACTTCAGTCTAGCAGTTCATATTCTGCTGTCCCTTGCTGCAGCTGTGCTGTCCTTAACTTCTTGGTGCAGTGATACCCACTGGTACTTGCAGTGTTTGCAGCATCAGTGAGTTTAAGTCCTCCCCTTCCAGATAAATGCTGCTGGCGTGTTGTGAGCCTAGTTATGGGGAACCTACATGGAGGTGTTGGTTGTTACATTTGTAGTATTGGGGGATTTTCGTGGGTTTTTTGCTTGTTTTCAATTCTGATAGCTACAGTGAATGCTTGCAGGGAGGAAGGCGAAGAGAGACAAGGAAACCTTGCTGGTTAACACTGTGATAATATGTAACTCAGGATTTCATCTGCGGAACTAAAGTTTGGTTAACACTTCTTTCATAGTGTGCTTTTCATGTTTCTGCCAATACAGAGGAGGAGGTGATAGTACTTCTATACATCTCTGGCCTGTAAGTGATTGGCCACTGCAAAAGCAAAATATACTTTCTAAGGTATTTTTCATTTTGCTCTGTACAACATCTGTGACTGCTGCTGAGGCAAACTCATTCTGAGTCCTTAATAAGGTTTCTTTTTTCACATTCTTTTCTCTGCCTTCTAAAATGTTGTCTAAGAATAACAGATTTTCAGGAAGTGCTTTAGGGTCAGCTGAGTTCACTGAAAAAAGCTCCAACAAGAAGAAACAACAACTGAAAAAAAAACCTTACCTGCTGAGACTTACTATAGGATATTATGTATTAACATGGCCTTTGTAATGACAAAGGACCCACTTTGCAGGCTTTTCCAGACCTCTGGCCAAGCTTGTAACCTACTGGCAGAGTTTACAGAGCATCAATGAAAAGCTGTTAAACAAGCCAGCAACCTAACCTATGCAAACCAGAGCTTATTAAAAATCGGTGTTTGTAATTAGCGTACCCCTTGCAGTTTATTGTCTGCTTGCACTTCATATTTTCCCTAAGCAATTTTTTATTTATTTGTAGTCAGTGATTAGTGCCCCTTTTCTTGAGTTACAGATGCTATAGTCAGCTAGGTGCTTAATGAAAAAGATGGTTTATATGGTACTTAAAAACAAACACATAAAAACTACTGTTGGTCTGAAGTTTCTTAGGGAAATGTAAATTTTAGTTGTAATAAATTTTAGATCTTTTTAGTTGGTTATAAATAGTTGTGCCAGTGATTTGCATAGCATATTTTGACACATGAAGTAATTTTCCTTAGGTTTTGTATTAGAAAAAAAAATTTAATTCCTGAGATAGGAAAAAAAAATAGGAGCTGATCAAAAACACAAAGCTAAAAATATCCAAAATTGTGTAGTATTGATTCTGGGATCTCATTCTGCTGTATTGTAGCAAATGGGTAACATCAGCGTGAGCAGTGAATTCAGCTGTTGGATGCAGCTTTAGAAAATATTAATTTTTAATGATGACATTCCCTGTAGAAACATCTCCATGAGTGCATGAGCAAGTACATTCTATGCTTAACAGCTTTCCCGTGCAAACCACTTGGTGGTAGTGGTGGTCAGCAAACAAACATCTTCCTGTGGTTCTGCTGAGTCTGCTGAAGAGTTTGCTGGGGTTTTCTTCAGTATTGCTCGTTCGCCTAACCAGACAGTGAAAACCTCCTGCAGGAAGTATAATCTGCTTGCTGTACAGCGTTGTGGTAACAGTTAGCTGCGCTGCACCAGTAGCACAGTTTATATTCAACCTGTGTGCACCAGGAAAGTGCAAGCTAGTGGAAGGTTGTCTTGCATGTAACCTCTACTGGCATAGAGAGAAACAAACGAAACAATTTTGCTGCATTACAAAGTACAAAATATACTATCTAATTTGAATTAATTTATCATGTATATTCAGCGTTTCCAGGAACACCTGCTGATGTTCTGCCCCGTTGCGGGTGTCTCTAAATATGATTTGTAAATGGAAAATATGCAGCTGTATGAGCATAACGAGAAGAAAAAGATTTGAAACCCCTTTGTGGCTCCTGCATCTGCCCATAGTAGGAATCTCATCAGACCATGTATATATTGCATATACAGCACTGAGGCTTAATTTCTACCTACTGACCCAGACAGAAGGAAATATGTAGCAAGAATAAACGTCAGAACAAGTCTCCTGAGCCCATTGGGTTTTGTGCTGGTTCCTACCACCCGTTCAGTGTTTCTTCCCAGCTTTTCAGAAGCAAACCAGGGCTCCAGTGGTCCACTAATGAGGTGATGTCTGCTTCCCTAAGCAGGCCAGCCGCAGCCTTAGCCTTGCAGGCCCTTAGCTCTAGGTGTGAGCTGTACCTCTCACTGGGGCGTAGGCTCTTTTTCCACCAAAATTTTAAAGTTGGAGGAAACTGTCAAGATTTAGAGTTAAATGCAGCAGTGGAGGAAAAGCAAATCAGTGGTCAAAACATCCCAGTCTGAAAGAATTTACTGTAGATCTTGGCTCTGAACAGATTTTATGCAAGTGTTTTCCTGTCAGACTAACCAGCCTCAAAACAGAGCTGGGTACACCGAGACAAATGAGAAATATGACAATTATTCAGGTGCCTCAGTACCAAGATACTCCAGCTTCAACTGGGGCAGCTTTATATTAGCTTTCCTCTTAACACAGCTTGTGTAAGAAAGGACACGGTTGCAAAGTGACTGTTAAGTTTATCTTTGACGAACAAGGTTTGTGAATTACAATGTACGTCCTTGTTTTCTACAAAAGCCTCTCTGTTGAGATGCTGTACAGTTAAGAGCATGTGGCAAGGTCAACTTCCTGAGCCATCGCTGGGTGGGATGGGGGGACTGCCCGTGCACTGAAGTCTCATGGTTTTCACAGGGGTGGAAAGAAGAAGGCTACTTAATTCTTTTTCAGTGTCAGTGGTTAAATAACATAATATTGAGTAAGTCTTTCTTCTGTAATTGCTCATTGGAATTTGCTATATCATAAGGAAAATACATTTTCGTTTTATTATCTTTTCTACAGCTGCAATAGCAATGCTTCAAACTCTTGTGTTCCCACTGTATTCTCATAATGTTGAGAAATATTATGAAATGTTGCTGGTATTAAACACTTAAAGACCTCTTTATGTAGGGCCTTTTTTGATCAGTGAAGTTAGTATTAAATGCTTGTGGTGTGCTACAGCACAAGTTAAAATATAATGATCTAAAATAACAGCTTATGCAAAACTGTCATAACAAATCTTGCCCAATATAAACCCTTTCTGCTTTCTTTCCTTTGTCAAATATGGGTCATGTATTTCTGAAAGTGAACAGTGTCCAGACTGTTTCACATTGAGGAGGAAGCCAAATATGAGCTCCATTAGAGGAAGTATTCAACTTGAGCCTTATCTGTGTTACAGAAACATGCATATGGGTGATGATGGATATTCCTGCTGAAGGACAAATCAAATTAACCAATTTCTACATGAAGCAGTCCATTCTGTTCATGTTAGAGGAACTTCAGCATTTTTCCTATGCAGGCATGTGTAGATACCAATTGAAAGCCAAAAACTGGTTTTGTTTAACATTCGTCAAGATTATTTTCCAGTCACAGCTCAGGAGGCCTTCATTTATGCTCTTGCTATTACAGTAACACTAGTGAAATTGTTGTGAACGTAAGAATCAAAAGACTGGTTATGCTATATGCAAATTTTAACTATTAAGAAAAAAATAAGCTTGGCTGGTGAGGAAGTGCTCTGATCTAACAACTTGAGGGGAACCCTCCCTGGCCAGTGGAAGGAAGATCAGTCTTCTAAAAAGTTAAATAGCATTAGCATCAAAATCAGAGTGAAAACCAGATGACTTTAGCCAGTGTATGTGATACAAATAAAAAAGTCACTGTAAATTGTTGTTGATCAGTAACAGCTTTTCAGATCGCCCTAATTATACGCCTTACTTGGAGGGGTCTAATAAAGTCTGAAAGGAATGTTTTTACCAGTGATTCATCTGAGGCATTGTTCGGTTGGTGTAATTCAATGTTGTACTGGTTACATCTGGTTCTTCACAAGAAAAGTGAAATACAGCACTCCGCTTATGTGTGTGGGAGGACTTGGATTTGCAGGCATTCTGTTTTGCTGAGCAATTAATATTAACATGTATGGGGGTATAGTGATTTTCCTGAATGAACGAATCTGTATGACTGTGCTTCACCAAGCTGAATTGCAAAACATCCGATGTACTTGTATACAAGTTTGAAATGTTGCTATTGCAGCTATAGAAAAGATAATAAAAACTAAAAAAATCCGATGCAATTAGAAGCAATTAGTTCTGGTTTTGTTGTGTAATGCCATTACGAGCCCGGGTGGTTTCAGTTGCTCTGCTGAAACACAATTTGTTTTCCTCTGTAACCTGGGAATGGCAGGGCAGAGACCTAAGGAAAGATGGGAGTGGTGTCAGCTTTTAAAATTTGATGGTTTGTGTTTTTTTTTTAATTGGCCTTGAAAACCTGTATTAGTGACTTCTGCAGTTTAGTCGGAATCACTTAAGGTGAGACCTGAAGGCAAATGACAGCATTTCCCTGGCGCTGGTGGCAGCTGTGTGGTGATCAGTGGGCAGCCTCTGCTAATTGTAATTGCTGCTGTCTTTCCTCCCACCCTCACGTGCCTGCATCCTTGCCTTAAAAAGGGAAATTTGAGCCAATTGTTCTGTCGCAGGCGGACCTAAGCTGTAACTGAGTGTGCATGGGTGCTTTAAAGGGAGGTGGGAGTTGTTGAGGAGTCCAGAATCTGTGTAACCTACAACGGGCCTGATCTTTGCCTGGTTGATTTTTCAGAAAAAAATGTAAAATACCTCTGCACTTTTGAATTAGAGGAAATGTCCCGCTAGTCTGTTGAATGATTATGTCAAGCAAACAAAAATGAGGAGTTATCAAACCTCTTCCCATGAAAGAGCTGTGCCAGAGGAACGTGTTCCAACCCCATCCTTCAGGCTGGGTCTCTGGCAGATGCTGCCTGGCTGGGGGTGGCCCGGGCTTACCCCCCGGGAGCTGCACATACCATGCTGACAAGGAAGGAGGAACAGTATTTCTGTATTTTAAAAAAAGAAAACAAAACAGGGGGTCTGCATGAAGTGCTGTGGGAAGCTGTATTTTTGTGAACTGCATGTTGTCATGTTAATGGTCTTTGGTTTATCAGAAAATTGTGCAATTGTATTTAGCTGTACTGAGTGACTCGTATGTAACAGCTTAGGGGCATAGCTTCAGAGGCTGAACTTGCTTGGCTTTCTAGACAGCTGATGGAAAGCGTCTTCTGCCAGGAGCAGCTGATAGCAGGTCCCTGGCATAGGCGTCTCTGTCTTCCTGAGGAGCCTGTTCATCACAGGCTGGGAGGGAGCCTGAGGAAACGCCAAAATTGAGCATTTAGTTGGGTCATGCAAAAATCCGCTGCCAGCACCACTCACTTCCTGGACCAAGCTGCTTCCCCCAAAACTTTCGCATCCTCTCCCCACGAACAGGAGTTTACAGCGCACTTACAAAGTCAACGCTTACCTTAAGCAAGTCGCGCTGCAGCAGGGAGGAAGAGGTGAGGGCCAGAAGGAAAGCACTGAAGAAGCCCACGTTGCCCATTCCTCCTCCTCCTCCTCACCGACAGCCAGCGAGGTGAGGTCGCTCCATGGCACAGGTGGGCAGGGAGAGACTTGAGGCATCAGCTTTAGCAATCTGCAGTCACATAGTGCAAGCCCAGAAACCCCCAGTGGCTCAGCCAGCCGGCCAGTTGTGGGCTGCCAGCAGAACTGATGTCAATCCTTTCCTAAAATGGTGTGCGACCCAAAGAAGACCTTCGTCAGTTGGTCTCTGAATTGTTTTGCAATCTTTAAAAAAAAACTTTAAAAAAATCACGTAGTTTTACTTTTCATTTCAGAGTGATTCCTGTAGGAAATCTTCCAAATCCAAGCGACACAAGGAGAAACAGACCTGCAAGAGCTGCAGCGAAAGCTTCAACTCCATCACTAAAAGGCGACACCACTGTAAGCAGTGTGGGGCCGTAAGTATCAGAATGCACTGAGCTTTCTAGTTTCTTCTGCAGGGACTGTTGAAGAGAATTTATTTCTTTTTTTTTTTTCAGTGGAGGAACTAAGATGTTCTCATTTGTGGCAGGTCATTGACAGAGCAGATATTTCCACTTGCACTGCTCCCTGGGAATCGAGGGAAGAAAGAGCAAAACTCTGGTTTTGCCTAGTCTGGGGCTGCTTTAAAGGCAAATACGGTGCCTCAGTAGATAAAAAGAAAGATGGTGCTTTCCCTGGGGAGGTGTGTGTATCTGGGAAGGGAGTTGCCCCCTATATTTTGTTTGCAGAAACAGAATGGCCTGCTGACAGCCTCATTCACACAGCAGCTCTTTCCAAGGTGGACAGCTGAATATACAATATTAAAGATGGGTGGGTGGTTCTTTCCCTAAAGCAGAGTTGTTGAGAATTGCTTGCACCAAAGTGATTTCCTTCTGCTTGAAAAGGCAAAAGAACCCAGTCCTAGAGGTTCAGGGCCAGGTTACTGAAGGCACTTGGGCACTTTTCCCCAGTGCCATGCGCTGAGAGCTGAATTCTCAGGTGCTTTTCTGCAAATCACAATCACAGCCAAGATAAGATTGATTTCTGTAAGATGACATGAAACTTGCCTTCTATGGCTTGAGTTTCATGGTTCAGCATTCCTAATGTGACTAATGTGATTTAAATACCATTATTAATTTGAAGTGGAGATAAATTTTCAGCTGAAGAGAGATGCAAATATATATAGTTAAGATGTTTAAAGAAACCTCAGTCTCAGCAATTGAAATAAAGTGACTGTGGAGGAGATACTTCTGCACTGAAGTTAGGATTATTCAACCTTCTGGGTTTGTTTGTATTAATAATTACTAAAATAATGAAATATATTTCTGGAGGTTTAAAATATTCCATTGCAAAGCTCAGTATTATTAAAGGAATTATATAATAGCTTTCCTGCCATGGACGGTGAGATAACAAAATTACTTTATTAATAATTTATTGTTAAACACTTGTTGGTTATGCGATGTTATATCAGACTGTGCTTTTAAATTGGTCGATCATTTTTGGATTCCTCCGTTCTGTCAGGCTGAACTTGATGCCTAATTGATGAGGAAGTCAGCCACCTTTACTCTGGAAATCAGTCCTTCCTAGACTGTTTTATGATTGGCATTAAAAAGCACTAATTGCTTTGTCATCCTAAGCCCTTTTAGACTTACAAAGGCTTATAAGAAAAAAAAATTCATACTTGCATGATGTTAATCGTAAAGTATTTCCCAAAAGGCATATGTTTTATTTAATTAGGTATTTTGGTATGCAGCTTGGGCTCACAAAAAAAATAATTATTAATGAAGGTAAAGAAAGTAAATACTATATTGATCACTATCTTATGCTTACATTAATTTTCCGGATTTTACTTTAATAACAACCATTCTGCAAGCCTCTTTCTTTGTAGAAGTGTTATGTCTTAATGATGGCTAATAAAGCACCATCTTTCTGATACAGGTGATCTGTGCAAAATGCTCTGAGTTTAAACCACTTGCAGATAATAGCCGTCATAATCGAGTGTGTAAAGAGTGTTTTCTGCAGTTACCAGCGAGCCCATGCAGCCCTGGAGTGGAAGCAGTCGGAGAACAAAAGAAAAGACTAGCTATAGAGGTACAGTATTTAGCTAAGAATTTTTGGTGTGCTAGCTGCCCTTGTGAGTCTCTCTCTTCTATTATTTTTTAAAAACTGTAATTATTTAAACCAAAATTTATTACCTTTTTTCTCCCACCATGATATTTGACCCTCTGGCCTATAATTTGTATGGAATGTGCATGCAGCCTGAATGCTGTTTGTAAATGGCAAGCGTTCATTTGTGGGATGCTGATGCACATCTGCTGATGCAGGGATGCACACAGGTTTTGCAGCTAGGTTTCAGCTTTCAAAGTAACAAAGAGGAAAAACTTCTGGGTTGTTTTTATTGTGGTGCATTTCAAATCTTGAGTTGTGCACAATAACCATTGGCAGAAGTTGGCAAAATAAGATTTGCTTTCTCACTTTTACACCATCTAGAAGATACTTTTGCACTCCTTATTTCACATCTTGTCAAAATATTATTGAAGGGAATTTTTTCTTAGTTGATTGTGCAAAAGTATGGCATCCTTCTGAAAGATTGTCAGGATCCACAGAAACTTTCTGAAACCTGCTATAAGGCAGACTCTTTTCTCCAAGACTTGACTTCCAGAAATGATGCTGTGTGAACTACTGCTTCACAATTGACACAGATGTCAACAAGCTTTATACCATGATAGCAGCACATCCTACCCTTGTTTTTTACAAGAACAGGAAACGTGTTGGCAAACTGGTTTGTTTTATCCTCACCCACAACAACTGAACCTTCTCTTACCAATGCCTTTTTTAGACTGTTGGCAGAGCTGTGAGTACCATTACATGCCATGCCTTTCATGGACCACCTTGAAGAAAGGTTTTCATTTATTTTTACCTGTGAAATACAGCCAGAAGTCACAGATGGGTAAAAGAGAACATTCATCTCTGTTGAAAGTGGACCCACAGGGGCATCAAATTCTGGAAAGAGGGACTGAGACACAGAGGACTTAACTTCATTGCAAATAGTCCTTCCCCCGATATGCTGACCTACCACCATCCTGCTTTGAGCATGGCATGGAAAATGAGGGAACAATTGCAGCCTATACTGAAAAACATCTTACCTTGACAAGCATCTTTCTGGAAGCCACCCCTCAGCGCCATCAGACTGCCTTCCAGCCTCCTTATACCTTTCATTGAGAGCAAAACTGCATGGAAAAGAACTAGACTGAGAAAGAAACATAAACCTGCCAGTGCATATCAGAGCTCCTGTACTAAATGCTTCCTCAAATAGTCTTTTTAGACCCTGCCCTGCTCTGCTTCCCAGCACGTTATATTTCTTTCCAGGCTACTAAAGGTACCTACACAGGTAAAATTATACTAGTGTGGTGTCCCAGAGTGAGCTCTGCTGCTCAGAGGCTTTGTCAGGTTTGTACCCAAACATACCCAGAATCTCAGAAATACAAAGTAGGGTAAAGCTACAAATGCACGCTGCCCCTCCCTGAGCTACCACATCTGCAGAGTGCAGAGAAGATTCTGGATCTGGAGCTTGATACCATCGAAAACTTCAGACATACACTACAGCTATGACTGCAGATGATGAGTGTTTAGAATGCGTCAGTATAGTCTGTGGTATCTCATAATAAACTTTGTAGCACTGTTTAAGCAGAGCTGTTTGCCAGTAAAGTGAAAATCTACAGCTACCCAGCCGAGAGTTAATCTGAAAAGCCAAAAAGCAAACCAGTGAAACGTGACCTATGGCTTTACTTTAGAAAGCAGATTACGGCAGAAAACAGCAAAAACCCAAAAAAAAGAGTCATCTTTCCCTCATACACTCAGGCTTCTAGCCTTCTGCTAAATCTTCAAAGGATCAGGTAAAATGCAAGAAACTAGGTGTATAAAAAAGAAAGATGAGAGCTGATCTTTTTCTTTCCCTCCTATTTACGTTAAACTTTCTTAACAAGCTTAACAGCAGCTGGGGAGATTGCCACTTTACAAATGTTATTAGCAGATGCCAGAAATTCCCAGGAGACTTCCGTGTAGAGTCTGATATGAAAAGGAGTTTTACTTTTCTTTTGCTTTCTATCAGAATACAAAAATTTCTTTCAATCTTTTTTTTGCCTGAGTGCTCTCTGATTTGGCTCACATCTCTCTGCATCTGTGCACAAGAGTATCCATTAATACACCTTTTGCATTAATTTGAAATCATCTCCCAGGCTACTTTGCTAAGCAAGAAACTAGCTGCATCATCTTAATTACTATTCTCAATTTACTTGGTGGAGGTGGAATTTAACTTCATGTCCGCTGGGAACAGTAGCTCAGCATCTGCCTGTAATACATGGAATTGCACTATTTCTTGACAGTATATAATAATGGCTAAACTTTTGTTCAGCTATGGGCTATCCAGCATTTGCCCTACAGTATTAATTGACTCTGGACAACTTGTAAGTATTTTTCATACTTAATTCTAAGTATTTTGCCCATGTAAGCATCAGTGGAAGCAGACCTTTTTTCTTTTTTTCCTCTTTTTTTTTTTTTTTTCTTCATTCAGAAGCAAAGCATCTTAGCAGCCGAAAATAGCCTCTTCAGCAGCTACCTCCAGTTCCTTGAAAAAGGGAAGACTTGGTACAAAATGTGGGTGACCATCCCCAAGACTGAACCTCTTGTTCTGTATCTGCAAGGAAGTAGTCAGGTAAAATGGCATTCATGAGGGTTAACACACAGGAAAAAGAAAAAATAAAAAGCCTAAGTTTAAATATGTCAAACTGAGAAATAGGTCAAAGGATTTGGCTTGGTTTCAACAACAGAAATTAACTTGGTATTCTGAATATAGCACAAAGCCTCAGAGATTTCAAATTTCCTTGTTATCTGTAGTTACTGCTGATATGGTTGTGAGCAAATATTTAAGTTCATAGCTTAGCTTTTCCATTTTTCAACAATAAAGGACAAAACAAGGATAATTTGCTG
This sequence comes from Microhierax caerulescens, assembly GCA_035590215.1. Classification (NCBI taxonomy): domain Eukaryota; kingdom Metazoa; phylum Chordata; class Aves; order Falconiformes; family Falconidae; genus Microhierax; species Microhierax caerulescens. The sequence continues at coordinate 5,762,974 of JAVJGJ010000047.1, read as the reverse complement.
ATGTTTTGAGGTTATTTTGAGGTTTCAGGCAGATCTAGTCAAAGGTTTTATTACCTTGTCATTAGGGAAAGCACTTTCCTCTACAATGTATAGAGCTGTGAAGCAGTCTGAATATTGCAATTGCTGGTTCAAGATTTTCTTCTTTTTTAAACCTAGTTCTGGGCCGAGGGGATGGAGGAATTTTTGGGAATGTAGATGTTCTTCAGCCTCAAAAATGGACTGTGTTTGCTAAAGCTCCTTGTCATAGCATCATGTGATTTTTATCTTTATTTGAAATAATTAGCATTAAGCATTTTTTTAAAGTGTGCTGTTGAAGCTAACTAGCGTTTGTGTGTGATGAAAGTCCAGTGCAGAAATGCCCATTTCCATGACAGAATATGCAAAATAGAAAGTATCAGTCATGCTTCCTCAGTGCTGAAGGTGAAGAATGACAATGCTGGAATGAGATCCCCCATATCCAGTTTTTTATGTGGTATTTGACACATTTATATACAGCTTTATCTCCTGGGTCAGATAGAATAAAAAAGAACTGGGTCCAAATTCAGCCTACCATTGCCCTGCTATGATTGTAGTGATATGAAGGGTTTGCTTTTTATTAGCCTCAGTTTGTATGGCTGTAGCTAGGAGCAGTCTGGGAACTAAATATTACCTATGATTTTATAAAGCTATTCAAAGTAAAGCTTACCCTGTAGCAAATGTTCAGCACAAAGTACACGTTGTCCTTAGAAGTGTGTTCATTTTGCTGCTTGTCAGCAAGAACACCTCTGGTTTTGAACAAGCGTGTGTAATGATTTAAGCGTAGCATTCAAAGAGACAGAAAGCCTGAATCTGGAGCTCCAGACACAGCCCACTTGGCTTCATCTAGGACTCAAACCTCACACTCGGGTAAGCTTCCAATTCGTCCTGCAGGCAGCAAGCTGCCTGGCTCCCCTCCTAGTCAACAGGAGATGCATGACTGAAATTGCAAGTTGAAAAAGCAAACAGCCTCAGACAAAGCCCAAACTGAATGCAGCAAACCCAATCTGTAGATCTCTCTAGAGTCAGAGTCTGGGGAAAGGAAAAAAAGCTTCAAAAAGCAAAGCAGAGAGAACGGCTTTGCTGCATTAACTTTTCAACTGATGTGAAAGCTGTGCCTTAGGAAGGGACTAGTGCAAGCTCCGTAGCCTGTACAAACCAGCGTCCCTCACACAGGCAAGCTTGGGGAAGGAAAGTGGGAACAGGGGGAGAGAGGTCGAGATTCTTTGGCCTTCCTCACCCAGGAGCAACCTGTCATCTAAGAGATGACCAGAACAAGGAACTGGGAGGAAGCAATGCCTCTTACACAGTATGACCTAGAAAGATAATTTCTCTAGTGCCCAACTAACTGTCTCAGGACGACACAAATAATAACCCATGGGACGTAGATCAGCTGTATTTAGAGATGTGTATTTAGAGACAGCAGAAGGATGCTCAACTCCCCAGGCCCTGTCCTGACAGTCATGCAAAGTTAGGGCTGGAAGCAGGAGGAGCATCTGTGCTTCAGATGCTACATTCTCTGCTCCATGTCCAGCCATATTGGACCTTGAAACTCTGTTGACATTACTGGTAAGATGCTATTTTTTAGGAGAGAGCAGTGCCTTTGGCATTGATTGTTGATTTTTGTGACAGTTAAATTTAGTGGTTAGTGCCCTCCAGGTGTGAGAGAAATTTTCCAGTAAAGCTGCAAGAAAGCATACAGGGCAAGGTTGATCTATCTTACATTCAATAACTGAGCTCTTACATTCAATAACCAAGCCAGGATTTACTGCTGGGAGTCACCAGTGGCAGGCTGACACTATAAACAACAAAAATGAATCCCTTCTTCCAGGGCCTACCATTCTCCCTCAGATACTTTCTTCAGCTTGCATTTGACTGAAGGAAAAAATTACAAAGTAAATCCCATTCTTTGATACTAACTCAACGTTCTTGTTAGTTCTGGTTTACATAGTATACACTAGGCTTCCAAGAAAAATCTCTTCCTAGTGGTTGAGCGTCTGGAATCAGTCGGGCACCACTCATATGCTTGGATGTTACTTTTCCAGGTGTTTTGTTTTGTACAGCCACCTCGATGTTATCTCACAAACCTCTTTAGGCCTGCAAAGAAGCATTTCAGTGCCTGAAAAAAGACATGCCTTCTGGGAAAAATATTGGCAACAATGGTATTAAAGGTCTTGAAACGCAGGCCAAGTGAAGCATGACTGCAGGAGTTTGAAAGTTGGGAGATTATTTATAAAAAGAACAGAAAGAATAGTGCCTCTTGGGAAGAAGGAGTAAACCAAGCTGAAGCTGGAGCTTCTGATACAGTAAAAGCCATGACAGCTTCTGTTCTTTGCACCCCCAACCCTCACACTGAAAAGGGGATGCCAGTGCAGATGAAAATAAGTAAGACTCACAGGCTTTAAAATAGCAAGAAAACTGCTTTTTTGCTTTAGATCCTTGTTCCAGGAGAATGAATTAATCCCCTGAGTGTTCAAGGTTTAAGTCTTGCATGAGGCTTTATGCAGGCAGATGAAATTCACAGCTTATTTAGGTATGGAAATCATACCAATTTTATCTGTCCTCAAACTGAGACAGAATTTGTGCAGCTGTTTGTCATGTGTATCTGAGTGGAATTAGAAAAGCTTGTGTATAAGCAAAGGCTACCTCAGGCTTAAGGATCAGCAGTTTTACAGAAATTAGTCTGTTTTTCCAAGGGCTCCACCTGGACTTTCTGTCCCCATTGGCCTTGTAAATGCGCGGCTACCTCCACAGCTCTGATACAAACTCACACCTAATTGAGAAAGGCACAGTTAAGGAGTCCCAGCTAGAGTAGTAATGGATTTTGGAGAAATACGGAGGGTAAATCTAATACAGCAAGAGCTAGTGTATACAATAATTAACAGGTTTGATCCAAGAAAAAATTTTGCTTTATAAACTCTGAAGGAAAATCTTTTGTTCATCATGTAAAGGTGAGTTACTCCTAGAAAGTAAGGAAGTAGCTGGTAGTTTGAAGTTAAGCTCAGGTTTTAGAGAAGTATTTTTGTGGCTTCTCTGTTGACCATGTTTAGGTGAAGCTTTAGCTGGCCCTGCACAAAGCTCTGCCTGTCCTTCTACATGGTCCTGCAGAGCTTTGCATCTTGGTTCACCGCTGCATCACAGGAGTCTCTCAATTATTTGTGCAAGGCTGGGATTAGATCCTAAGTGGGCAGAGTGGGAGTTTGTGGAAAAAACAGGGATTTTCTAAACCTACTCAAAAGTAGGAGGGGAAAAATAGTAGTGGCCCATCAGTGGGTACCTGTTGTTCTGTATATTTGCCTAGGAGAGCTTATACGCCTCAAATTGACACCCAGTGCAAGAGGGATGTATGTGTGGAGAGATACATGAAATAGAACTGCCTGTATGGTGGATTTGGGCTATCCATTCCCAAATCTTAAGCCCTGGATATTGGAATGGCTCTACTAGAGCAATAAATAAATGCTGCTGTAATTACCTAGATAAATAACCCATTAGTATTATACTGTTTAGAGTTGGGATGACTGCACAATGCTTGCGATTACTGACAATGTCACGTATCTAGTAGACTTTTGTGTATCGCCCAGTGTCTCAGGAAAATGATTGAAATCAACCATAAAGTGGAGCTCTTTTCAGCACTGGGTGGTATGGTTTGATGAAATACTGGCATCATGCAACCCTAGTATGTTGCATACAGAAATATTTTAAAAAACATCCACTGGTTCAACCAGCCAAATCCAGTAGGCTCTTAAAAATGGAACATGAAATTTAGCTCTGCATAAGGCCTGTAAATCCTACTTACATGCTCGGCGCAGGGCCTGAATTCCTTGTGGGTGCGGAATAGCCTCTGGATCTGCTAAACTCCGGGTAGGAGGGGAAGGGCTCAGTGGCAGAGGCAGTCCAGAGACGCTCCTGGTCGCACAGGGTGACCTGGTTTGCGTGTGTGCTATGACTTGAGGCTGAGTTCTTCACCTGAATTTGTCAGTAGTGCAGCTTTTCAGAGATAATTTAAATCCCTTCCTTTTGGATCAGGCAGGTACAGAGAAAGTGGCAAAGGCATCAAATTAAGAAAAGGGAGGAAGCAAGACCAAAGGCAGTCTGCTTAATTTGCCTGTGTCTGCACACGTTGGGTAGGTGTAACGTGTACAATTCAAACATCAGTTTGCTCTTGCGCTGCACTTCTTGGCTACGAATGATACCATTTTTCATTGTCATGGGCAACCTCCAGTTTTACGTGACAAGTCTTAGTGTCTTTTTCTAAAAGAAGATCAGTGAAGCAGGCATGGTTGAGCTTGCATGTGTTCTTGTGCATTTCGTGTTCATCAGTCCCATATTTGCTTGCTTTAGCACTGCCATGTATGCAGGTCTAGAGCCACTCTGTACATGCCAGTTCAAACTTCTGCATGTGCAAGACCTCCCTGTTTATATGGATGCGGCTGTGGTGTCAGAATCTAGAAACTGTATACTACTTTTAAGACAACTGCTTACACTGAAATAGGAACTGAATTCTTTAGTGTTTGACCTAAAGCCACCATAAATCTCCTTGAATAGTGCTTGGTCTTCAAGCAGATGGACTCTGGCATTTTTGCATAATAATAACAAGTAGTAGATTAATAAATCAGGAACCCTGCAGTGATTTAATAAAACAAAATATAGACATATTTTTGACTGTGCATTTTTTTGCCCCTTTAGTTAATGTATGTGTTTGTATTGATGTGAGCAGCTCTGAAACGTGAATTACTTTAGCGGATGTGTTAGAAAAGTAGGGGGGGTTGCCATTGTTCTCAGAGCTGTGTTCCCCTTCCAGATTACTAAATCATCTGCATTCGGTCTGGGCTGACAAGAGAGACTTTGTCACCTCTTTGTGGGATGCCTGGTTAGCATCGGTATGAGGCTGCTACACAAGCAGCTGCTATGACAGGTGACAGCTTCTGACAGATGCTTGATGTCTGTGTGGTTTAAAATTGAGTTTGGCGACCCGCCTTTGAAAATGTTTTGCTGGCATCCGTTGGAATGGGTGGCTTGGTGGTGGCACGCCCTGCCTTGCTAAAGTACATCTTTCCTGAGAACTCAGTAGAGGCTGGTTGATGCTCAAGATGTGACTGTTAGAGAGGTGTAGCGCTCCTTAGACCTGTGAGTTAATCTGGCCATTAAAGGCTGTTCCAGAATCTGAGCTTCAACCTCCTTGACAACTCTGAAAGGCATCGTAAATAACCTTTTATTTCATAGTCACTTCTCTGGTCATGGCCTTTGTGTCTCTCAGTGTCCAGCTCTGCTTATTTCTCTCCTCTGAATCAACCTTACAAATGTTCCACAAGGTTCAAGAGGGCTTCCACTGAAGTATTCTCAGCTGGATTTAATTGCCTGTACCTAATGCAACGTTTTTTTTGTTAAAGGCAACATGCATAAGTTATGTGAAATTATAGGAGAATCCCCAGCCATGCGTGCCACTGCTGGATCTGTATTCTTACTGCGAAAGGGAATCTCTTAAATAAGAAGAAAAAAGCACCGATAAGTCATTGCCTTTTATTGTTTTAAGTCAGGCAGTCAATATTGCCTCATCTCTGTTTTCTGTGCTGTAGTACTGACGGAGGAGCTGAACGCACACGTACTCTGGAACTGCATTGACATGCTTATCGAAGCGCGCACACGTGTTCCCCCAGCGGGCAGGGTGGCAGGCTGGGGCTCTCAGCTGGGGGCACGCACCCAGACACCCCGCTTTGGTGAGAGTTGTGGCATAGCCAGAGCGTGTGTGCCTGCTGACCATGTCCCAGGTGTAGGGTAATGCATCTCCAGACATGTCTTACTACTCCAAAGGTAGTTTTAAACTGTTTGAAACTGGTGGGTTTTTATCCCCCCCAAGAGGAAATCTTTTTTCCTGCGCAGCATGCCCCTGCTTCTTCCATTTCAAATACTGCTTGTTGCTGACTTGTAACATTTGTTCTTTCTTCTTTAGGATGGACGGAGCCTACGTCCTATTCCTTTGCTGGGATACGAAGTCAGTTTACCAGGTTCTGGTGAGAAGTTCGAAGTGAAGCATGTTTTTAAGCTTTGCCAGTCCCAGCAAACTCTGTATTTCAGTGCGGAAGATGAAGAACTGCAGATGAAATGGATGGAAATTCTCACCAAAGCAGCCAAAGGGGAAACTGAAGATGCAACTGAAGGGCTTGGCAACCCATAGAGCAAGTTCCGTTTAGTTTCTTTGCTACACGCTATAAACCATCACTTGAATTTGGTATTCATGGCACTTTGGAATCTGTATGGCTTTATATTTTCATGTGTCTGCATAGGAAATTCAGTGGTTTCTCTCCTTTTATTGTACATTTCTCACATATGGTAGTTACCTGGCATGTGTTATGTTAAAGGAAAAGGTAGTTGTAGTTGTTGGTGGTGTTGATGCTGGTTTTAAAACAAAAGACAAGGAGAAAAGCATTAATTTTAACAAAGCTAATGGAAAACCATCAGTCTCTTGTTTTCCTAAATGTATATTTTCCAGTCCTTTTGATTGCTGTTCAGTGCAGGATGTGTATAGTCTGTGATTAGTTCTATAAATGCTGCCTTTTAAGTTAAATGTTGTAAAGGCTTGTGCTGGCCACTGACATTCCGTTCTCTGTCCTTTCTCTCCTGGTAAAAGGTCTTTGTGAAATGTGAGCAACGTACTGAATATTTTCCCTTTGCTAAAACTATGTCTCTGCTATTTTGAGATGACCTGTTCACAAGACAAATACTGTAGAAGGGACTTCTAAAAATGACTGCAAACTCTGCAGAAAATAACATTAAGAAGCCTCATTGATTTTAAGCATTTATAATATTGTTTTGTTTTCTTTTGAAACCAATACCTTCCTTCCTTCTGTTTGAACCCATTTTGATGTAAGTGAAAAACATTTTATACTGCAAACTGGGTTGTGATCAATAAACAAGAACATTTTTAGTACACACAGTACAAAAAGGCGACTTTTTTGTTGTATTGGTTAATTTAAAAGTGACCTAGGATTTATTTATATAATTTGTAAATAATGTTTCATAAATATTTTAAGAATTTTTAAAAGATCTCGGCTAATTAACAGGATTTAGTGCATAGAATAAGAGATATTTGTATGAACTGAATTTGTAATTTAATTTTTCTGTTCACCTGTATTTGTCTTATTTTCAGACTTAAGTGCTTATCTAATTAAATAAACATTCATGCAGTTAACTCCTGAGCCAGATTTCCAAGGCACAGCAAGCTTTAGGTCAACATTTAATATAGGTTTAAAAAAAAACAAAAACCCAAAAAACAAAAAACTACAACCAAGGGAAAAAAAAAGGCATGTCTGTTCCTAGTGGTAGTAAGCATGTAGTACTGATAAAAATTAAATAAAAACTGTCACAGTACTGTATTTTTAAATGGTTTGGTTTAACTTTTGTTTCCTCTTCAGCCTTCTACATTTTCTGATATTGGTAGAAAGAAAGAACTGCTCCATACAGCCAGAGTTTGTTAGGATTGTTGAAAATTAGTGATCTGCATCAGTGAGTATTGTTCTTACATACAGAAAAGGATTTGGTTTTTCCCTTGCTTGGGCTTTGGTGGGTTGGGGTTTTTTTTTATGCTGGTAGAATACATCTTATGCCTGAAGTCCATGATGCTAAAAATTAGAGGCCATGTATTTTATTAGATACTGGTAACATTTCATGAGACTTGCATCTTCCCTCTCGTCCCTACCTGCCCCCTTGAATCAGTTAGCATGAAAGATTTCTTGCAGAGTAATTTTTATCATATAGTTCATGAAAAAAACCTCAGTGTGTGTTATTTTCTCCCCCAAGCTTCCCTGAAAGCGTAAAGATGTAGAATGCTTGCCTTGAAAACTGAATCTTTTTGTAATATTTCTGGCTTGGGTTTTTGTTGTTGTTGGGTTTTGTTTGTTTTTCAGGGTTGGGGTTTTTTGGTTTTTTGCTGAGTTTTTGTTTTGTTTTGAAGTTTTTCTTCTGTTACTCCACTTGCCTGGTTGCTTTTCTTTGTTACCGAGAGAGAAATGGGAAGGGAGAATGGTAAACCAGAACAAAATTAATCCATCTGAATATACTTTCATTTTCTATTTTTATTAACCAAGAAAAAAACTTTAGCATACATTTTTTGCAATTTTCCCCCATTTTGGTTTTGGTTTTTTTTTTAACTATGTCAAAATACACATGTAATGACTTTATATTCCTCAGTTCACCTTCTTTTAAAAAAAATATATATAAAAAATATTTGTAACGTGCCTGCAGTGTTAACACATAATGGCACCTGTGGGCACTGGCGGCACAGTTCTCACCGAGCAGCGTTGTTTCCAGCATGGCTTTCCACTTTCAGGGGCTGTGGCAAGGAGCGTGCCTGGGGAATCTCTGCTTTATGACTAAGCCCCAAATAATCAAGAGCTTTTATAGTTTAAAGCCAGCAACTTAAACCTTGTCTGGAAAACTAATACAAGTCCATTGCAGAAGATTCCTGAGCTCTGTCTGCTCTTGTTTGATACACCATGAAGATGCCCAGCCTAGAGACTGAAGGGAAACGGGTGATGGTGTCAGAGCTTGGGATCTCATTCCCTCAGTCGTGGTTGGCAACGTTAGTGGTACTTCTCCAACAGACAGTACTATCTGCTTCCAAAGCCTGATTTAGCTCCCGGTGGAGCTGAAGGAGCAGTCTGTTGGCCACAGCTGCATTGTGTTGGAGTGAGTTAATGCTCATCCATGTTGAGGCGTTGTTCAGGCTTTGGATTATTCTTTCCTGTTCTTGGGACGTGTGTCATTTATATAAATGAATTCAGTGGTATGAAGGCTGAGAACATGATTCTGGCAGATGAATCTTTCAAACTATCTGAATGCACATCTTTTAAGAGTACAAGAAATAATCACTTCAGACCTCCTTCAGTCCTGGTGAATTCATGGAACCTGCCACATCAAGGAAATAAGATGCTTTCCCCTCACACCCCTCACACCCCTCCCCTTTTAAAAAACAAAATAAAACAAAACAAATAAACAAACTTATGAACACAAAAGAAAGCCTGAGATGGTGGCAGCCTAGTTCACATGATGATAAACAGGCATGGCAAAATTGAAGTCAGCTAAGCCAGGCAGGGGTCCCCGAGCTTCCCAAATCTGCATTCTCCCTATTGAGTTTTATAGCTGTGCACTCAAATTCTAAACCTCAGTTGGTCCCTGGCTGGCAAATTGATGGGCCTTTGGAGTCCTCTGGGGAAAGCATCAGTAAATGTTTTCTCTCACGCAATGCTCTCCCCTGAGCACATGGGTTTGATTACTGCCAGAATCAGGGTGCTGGTTATATGAAGCTGTAGTCAAGCCTCATTCTTATTTTCTGTTGATGAAACTAGAATATTTTATTTAAATGACCTGATGAATGAAGGGTTGCAACTGAGGAACTCATTATGTTGGTCAGTGGGATGAGGGAGATGGTGATCATCGGTCTTTAGTGATAGAAAACCAAAGATCTTGCAAAGCTGGATGCATATGCTTAACGTGGGGGAATATCCCCATTGCTGCCTATAGAACAACGCAAAGCCTACACAGCATTGGGACTAGTATCATTTCTGTCTGTAATATCTTACAGATCTATTAATGTATACCTACTCCCACAAATAATTGCATATGCAAAAAAAGGGAAACTTTTATTGTGTTTTAGCTATTGCGTTAACGTAGGACAAATACAGTACAGAAGCCTCCCAACACTTTCTCTGATCATTGGAATGGGGTTTTTATTGAATTTGCACAGGTTTTGAAAACAACGTGTCAGTTTGGACCAACCTTCTATACAAACATGTTTTTCATGAACTCAGAGGTGCATCTAGCGTATTTGTCTCTGAGAGAGAGCCACGTGAAATATAAAGAAAGGTTTCTTATGTCTACAAAGTTTTGTTGCTCCAGTCATCCTTCCAGTAAATCAATAACATGAATGGCTCAATCATACGTAACTGGGTAGCTCGGAGGAGGACAGTGTAAATGTCAGGATTTTTTTTTATAATGGTTTAGGAAAGGAGAAGGAGATCTCTTGCTTCTTGTACAGGACACCAGATTTCCAGCATTTTGGCTGTTAATGGGAAAAAACTTAATGTCAAATGATAAAGCTGAAAGTGTTATTTTATTCTGAAAGAACTGTGTTATCTTGTTTTTGATCCAGCTCTGAAATCAATAGAGGATCTCTCTTCATTCATTTGGTTTGTTTGTAAAAAGTCAAGTCATCAGTTTAGCAGGTGTTTATCAAGGCATAAAGTGAGCTCCAAGGCACGAAGATTTCCTTTAGTAGATCTTATTCAGACAAAAGACAGCAGTATTTGTTTCTTGTTCTTTGGGATGAGGTAACAAACGGTGAGGGGGTTTCTTGCCTATTTTGCATCCTAGCATAGTTTCCCAGGAACAGCTGCCCCGCAATACTGAAAGTGTAGGTTAAAGCTGGTGGTTAACCGATCTGGCAGTGGCTTTACTTCCCTCGTTGTCTTTCACCAGCAGGATGGAGCGTTTAGCTGCTAAATATAAATGACTGCATATCCTGTAAACAAGCACCTTCCCTTTTCACACACCTCCCATTTCTCTTTTTCTGTTCTTCCATCCATGTGCGGCATGGCCAGGCCTTTCGCTGGGCTGGTGCTTTTGTCTGGGTTTTCACTTGGCTGGGCACTCTGCAGCCCGGGGAAGCTTGGTGGAGTAAGGCAATTGCATTTTGCTGTAAAATGAAATAGCGATAAAAGAGGCTTTTCAGAAAGCAGTTGCTGTCTGTCCTTGCAGATACTCTGTGATCTGTGATCACAGGAGATTAGACTAGAGGAAGAATTCTGTTTGGTGTCTCTGAAATAGGGTTTTGGGAAGCTATAACCAGCTTACGTGCATGACTTGCTCAAATGCAGCAAAATAAACGTAGCCTTCTTCGAACTGCTGCTAGTATCAACAGTGTAAAAGACTGTTACTCAGACACGTCTTATCAAACTGGTTCAAAATTCAAAACCAGAAATCCTCACCTGGAATAAATTGTATTAACTACACTGATGCATTTAAATGAACCTAGATCTGGCCTACAGTGTTGGTTTGGGTTTGACTGACAGTAGATTTCAAAAAAGCCTTCTCTCTTCCCAGTATTTTTGCCCCCCACACACACCCCAAAGGGTGTCCCACCCCAAAGAAAGCTTATTTAAAAGCTAGTTTCAGAGCAGCGTGTGCATGCAGGGTGCACTGATCAATGGTCAGTTATGTTCAGCTTGGTGAGGAAGCAAATGGAAATCCCAGCAATTTAAAGAGGCTCCGAGGCTCCGTGTTCCTATGTCTAGACTATGCTTTCTGCATTGGAAAGCTCTAATTGCGAGTCTCAAAATTTGTTTGTCAGGTGGACGTGTTTTCCTTGCAAATGTCGAATAACTTTCCTATGTTTCAGGCAGACACTCTACAGACATGGGAGTTTCTTAGTTGTCTAGTCAGATCAAGGAGATTTCATACAATCTGTACCTGGTGTATTTATGTCTGAAAAGGAATAATCAGTTATTCCAGCATCTCCGAATGGGCAAGAATCTGTCAAGGCATTTACACTGTGTTACAAGAATTAGCCTTTTGCTCTGTAAGGTATTGGTCTTGTGCCATAGTGCTCTATAACTTTCAAGAAGAGGTTAAACTGGAAAATATAGTGTTGTCCCACTTCTAGTGCTGAAGAAGATGCTTTCAAATTCCAAGTTGAAGATAGCAATGTTTGGTGTGAAAATGGTGACAGCAAGTACCAACTGACTTCTGAACTGGGTAAGAGTAATTAAACATTGTGTATTGGCCTTGTGCGTGCATTGTTAATGTCACTCTCCACATTGGGCAGCACATTTTTGCTTTGATGAAAGTCTTACTATTGACTCAGATTATACTGGAGCCATAAAGGGACCTCAGGAAGTTTTAATTTTCAACAATTTCAAGTTGCCTGTGGTGTTAAGTTTTGGTAGTCTGGGTGCTTTGGGCAAATCTGGAGTCATTGGGATGTTTCCACAGGCATCCGTAGATAGGAAAGTGTCTCAGGAACTCCAGTGCAACTGCATTGTTCACAGGGTGGACAGTTCACTTGATTTTTTTTTTTTTCCCAAGGAAAACTGTACCTTGGGGTTTTAGAAGTCTCTTTTAATGACAATAAATGCTGTTGAAACCACGTCATGGAGAAAGGGAATATAACTCAGCAACAGAATTAAAATAGGAAAACTTTTATACTGAAAACAACATGAAAGGGAAATAAACTCATTGCATCTGTTGTACAACTCAGAGCTAGGTAGGACTTTTATGTAGTGTTTCAACAGCTGGGGCGATGGAGCAGTAAGTACTGGTTTGGGTAGTTAGATTGTGTACTGCAGAAGAGAGAAAATCTGAAGCTTGTTCCTTAGGCTGTGCCAGAGATATGCCCATTGCTAAAAAAATTACTGCTCCTGCACACATCCGATTCACCTGCGAGGAGCTAGTCCTGCTTCTAGAACTTGAGTTCCCAGAGAGAGGGTACTACGGACTACATGCTCATCAGTTGATGTGAGGAAATCTCTTTTAGTAATTAAGCTCCAAATCCCTCTGTTAACCAGTGTCAAGATGCATCAGATTCTTGGAGCTGGGCGATATAAGCTCTCCTTGAGTTCATGTTAAGTGACAGTGCGAGATGGGATTGATTTAATCAGCTGTAAGAGGCGAGTCTGCCTAGGTTTGTCGTAGCGTATGACAGTGCTGTGTCCGCTTTGTGGTTGTGTGTCCGTAGGAAGGGGACTTGCCATATTGCTCTTGCTCATAAAGGTAAGTGGATGGTGCTCACCTAAGAGCGAGTGAGGCGCCGGGACTTCTGCGTCCGTTTTGTACAACCGGTCTGTGTTGTCACTGTTGATGGAGAAACTTCTGGTGAAAGGCAGATAGGACACACCTGTAATTAATCATCTTACGGTTGTACGAAATGAGACAGTAGAGAATAACTTGCTCAGTTACATGGGTCTCATCCTCCCTGGAGCGGCTTCGTCCTGTGCACTGGATACGTATCACACCACTTGCAGGGAAGGAGATCAAATTAAACATCTACAGACAATGGGTGTTCTGAACATGGCCCAATTCTTAAGTCTTTAGTTTTGCAGTGTAATATTTCTTGAGGTAGTTTCAGGAGAGTGGGAGAGGGTTGAATGTTTTTTGCTTGAAAAGTTAATTTCATTTTAAAAGATAAAAAAAAAAAAAAAGTATTGTCTTGCTCGCACATTGGTTATCCAGAGTTTCAGCAGCAAAGAGTTCCGCTGTAAGCTAATAAATGGGATTGTTATAGGATGTAATCAAATAAATTGCAGGTAGGGATTTGAGAGAGGGGAGTAGGCAAGTGGTTTTGCTGAATTACTGGTCGTGTACTTGTGCACGACTCCGGAACTGAGGAGGGATCGGGACCTGGTAACACACAGCCTGTGGAGGGATTCCCAAATTCATGCCCGCGCAGGACTGCGGCTGCAGTTCACAGGGCACAAGCAGGAGCAGGGCTGCTGTGATAGCTCTGCACTAGCAGCTGTCCTTCTCCCGCCCTTACTTTTTCCAGTTGTCACACTGCGTCTAGAGCTGTTGCAGTAGTCGGTGACTATAAATAAACCAGAAGGGAAGAGTCTTCGTGGAGCCATTGTGCCCACCGTCGGGGCTTCAGGGCGGTCGGAGGGGGGAGGGTGCTGGAGCTGGTGCTAACGCGCAGCCTGAGCCCCCAGGTACACGTTTTAGCATAACGTTAGAGAATATAGTGCAGGGTAAGAAACCACCCCATGGCTGTGGTGTTTCCTGTAGTCTGGAGATCATCTGCAATTACTAGAACCTAGCGTGATTTTTAAAGCAGCCAGTCCCGGGGGATGTGAAAGAATGGTCGATAAATAATACACACAGAAAGAAACAGCTACAGAAGAACCGAGTTAAGTTAAATGGGGGGGAAAAAAAAAAAAAAAAAAAAAAAGAGAGAGAGCTCCTGAGGACAGATGCTTACGGAAAAATACAAAGAGTGTATTTGTCTGTGAAGAAGCTTTTCCCCTTTGTTGAAAGGCGCTGGGAAGAGCTGCTTCAGCCCGGTGGTGCCCTGGGGGAAGGGGGGCAAGTCTGGCCCCAAGCAAATTGAAAATCTCACAGCAATCTCATAAGAAGGTGTGTTTTACCGGCTGCTTTCATAGGCACCAGCTAATGCAGTTGAAGGTTAATTAGACACACAAAACCATTTAGAGGAACATGGCAATTCTTGAAGAATTTCCATTTTCCTGCCACCTTTCCTGTCCTATCCTTTGGATGCACTTAATAGTTTTTGTGGGTTTCAAGCTCATCCTTTCTCCTACATCTTTGGATCACCTTTCCTCCCTTAAAAATTCTACTTTAGAGGAAATACGTTGCGTCACCTTATTTGCCTGTTGGGTTGAAGGGAAAAATACCAGCTGGAAGTGGGAGCAAGACATATTTACTCGGAGCTGGGGCTGAATCTAAGCCTTCAGAAGCATACCCACAGTAAAGCACTCACTTCCTTACAAAGTAGCATTTGATGTGCAGTGGGTACATGAAGTCACATCAAAATGTGCCTGGACTCCGTGTTGTGCAGGGATATGCAACCTGTCTTCCGGTGGAGCAGCACAATTTTAATTGCCTCCTTAAATACACTGCCATCAGCTCAGGCACGTGTGGCAGCTGGTGCTGGGACCTGTTCGATTTCTGTGCCCAGGGGCTGGGACCTGTTCGATTTCTGTGCCCAGGGGCTGGGATCTGTTCGATTTCTGTGGGCAGTGGC